>JAMAMB010000008.1:1115177-1611843 GCA_023629975.1 Cutaneotrichosporon sp. PL3408A
CCCCCAGCTGCCGATGGCCACTCAATAGGCCATCCCATCACCAAGCACCAGCAGCAAACGAACTGTCCACTGCCCAATGCCATCGCTCACGCACTTTGGCAGCTTGACTTCCAAGTTCTGGCGCCGCTCAGCATATCGTCCCGCCGGAAGTGGTCACATGCACGCGGCGACCGTGTTCGTGTTCTGGCCACTTGCTTGGCAGGTGCCGACTTAATTATACCGGGCGCTGTTGTGCCTGCAATCTACAAGACAACCACCAGCAGCACTCGCAATGCGACTGCTGCTCGGTGATTGAGACCGTGTGCCGTTGCCGTGTGCCCTGTCCTTTGGCCGTCTTTTCCAAGTCCTCCTAATGAAACTAAGACGCAGGGGTTGATCAGTGATACACACTGTGCCTGCGCTTTTGTGCTGTGAACGCAGAGCGCGGGACTGGAGCCGAGTGCGTTCATGCGCGGTACGCGGTTGCCATGTCATGGTCACCCAAAGTCACGGTCTCAGGCCCCGGCCAAGGCATCAAAGCACCACCCAGGCCCCCGAAAAACCGACATGGGCTCCGATGAGCTCGAGACCCAGCTGTAATTCACAAGACACCCATTTTCGGTGCGCGATTTATTGGTAGGCCTCGCCCTCGATTCCCCACGACAGGTCCCAACTCTGCAGTACGGCTCGCCAATGTCACGGTCGCTTGTCACGGACAAAGTACTTTAGTCCATTGTTACGATGCTCGCGTTGATGTGCCCTTGACTAGGTTGCGCGTCGCGCGTCGCGCACTTTTCGCTTCTGATCGGTCGCCGTTGTGAAGAGAAGCGACAACCGCTGCTGGAGGAAAAACGGCACTGCCTCTCCCGACATGTTTCGAAGCTTTAGCCACATCACACAGTCGAGCGGCGGCTAACAGAATTGGCTCATCCGGTGTGGGATCGCCGATGCCATCGTCAACGATCATCCGTGATCCGCTGTTGGGTCACCAGACCAATCAATCGCTGATCGTTGACACCGCGCGCGGGCAGTCCATTGGCCTCAGAGGTAGAGTTGTTCTGGGCCAAGGGGGAGCATGCCTGTTAACGGCACAGCGGCATGGTGACTCTGGGAATAAGCTCCTAGCTCTTGTACCGGGACTGTTACCGGGGCATTGGGCCTAGTGCTTGAAGAGGGTACTACGTCATCAAGAGGAACAGCCCTGCCCAGCATGTCTTCCAGGTGCGGCAGTGGCCGAACGTGATGTGATGTGCCAGGGACTGATTGTGCTCAAGATCAAGCTCCGTTTCGAACGGGGGCATATGAGCGGACATACCGGACATTCTCCTCGGGGACTCGGAGCCTGCCTGGCATGCCTGGGGGGCGCTGGGAGCGAGGGAAAGCGTCGGAAAGCAGCTCGGAGCCGCAAAATTCACGTGGTTGTCAGCGTTTTTTTATCGAATGAGATTGCACTGCTATCTCAGGCACGGACTTTGCGCCACTGACGCACAATCAGGGACGATCCAGGGCACTGGTGACCGAGAGATGAGGCCCAAGCTCCTATTATTCCTTCCCTTTTTCACTCCTGGTGCCGCAGGTTTTGGACATTCAGGGTCTAGATTACAACCAGCCGATTCCTTCATGTGTCAAAATCGACCACTTTGGTCCACCCAAGGCAACAACAGCTGGAGCCAAGCCGGCGGCGGCGGCGGGCCTACGGGTGCGGCAACGTCAACGACGACGCCGTATCAGACCAGAGTACTATACCGAGATTATTTGATCGTCAGGCATCAGAGCCAAGTAACAATCTTGAATTACATTTGGGAGGGGCCAGATACTCCAGTTAGTCGGAGGCCGGCAGCCAAGGAGCACCATCGGGGGCCGCAGCACCATCAAGTCGTAGCACGCCCGAAGGTCCGCCCCGGCAATACGGGGAGAAACTAATGGTTCCAGTCGTAACCGACCGCTGCAACACGGACAGGAGTATCAACGGTCCGCCGCCCTTCGACCTGATGCAACCCCCGTTAGTAAGTTGCAGGGCACCCGCTATACCACCACAACCAGCGTCGTACGCGATACGTCCTTTTGGCAGTTTGTGCTGGCCGACCCTGCCCCTAGATTGTTAGATTGTCACCATCAGTCCAGCTAACTGTTCGCCCAGCATGCCTGCCTTGGCTAGCCTGCCTGGACTTCGTCGCTCGCCTGGCGTTTCTGCCCAATCCTGGGTGCGACGTTTGGCGCTGCTGCCTCAGACGACCGCCTGACCGATCCAAGCCTTCGAGCGCAACGGGTATGGTAGCATTGGGCTGGGGTCGATATGCCTTTTACCCCCTACCTGGCCCCTTCCATCGCCTCTCACGCTTCCGTCTTTGCAGAGCAAACTGGCCAGCAAGAAAAAGGCCTCGCCGTCGGGTCGTGCGATCTTTTCTTCCTTTATCTTTCATCAACTTCTTCCCCTCCCATCGACCAAATATCCCGCCTACCTAGCGTCACTCTACGCTAGACCGCCATAGATACTCTCCCACCCGTGTCGCTCCTTTCGTGAGCTCACAGCTGTCCATATTCTCTGGTTGACAGGCTTGCCTTGTCCACTGGCCATCGCCACACATCCGCGACTGCCCTATCCAAAGAGCAGCAAAATAAATCATCATGTTCGGCTTCGGCAAAAGGAAGGAGGAGGAGCTGGCCAACTCCTCCCCCGAGGGAACCACTGTCGGCCACCCCGACACTCCGCCCAACGGCAATGAGAAGCTCGGTGCGAATGGCGCCCAGAAGCCCATCGGCACCTACACCGACACCGAGTCTTTGATCTCGGAGACGACTCTCGTCGCGCAGCAGGAAGGTCTGCAGCCCACATTCGTGGCGAAAGTCAATATCATCAACAAGGCCCTCGCCGATATCGGAATGGGCAAGTACCAGTGGGAGCTGTTCTTTGCCGGCGGCTTTGGCTGGTTTGCCGACAACATTTGTGAGTGGTGCTACCATATTTTCGGTTTGTTGTGTCATTGGTTTGTGCCGTTGGTGGCGATGAGAGCGGTGATCTGCAATGGAGCGACAAAGGGCACTGGCCGGACGGGCATACGCGTCTGCATTGTCTGTGCGGCGAAACGCACTTCGTTTGCTCGAAGATGGGGGGTTCAAACAGGCAGGTCGCGTGAGAATGCCTCCATGCGGTCGTCGCAGAGAGTCGCGTGCGGAGCAAGTGCGAGGCACTGGCTACGCAGGGTCCGACGCCGTCAACTCCGCTGCCTCCGGTGATTCGGCGGCAGTCGTAGCTCCGCGGCCACGTCTCCTGTCTCTTGCAACACGTGGTACATGCACACCGCCTCCCCTTCGCCTTCATTCCCCCTGCTACTCCCATCCTCCCCCACTCGCGTTCCTCAGGCTGTGCCTCCGGGCCCCCAGCTCCTCTCATCGATTCCTTTCCTATTCTCCCCTCCACCAGCATTCTCCTGGAGTGCTCTGCGACGGTCCGGCCGCGATGGATGAACCATTGCTAACGTTACAGGGCTCCAAGGTGTCGCTATCGTGCAACCTCAGGTCGCGATGGAGTGGACCAGGGAGGACCCGAACGCGCACAACATTCGTTTCACGACTCTTTCACTCTATGCTGGTTTGATCGTCGGAGCCACCTTCTGGGGTTGCTCTGCTGACATCATTGGGTAAGTCTGGCGCAGGACGCACTTTGGTGGACGGTAGTTACTCTTAACTCACACCGTACCAGTCGCCGCACGGCATGGAACGCAACTCTTTTCGTCGGTGGTGTCTTCGGCATTGCGGCCGGTGCTGCGAACAACTTCATCACCTTCTGCGCTCTTTTGGCTTGCATCGGTTTCGGTGTTGGCGGCAACCTCCCGGTCGACGGCACAATGTACCTCGAGTTCCTTCCCGGTACTCACCAGTGGCTCCTGACCTTCCTGTCAATTTGGTGGGCTATCGGCCAGCTCGTCGCCTCGGTCATCGCGTGGCCTTTCCTCAAGCGCTTCAGCTGTGAAAGGGGCGTCGAGGATGAGAACTACATCTGCACCAAGGGTGAGAACATGGGCTGGCGCTACACCTACTACACGTATGGTGCCCTCATGATGGTCCTGTGGATCATGCGCTTCTTCGTCCTTCCGGTTTACGAGTCGCCCAAGTTCCTCATCTCTCACGGGAAGGACGAGGCCGCCGTCGAGGTCATCAACAAGGTCGCCGCACGCAACAAATCACCCATCCGAATCAGCATTGAGGACCTTCACCGCGCCGCCGAGCCCTTCATGACTGAAGAGGAGAAGATGAACGCCGAGTACGAGACCAAGTTTTCCACTATGGAGCTCATCAAGAACGCTTTCTCCGAGTTCAACATCAGTCACCTGCGCACCCTGTTCGCCACCAAGCGCGTCGCATTCTCCACCTCTCTCATTATCTTCTGCTACGGTGCTGTTGGACTGGCCTACCCGCTCTTCTTCTCTTTCCTTGGTGCCTACCTTGCCAATAGGCTTAAGGGCGACGACGGCGCTAGCGCCTCAATTGACGAGACCTACAAGGCATACACCTACCAGGCCGCATGTGGTATCCCCGGCTCGATGGCCGCAGCCTACCTTGTTACCTGGCCTCGTGGTGGACGCAAGTTCGCGATGGCCTTCTTCACAGCCTTCTGTGGTGTCTTCCTCTTCGCCCTCACTGCCGCCAAGAACAATGCAGGTGTCAACGGCCTCACGTCCATCGCTTCCTTCTTCGCCAACGCTTTCTATGGCGTCATGTACGGCTACGCCCCCGAACTGTTCCCTACCCCCGCTCGTGGAACTGGTGATGCCCTCTGCGCCGCGGCCAACCGAATTACCGGCTTCTTCGCGCCTATCATTGGTATCTACTCCAATGCGGCTAAAACACCCAACGGTCCTGTCATGGCATCGGGTGCCATTTTCATCGTCACTGGTGTTGCCATGATGTTCCTCCCCGTCGAGACTCGTGGCCGCACGGCGTTGTAAGCGTCGACCCTGCGACAACGATCATACCTGCGGTGGGCGGCATTGGGCTGGGCTCGTGCTCCCCATCATTAACTATATACACTGTATCATCCAGTAGTTGTCAGGCGAGCGGGTGGCTACGGACCCATGCGTCATCGCTTTGGGGGCTCATCCGGGTCGTAGCCGCAGCGCCCGCCCATCATGTTCTGTGTCATAGTCTTTGATTCCCAAAAAACACACGTAGTAGAGAAACCTATATTATTGTGTGCATGCGTGTAATTCTGTTGCGCCAAGCAAGTGAGGTCAGCTTGCTAGAATGACTGAAAGGTGAATTCGTCGCCGCAAGGGATGTTCATGACGCCCGTTTGCAAGGCCAGGGGTCGGAGCTTGTCATGAGTGTTCGTGACCTAGGGGCCGGGGACATGGTAGAAAAGCTTGGCAACAGGCGCAGGAGAGTTTGCTTTGTTCCGAGGACGTAAACATTGATTTGGCCACCCACAGTCGCTGCTCGTACAGGCTTTATCTCGTTGACCTTGCGGCATCCAACCCAACAACAACCAACAGTCTCTACGGAGGGCTTATCGGCAGCGGAGCGGAATCACATCGGACCGCAAGCGCTATAAGCGCTTGTTTTCTGGGTGAACTGTGCCGAACTTTGCTGAAGACGGCTCGTGGCACAAACAACGAGACTGCGGAGCGCCGCGAACGCCCCGTGGCGTCGGCGTTCGTTATCTGCGCCTCCTTGTATTGTAAAGGCTCCGCGACTCCGTGCTTAACAGGTCTCGATAGTGGGTAGGTGGTCCCGGCTACCATACCGCCGCGCTCCCGTGACCTCCTATAATGACTCCACCGTGGATTTCGGAGGTAGAATTGTGAGACATTGATCAACTCGTCAGAGTCTTGCGTCAACATATGATGGCTTTGTCTGACAGACGCACTGATTTTCTATCTGATGTTGAAATCCGGCGGCATTTAGCGCATGTGCATTCTCGATCTCATCATTGACATCGTCCTGTATATTATCGCACCATCACTTTCATTCCTCATCCGCGTCAGGATTGCTCTCACTGCACTTGCCCGCCATCGCCCACATCGACTGCTATCATCACACTGTCGTTCTCAACTCTGAACATTGGCTCTGCCCAACACTCGAACCACCATGAGTGCTGACGATTCCCCGCGCGTCGTACGCCGACGGCGTGGGCCGTACAAGCGATCTCGGACAGGCTGTACGTGTGGCCCCCTCTCGACCCTCGAGTCTTGGATGTGAGATGTGCATGAACTGACGACCAGGTGGCACTTGCAAACGGTAAGCTTGTTCATCAGCGCCGATATCTGGCCACCCGTCTTTCGTCGTTGTGGTTTTCGTCATACCGTGAGCACAGGCAGACACCGAAGTGTGGGCCCGTGCTGCCTTCGATTGCGGTTTCCTGGATGCGATTGTTAGTGACGTGCAGCCGGACGTCGGCTGCAGTGGACAATTCTCAACACATCCAGGACTCCTATCCTTGTTCTTTGTCCTTTGTTCTTGGCGGCAGCTCGTCACCTGTTCACATTCCTTGACCCCCACTCTCCTGCTCTTCACACCTCCGCATCACTTCAAAACGACGAAAACCCACTGAAAACTTATGAACCCACTGACATCAGCCGCGGCAAAAAGTGCGACGAGATGTGGAGCGCAGAAGGCTTCTGCCAGCGTTGTCTTGCTGGTCCATGGGAGTGCAGCGGTCGGACAGCGCCTCCAATATCTTCAAGTGCACATCAGACCCTTGGTGCCGACGATAGGCAGCCCGCGAGCGCCGGACAGGCGCAAGCTATGGGACTGAATGTCACCCTCAGTCTTGGGTCCGCACCCACTGTTGGGCAAACCCCTACCTCGGCTCCTGCTGCTCCACTGACCTCCTCGCAGATCATTGGAGGAGTGCACAACGCCACCAGCGTCACGGGGACTCCTAGCGTGAGCAGTGGGGGTTCGAGTGCTGGCCAAGGTGCACCGAGGGGAGCAGACACGCAAAGCCCCATTGGGGCGTATGTAAGCTCACCAGGCCAAGCGATGCCATTGCACTTGCGCAGCGGCAGCAACGCGGGAGGGCTTAGGTCGGGACAGAATGGACAGACGGCAACGAGCCCACCGCTCGGTGCACCTACTCAGATCGTGGGGGCGCTGGGCATGAATGGAGTCGGGACCAACAATCAGGCCGAGAAGTTCATGTCCAATGTTAGTGCCGTCATGGCAGCTGCCTCGGCCTTGGCACCAGCACAAGGCGTCACAGCAGATGGCGACGGAGTGGGATACTTTGCCAGCTTGTGGAACGGGTATCTTTCCTGTCGTCCGAACTCGAGCTCTGACTCGGGACTGCAGCAGCAGTCTAGCGAGCACCATGCCAATCAGCAACAAGTGACCTCGCCAACTAATCAACAAGCTCAGCAATCGCCGCACACGAATGGCCTGTCCTCGCTGCCGTTCACCCAGCCACTGTTCGACTGGCCTTCCGCCTCGGAAGGGAACAACCACCCCAGCGCGGTCCTCACCGCAACGGCCGATGGATCGCTGGCCATCGAAACGCCGCAAAAGCAGTCGGATGCGATGATAGACACCAGCCTCCAAGATTTCTGGGACGACCTGAGTGCGAGCTTCGCTGGCAACGGTGGAGTGATAAATTTTAATCCCTCTTCCCGAGTGCTCTTCCTCAACTCGGACGCGCCGATGCGTGAAGGTGTGTCGCTTGCCGAGACCTATGCTCGTGTCGTTGAATCGTGGCTGGTTGGTCTACCCGGTCCAACAAGGGACTATGCTCGTACCCGCATTCTTGCACTTCATGACTCAAACAGTAAGTGGGATTAGATGTGAGATGGGGGGTGGGAGAGTGCCGTCGGACAAACTGACCCAAGGTGTCATCCGTGGAGTGCGCTATGCTGTCGCAGCGGCCTATATCTTCCTTTTTGCCAGCGACCCACATGCGGACCTCAACGACAAAAGCGAGACCCCGAAACCCAAGCTCGTAGAGCTGGCATGCCGCGGCGCAGGTGTAGGAGAGGGGACTGTTCGGAAACCGAGCAACGAGGAGGGTTCAACCAGCGTCACCGGATCTGGTGTAGCGGCAGTCAAGAAGCTGCGGTTCTATGTTGACCACGTCTCCACACCATTTGCGGGTGATATTGAGAGCACGAAGTGGACAGAGGACGCCGTGCAAGAGTTGCGCACCGTGACGGTGGCCGACGGCCGACAACTGTCTGACTTGCTATGGGGCGTAATCGACCTGCAGTTAGTCGAATTCATTCGCGGCGGTGCGGCGCCATCGTACAACATGTTGGCGCTGGGCGATCGGCTAGTACGCAGCGTGTTTGGCTGCGAACGGCCGCCTGTCACGCTCTCGGACCTGCGCACGAGCGAGACTTTCTCTCTCCGGCTATACGGTCTCTCTGACGTGAGCCGGTGTATTGTGCAACGAGGGCGCCGAACGATTTTCCGTTTCAACCCAGCCGACGAAGCGGCTTCCCTGCCACTTACAACCGAGGACGAAACATGGTCGACTTATCTTGGGCTCCCGGATGCCATAGTGATCCTCCTGGCCGAGATCACGAATTTGTGCGCGGACGTTTACAATGGCTCCCTCGCCGACGCCGACGTTAAGACGCGTGCCGACCGTCTTGAGGAGTCACTCCGCGCATGGACGCCTGCGCCGCCCGTCGGGGTCGAAGCGTCCGCGCTCATATCGCGTACCATCGCCGGGGAGTTATGGCGCGCCTCGGCCCTCGTCTTGCTCTACCAGAGCGTGCATCGTGTTGGCGGCTTACACCCTGTGCTGCGGCGGGCGCAGACGGAGCTCCTCAAGCTATTAGCGAGCATCACTCAACTCCCTAACGGTGACCTGTGGGGCTTTATCGCCTTACCGTCGTTTCTGGCTGCCACCCTCTCCGTGTCCGAGGTCGACAGAAAGCGTGCAATGACGTTCCTTGTCCGCGCCGGTCCCGAACGAGTGTGGCTTGACAACATTGCTTTGGTCGAAAAAGTGTGGGAGGAGATGGACGAGACGGGACACCTCGTCGACTGGCATGACAAAATGGTCCGAGAAGGCCTGTCTGTTGCGTTCTTTTAGCTCGGGGATGCTGCGTAGAACATCTGGGAACCTCGTGAACCCACTACAAGCCCAACACGCGCTGCTGTCCGCCGCACTAGATCTGGTTGAGGAATTGCATTGTATCATAGTATAGGACCTGCTGTTGTGTTCAGTGGGCTGATGCCATCTGTAGCCCTTAGTCGGTCGGTGAACACACTCCCAACCTTTACTTACCTGGAACTGCCCGAGGTCCTCTGCCAGGAAGAATCCTCTCCTGCCCGTAATCAGCCAAACGAAGTTGCCCAACACGAACTAGCTATGGCGTGCTGCAATGTGTCTTACTTGCCCGAACATAAGATGGCTGCTGACAGTGCAACCGACCTTGGCTCCCTCCTTCGTAGTCCATCTTCGTACATTGTGAGTAGTCGTTGTATGCGCGTACGCGCGCGTAACGACGACCCCCACGTGATGATAATTCGGAACCATGCATCCGGCCAACCCTTCCTTTTATCTCCACCCTGCGCAAGGCGCTTTCATGCCGTTGGTCGCTATTCACGTCTGATCGTATCTCACTGCTCTGCGCCCCAGTAGCTATCACATACGAGACAAATGACCGCTACGGGCGCCTACCTGTGCTTCTTTCCTGCCAGCTGTACGCCTGCGATGCACAGCGGCGGCCGTGAACAAGCGCTGTTGATCCCGATACGCGCGTATCGCGTATGATAGCAACGGATTGAACCGAGCCGTCAAAGGTCACCGTTTTTGTCGCAGCCTTCTCGACGTGTACTATCATAACACAGGCGTCATCCTCAGCATGGACGGGCATACCGTGGCGGCCATACCGCGGCGGCAGTCAGTACGATGATCATAGCCGACGCTACCACGCGTATAGCTCGACTCAGCTCCGGCTGTCGCCAAACCAACCGCGGCTTTGTTGTTGACTGGTTTGCCTCATAACGGTGGTCGAGAGCGACTGCCCCGCTTTTCATTAATATTGCCTGTCTCATTCGTTACTGTTGTGATCTACCGTCGTTCAAAATGCCCACCGCCGTTCCCCAACCCAGCACCATGCCCTCGGCGCCCTCATTGCCCCCCTCCAAGCCTTCACCGTGGGAGATTCCGACACTGGTCCGGATCGACCCGTTTCGTCCGGCGACGGAGCAGCCCAACATTCATACGAGATGGCACCCCGACATTCCTACTTGTGCAACGATTGAGCTCGACAAGCCCTTCCGAGTGGAGTGCATGGACTACTCTGGTGAGTAATAAAGGAGGGTGTATCGTATATGGTGCCTCGGACGGTGTATCGTACAGGGTGCCTTGAGTGATACTTCGGCTACTCCCTTGAGTGTCCCAAACTAATGTCAGGCTTCCAAATCAACAATGACGATGTGGCCGACGACGTGTTGGATATGGACCATGACTCCGACCACCACCTTTCAGGTCCTTTCTGGGTCCCCACCGCCGAGCCAGGCGATGCATTAGAGATTGACATCCTCGAGTGAGTTCCGGGACAGCAAAGAAGACCCACGACGGGCGCTCACTCACTCAGTGTCACCGAACATCCTCTTCACCCATGGGGCTACTGTATCACCTACCCCGGACTCGGTCCACTTGACAAACCCGGTGCTCCTCACGACGTGGCCAAGACGATCTGGGACTTTGCGGGACAGGAAGCGACGTCGCGGCACGTTCCGTACGTTCGGTTCCAAGCTCGGGCGCACCCCGGCGTGATCGGCACAGCCCCGAGCGCCGAGCTGCTGGCGCACTGGGTGGAACGGGAAGGCCGCGTCGCAGATGAACAGCGACGCGTTCACGGCCCTGGAGGCGTTGGGGTCACCATGCCGCTTTCGCACGGCGCGTACGTCGGACAGGACATACCCGACGACCTCCGTGAGCGTATCTATTCCGAAGGTGCACGAACCTCTCCTGGCCGCGAGCACGGAGGCAACATCGACATTGCGACCCTGACGCGTGGGAGCCGGGTGTGGCTGCCCGTTTTCGTGCCGGGTGCCAAGCTCAGCGTCGGGGACACCCACTTCTGCCAGAGCGACGGCGAGCCAACGACTGCTATCGAGATGCCTGGTGTCGTGACGTTGCGGGTGCGCGTGGTGAAAGATGGCGTCGCCCGCCTTGGTCTCAAGGCGCCAATGTACCAGACGAGCCCGAGCGAACCCATTTACGCGAACAAGCTCGTCTTCACGGGACTCAGCGTCACGCCCGAAGGTGTGCAGACTGACCGTGACGGCTTGGTCGCTTATCGCAACGCCTCGTGGTCTGCAATGCAATACCTGCAGAAGCAGGGGTACAGCTTCGAGCAGGCGTATGTGATTCTCTCCGCAGCGCCAGTTGAGACCAAGGTCGTCGCGACTGCCAACCAACCCAACTACGTCGTGAGCGTTGCGCTTCCGCTGGATATCTTCGACTTTGACATTCATCCACGAGAGATTGATGCGCCCAAACCTAGCATTGCGCCACCTGCGCTCCTGACGCCGGCTCGGAAGAAGCGGGAGGAGGCCAAGACGGGGAATTCTAGCGGAGATTCGAATGGCCAGGATTCGAATGGCCAGGAGAATGATAAGGCTGCACCATGAGTCTCTTTGCGTCACCGAGTGAAGGAAATAGAACATGCACGCGTCTCTTGTACAATATGCACCAGCGTTTCGCAACTGTGTTCCTACTGAATCGTCGAGCACAGCGTCAGTAACACATCAAGGCGATGGGCTTTGAGAAGCGTCCCGTTCTCGCCTCTGTAGACGAACAGCATCTTCGAGTGATCAAGTGCTTCCCAGGCCGATCGCTGACGGTTTGCCACACTACAGGCCAACCTATCGATCGTTCCGCGAGTGCAATGTTGACTGCGTCATCGCGTGATCGCCAGTCATTATGCAGTCATTATGCACTCATGTGCGTGGTGGGTAATGGTCAAATGTCGGCACATCTCCCGTGGTTCCGCACCAACATAGATTCTCAATTCCGTCATTGCCGGTCCAGGATCGATGTTTCCGTTTTGGGTGTGCGGCCTATGGCGACTCAGTACAGCCCTGCAAGACTGTCGTCGCTGTGTCCTACTCTTTCCACAGATCGCGAACTGTAATGTGCCGATATCAAAGCAGTCTTGCACTGTGCATGGCTACTGACCGTCGGCCACAGGGCGTTACCAGCTGACCCACCGACGAAGGACATAATAGTAACGTCTCTGCCACGACTATGCTTCGACGAAGCCAACTGCAACAATTTTTGGTGCTGAGCAGTCCATAAGCTGTGGCAGCGCAGCGCATGTAATGGACAGTTTGTGTGGTCTTGCAATGTAGAGGGGTTGATTCAACAACACGACTCTAGCTGACACCGCCGACCGCCAGCCCCTTGGCGGTGCAAGCACTGGTCTGAGCAGCAATTCCTTAGAGGATCCCCATCGATAAGAGAGTGGGAATGAAGGTTCATTGCACCTCCTGCCTACAAGCTTGAGCCCTCCGTTGATCCGTTGAACCGCCTCTTGGAGCTCTGTGTCAAGCGGGAAGCGCGCGAAGATCTCGTCCAAGGCTATATATGTCTCAAAGCTGCGCCGGTCGCAAGTCGGATTCGATTCGATACTTCGGTTCCCCCGCTTTTCATCGCCCTCGTTTACTACAACCCCAGAGCTCACGCGGAAGTATCACTCGTAGAGCTTCGACTACGGCATGTGACTCCCATGCATCCATTTGTTGGGTGATACGCACGCATCCGATCGTGATACTTCAGCATGCTGATGACTCCTGATAGGCAGCGCTGTCATTGGTCGACCAAAACTGCGGAACCCAAGCACCAAACAAGGCCGACTTATTAAGCTTGAGTGCAAGTAGAAAGCGGCAGGAGGATAAAAGGAACTGCGAGGGGTATTTTCTGCTGGTTTGCAGCGCCAAGCCGACGGAAGCCATCCGACATACAGGCCCAAGGAGGTAAGCATGGGATGGTATGCTGTGCAGTAGGCTTCAGCTCGTCCCTTTAGTTCTCAGGCCTTCCGTGGGCCGCGGGCGTGACTCTGGCCCACGGTCTGGGTGTTAGGGTAAGCGGAAGAGCGGAAGAGCGGAAGCGCGGAAGCGCCAGTGTACCGAATGGATAGGAGGCTGAGACTAGAGCAACGGTCCAGGCAACATGAGAGTGGGGTCTTTGAATGTAGGAGATGTCTCGTCCAACTGGAACGAAACAATGAGCAGCGGGTACCTTTTAGAGGCGGGGGTTCTGAGGGAAAAGTCAATTGCAACAGGGTCCAACTCGAAGAAACCGAAGAAGCAGGAGCGCCTGCCTCATGCTGCATCTTTGTGGGCAGTGCGGAATACGTGCGGTATGTATCTCTGTCGGCCGGAATGCAATGCTACTATCCCGTGACGAATAGCACAGCCCTTGCAGCCCAGGGGAGACTCGCAGGGAGTTACGCTGAATTACGACAGCTATCTTGACCTCCACGACTCAGCTGCCTTGAACCTTACGGCTTCGGCGAGCGCATGGCCATGGGTTCAAGGGTAAAAAGTGGGACGGGTGGCTTACTGTGGGGGGACCACATTCATGGCCTTTGGCCCCAGCTGCCTGAGCTGCCTGAGCTGCATCGCACTCCCTGGCATTCCCGTTTTGGGTTGCATTGCCTGCGTGCATCACCCGCATGGCCCCATTTGATCTTTGACTTTTGAGAACCGAGCAAAAGGGAGTGGCTTTGAGTGTATGCAAGAGGCGTGAGCAGGCGGTGGCCGATTGGATAGGGGCGGTGGCCGAGTCGATAGGGCATCAGGCCATGGTGGATGCGAAGAGGAGAGTGAGATCTGCTCGATATCGGCCTTGCAGCGACCTCGAAACAAGGAAAGGACATTTACGTTCATGGTTGGACCAGCTTGATGGATGCAACGGCGTGACCCCGAGTAAGTCGGAGCAGTAAGTCGGAGCAGTAAATCGGAGCAGCTGGTGGCTGCAATGCAGGTGATGCAGGTGTGCAGGTGAATGAGCATAATCAGGCCATCGGACCCATCGGCTCATGGGAAGCATCGCGTCCCCGCACGTCCTTGTGCTGTACGAAACCACTACTACCAACCACCAACTGCCAGCCTCACAGCCTCCCTCCTCCCCCTCCTCCTCCTCCCCCTCCTCCTCCTATCCCTCCATCAGGCCATCAGGTGTCCTCTCAGACACACGCACTGCCCCCTCCTCCCCCTGTCTTTCACCCGTTCACCTGTTCGCCCCCTCCCTTCACATGCTTCGCATCTACTAACTTCTACCTGTCCTCATCCCTCTCTCTTTCTCTCTTTCTCCATCACATCGTGTCGAGACTGGGACTATCTCTTCATCTACTGCCTACTGTCCAAACAATCTCGACACAAATCTAACGCACCCCGAGGAGCTCTCCTTTCTGCGACAACTACCCACTTCCTTCCGCGGCACTACCACTCCCTTCGGCAACACTTCCGCCGCTCGACATTGGCCAAGTCCTTACGAAAGCCCTCGGCGTGCCATACCAGTTTGTCGCCAATCATGGTCTGGTCACTAGCTGCCGCAGCCTTTGGGGCTGTAGCCACCTTGCCAACGGCATTGGCTATCACTCCAAATGTGTTTTGGAACATCACCGTCAAGGACATTAGCCCCCTCTTCCACTATGACCCCCCAGGCGTCTTCCGCACTCAGTTCGTCAACTCGAACAATGCTCAATGGCAGCCTGGCATGATGGGCATCGGCATGTCCACCCATGGTGTGTTCGGTCCGGGGGCCACAATCACGTACGAGTACCCTGGTTCGATTGGATGGGCTTCAGGTGGTCTTTCCAATTACTCGTCCACTCCGCTCGACTACAAGATTGACGGCGTCAAGCAGCCCCAGCCGGAGATTGTCGAGAACATCCTCTTCCTCGCCCCCACTACCCAAGACATTTCGTTCGGGATGCACACCGCGACGATTGCCCTTGATGCGAGCAACCAGGACCCCGGTGCTCTCCTCCTGTTCCAGAGCTTCCAAAGCCGCACAGGTGTCGTGGCCGAGTCGTGAGTTGCCAGTAAGGCACGTCGCTAACCTTTCAGAAATGATCCTTCCGAAGTTGATTGCCACGAGACTGTCTTCGCCAAGGAGACCACCAGCACCAACTTTATCCAATATGGTACTTGGCGACCTTACCAGACGTTCGGAGGACGGTACGGTCAGCCTGTAATTGACTACTCTTCCATTGTTGCCAACAACACGCCGTCCATCGCCCTCTACCCTCCCAAGGGATCCAACTTCTTTTACCTGAACGGCACGGTCGGCAACGCCTACGGAATGTACAACGTCACCTTCGAGCCAGACGTGCCATTCCCCAGGCGCGTCAACACGTTCAACGCTTCCAACTCGTGGGATGTCCACGGGGCTCTCCTCTACTACACTCCCCTTGACCCAGACGTCGAGTACAAGATCACTATCGGGGGTGATCCAAACCAAAGGAAGTACCTCGGCCTTCACAGTTGGCAGTACTGTTCGTATGCGAAGTGAGTACCACACCACTTTGTCAGCGTGGATTAGCTGACGTTTAGAACTGGAAAGGGATCAGGGACAAACCTTCCGGTGGGCCCAACCGACTCTCCCACCGTCACCCCAGTGCCAGCTAAGAAGAGCAATGTCGGTGCAATCGCCGGCGGTGTTGTCGGCGGTGTGGGCGGTGCTGCCCTCATCGGCGCCCTCATCTTCTTCCTCTGCCGCCGCAACCGCAACAAGAAGCAGGGCGTCGACGTGTGAGTTTGGGCTTCCTTCCTTCCTCTGTACAGTAGCTGACTCGCGGTAGCGACCCAGGAATGTTCACCGTTGACGACACTGTGGATGCCACAACGCCGTACCGCCCGCCTGAGAGCGGCGGTGCCAAGCCCGCTGGCAGCCAACCTCCTTATGGGTATGGCGGTCCAAACTACGGTCAGCAACTCTACCAGGAACCGAACATGAGCGAGGCTGGTTTCTCAGCTGGTGCTGCTGCCCCCCTTCTCTCGCCTTTCAACACAAGCGATGGGTCCACACGCCAAGGGTCGTATCCTTTCGGCGACTCGCGTCAGAACTCTGGCGCATGGGGTGCCAGCGACGCCTCCGGCCCGTCGCTCCTCAACTCCGGCATGTACCACAGCGACCCTCGCATGTCGTTCAGTGCTGCCTCAGGCGGTCTTATCCCCGGCACCCACAATGAGAAGAGCATTCCGGCCCATCAGGCGCGCCAGATGTCGCGCGTCGAACACGAGCAGGATGCAGGAGGCCTCCCCATGCCGCACGCCGAGCCCGAGGTCGAGCGTCTCCCGCCTACCTACAACCCGAACTGGCTCGAGGCGCGCACCTCTGTGTCTGGGTCTTCCTCCGCCGCACCTTCCAGTCCACCCCCCATTCCTCCTGGAGCGGCTGCCCCCTTCGGCGACAATAAGAGCGCGATGCCCGGTGCTCAGGCTCCTATAGAGAGAAGTCTCCCTAGCCTTCCTGACGCTGGTGCTGGCCCTGCTACCGCGCCAGACGGCGGTGCACCCTTCATTCCCCCGTCTGAAAAGCCCTAAAATTTTCGCTGTCGTCCAAATGGTCTGAGCAACGGGTTGCGATGATGTTGTGAGATTACACGTTTACACAACTTGGCAGATCTGTGTCCCAGTTGGCTGTCGTGATTGTCATGAGGAGGCCAGCCCGAACGATGTTCCTTCGTAGCCAGTGAAGCATTGTAATTGTCCCCGATGAATACTCATCTGTGTTATACCACATAGGTTGCCGCGGCCGCTGGAGTTAGTCGATCCGCAAAGTCTCAACCGCGATATCAAGAATCTAATACGATAATCCATTGATGCCATGTACAGAAACGAAAAACAAAGAAGATTGTACAGATACGCTCTGGAAATAGAAAAGTTTGTGGGCTTGCTCGCTCATTCCCAAGCAGCCGCCGTAAGCGCCGTACCACTCTCTCAGACAATGTGGTGCTCGAGCCAGAAATCCCAGGGCTCCTGAGGAGCGTGGCAAATATGATCACATGGTACTGTTTGTGCAAACCACTCCACAGGTGTTTCGTCACGCCCCGACAAGTTCGGGGTCTGAAGTTGGATGGAAACTTCAGTGCCCAGGTTTCCCCTGGTCGTTCCCGTCTAGGCCACGAGCGCCAGAGGGCCCGTGGGGAGAGCTGGGGCGTTCGTAGGCGCGTTCGAATATCAAGGGACCAGCGTACGGCCCGCCAACCTCTTCCTGTGCTCTGCACATCAAAATTATCTGCGTGACGCCGACGTGCGTGATGAGTGCGCAACCTCCGATTTGGACCCATGAATCGTAAAGTCATGGTGGCGTGAAACGGGCACGAAGCAGCATACAGGCTGTTCTGTATTTTGGTGTGGTGTGCAGACCGGAGGGACACTGTCGCCGTCACCGCCGCCGTGATCCGGGTTGCACCTACGGCTGTCGTCCAGCACATAATATGGTGAGCATTTTATTTGAAAACCGACCGGTTTCAATTCTGTGCGAAAATCCCGAATTTCCGCAATGTTTTCTGTGGCTGATCCACACCTTTTCATTAAAGTGCCATTGAAGTAGTGAGCAGTGACCGAAGACCGTAACCCCACTAGAGAGAGGTGCCATGTTGCTGTACAGAGCCCTAGTGCAGATACAGTTGCTACTCCTAATTAGCCGGGACTGGCGAAGGTGCTCAGTTTGTATCTGGCATATAGTACATTCTACCCGAGACCAGTATAACATTATAATTCACCGTTTCCCGCTCCTGAGCTCCACGACTTTGCTGAAGCTAGTGAGACCCTTTAAACAGCAACGCGATCGTTCGAGGACGACGACGACGCTACGGTCTTGCCCTCGCCAATCTCGTTCTGGAGGCGCTGGACGATGCTGTGCATCCGCGCAGCGTCGTGGGTGGCGTCGCTCGACTTGAACACACGGTCCATAGCCTCAAGACCGACGTTGCGGGTCTCTGGCAAGATCCAGATGGCGTATCCGACACCCATGAGCATGAATCCGAGGAAGAAAAGGTAGGTGCCGAAGGTGATTGCCTCCAACATCGGAGGAACGAAGAGCGACACGCAAAAGTTGGTCATCCAGTTCGTAGACGCTCCCAGGGCCGTTCCA
Organism: Cutaneotrichosporon sp. PL3408A; assembly: GCA_023629975.1. Lineage (NCBI taxonomy): Eukaryota > Fungi > Basidiomycota > Tremellomycetes > Trichosporonales > Trichosporonaceae > Cutaneotrichosporon > Cutaneotrichosporon sp. PL3408A. The sequence continues at coordinate 1,133,218 of JAMAMB010000008.1, forward strand.
GCTGCACGCGCCGACATCGGCATGATCTCGCTGATGACAACCCACGATACAGGTCCCCAGGAATAACCGAAGTTAAAGATGTAGAACCAAACTAGCTCGTTAGCATGAGTCACCACCTCGATTTGATACGTACTGAAAGCAGCTGAGGCCCAAGCGGCGCCCTTGTTGGCGTCCCAGTCTTTCTGGAAGGATCCAGTGAGAGCAGCGACGATGACGAGACACACGGACATTCCGAGACCGCCGGCGACGAGGAGAGGGCGGCGACCGATCTTGTCAATCCAGAAGATGGCAGGGAACGTTGCAATGAACATCGAGATACCAACGACACCGGATGCGAGGAGGGAGACAGAGGTGTCACCAAGGCCGAGGGAAGCAAAGATGGTCGGTGCGTAGAAGACGACTAGAAGCGTCAGCAAAGCTCTGCAGCATGTACACGCTTAAGCTCACTGGCATCAATACCAGACATCTGCTGGAACCACATCATGAGACAGGTAATGGCGGTACGGCGGAACATGGGCCATGTGCGGAACAGAGCACCGACCTGAGCGACCTGAAGAGCGAACGGGCGACCAACGCAGTTGGGGAACTTCTCGGCAGCAGTCTCCTGCTCAAAGACAGCGTCGGCCTTGATTTCGAGGTACTCGAGGCGAACGGCCTCGTCGTCGATGTCGCGACCGCGCACACGCGCGAGCACGGCCAGAGCATCTTGGTCCCTTCCCTGTTTGAGGAGCCAACGGGGCGAGTAGGGAATGAACAGAGTCGAGAGGGCCAAGATAAGCGCAGGGACGGCCTGGATAGCCAGGGGGAGGCGCCACGAGACCGAGTTTGTCTCGGAAATGTGGTTGGTGCCGAAACCGATCCAGTACGACAACATGATACCCAAAGTGACACTCAGCTGGAACGTGCCGACCATCGTTCCACGGACCTCAGCGGGCGAGATCTCGGAGTTGTACATGGGCACAGCAGTCGAGAGGGAACCGACGGCCAGCCCAATGAAGAATCGTCCAGCGAAAATCATGTCCGTGTTGACAGCAGCGGTGGTGAGGATGGCGCCGAGGAGGCAGATGAGCGCTCCGCCCAGGATCGACCAACGACGGGAGAAGCGGTCACAGCAATAGCCATTCAGGAGGGAGCCGACCCATCCACCGAGAGCGAGGATACTTAACGTCAGCACTTCCACACTACAGCTTGACTCCTGAATCCTCTAACCCCCTAACCCCCATTAACCCCCATGTGGGGTTTAGTGGTTCATCGGCATGTGTGTTCTCCGAGTTACTCACGCGACAGTCCATCCCTTGAATGTCGGGTCATCGATGACCCGCGAGAACGCCGACACGTGCTTGAATGAAGGCATGACCATGCATTGTCCATCTGGGTGTCAGTTACTGCGATCGAGCCTCATTAGGGAACTTACAAGCTCCCTGCTCATAGCCGTAGCACAGGCCGCCTTGTGCGGTCGCCATTGAGATGAGGAAGAGGCGGGGGTTACGGAGGAGACCAGCAACGCCAGAGGGGCCAGCGAGCTCCTGCCGGCGCGCATCGACCTCATTCACATCGCGGTGCGACATGGTCGACAGCTTGCGCTGCATGGGGTAGTCGGTGTGTGTCGGAGACACCTTGTCAGAGATTACTTGGTTGTCCGCGGACATGGTGAGAATCTTCGAGACGGGGAGTATGTGTGGCATCAAACACCTCACGCGAGGTTTATATGTCTCTCGCTCCATTTCCCGTGGACACCACGCTGGCCATCCCCTCGGGGCACCAGGGAGCGCGGAGAAACGGGACAGTTGTGGAGACCAAAGCAAGCGGTGACGGCGGTAATGTGGACGTCTCGGACCTGGACGTGGAGCCGGACCTGGGAAATTAGAACGGGAGTAGCATATGGGTCGTCAACAACGGCGACCTAGTGGAATTAAGGTTACTTGCGTTTGGCAGGTCCAACGGCGACTTTGCCTCATGAGGGGTTGTCCAGGGGTCGTCCACGGCGACTTAGGCCGGCGTCCACCCCCAAATTAACTCTCGGCCACCAGAGCCGCACAAGGATGCTGTTGTCCTCCCGGACCTTTGTTGTTTAGCCTGTTCATTGTCTACAGCACGGTGCTAATTCGATGCGGACGAGCAATCCTGGTCGTGTGAGCCAGTATGAGCTTGGTATCGACATAAGTGCGCTTTTCGGCCCCGCGACGTTCCTTGGATCCCCGCAATCCGTCCAAGAAATTTTACCGATGAAGCCGATGTGGTGGCCCTTAGGCGGTCTAAGTGGTGACATGGATGAAGAGTTGAACAGATACAGAGCTCATTGATACAAGTTCTTCTGAACAGTGTCCAGTGTCGCGTGTGTACAGTGTAGCGAGATAGAATGTGTAAACATGGGTAATAACGCATATTCACACACTCGGCGCAGTACAGGACAGCCTGCAGTACCTAATACACCTAGGTCATCGGCTGCGCGTTTGAGAGGCCGAGGAAACCAAGGTCCCAGTCAGCATCCCATGCCAGGCCTGCGAATGCAGTGGGATCCATCGGGTTGACAGGAATTTGCCCTGTCCCTCCGTTTGCGGCGTTGGCGCTGTTCACCCCGTGGACTCCGTTGGCGTCATTCGCGCCGTTCCCTACGCGACCCGGAATGAGTGGAGGCAGCGTGTTCATCGCACTCGCCAGAAGGGGGAACCCGTCCCAGAAGTCCAGTTGTTCTGGTTGCAGCGGCTCCTGGTATGCAAATTGCCCCACTTCGTCCCACCATTGGTCCGGCGTCGTTTTGTGCACTCCGACACCAGTGTTACCTTCTCCACCTACAGCACCGCCCATGCGACTTCCACCTTCGGCTGGGCCTGCCGTGCCACCTGTTCGGGAACTGGGTGAAGGTGCCACTGGGGCGGTGTGCGTCGGCGTCGTGCTCGCCAGACTTTGCAGGTATGGGTTGCGCCCCGGCGATGATGCGCGCGACGGTCTGCGGCTTTGGTGCGCCTTGTCGAGCATAGCGTGGATGAAGCGTGCCAGGTAGGCGGGGTGGCTCAGCTGGTCGCCGCGAGCAGCTTCGCGGCAGACAATGACAACTGTCGTGAGCTATGCCACACCTGTCTCGCCTAAACTCACCCTTGGTCAACTTTCGAAGCACACTTGCCTTCGCGGATGAGTCGAGGTAAGCCATGAACCTTATCAACCGCACCACGGTTGACGCCACGGCAACCGAGTGAGCGTCCTCAATCATTGGCATGATACCCTTCCGCCCAAAGTCCTCGACCACGATATTGAGGAGATCCAAACTCGTCGCCACACACGCATGCAAAAGCCCGATTCGGTGCTTTCTAGGTGCAAAGGAAAGCGATGTGCACTCGACCAACAACTGCACGGCGAGCGTGGAGAAGTTATTGATGCTCACGCTCGTTGAAGTGAGCTTCACAGCATACTCGTCAGACATGAGTATCTGGTGGGAGCGGTGCAGGTCCTCCAGTACGCGGCGGAGACCTGACCGCAGCACCTCGTACGTTCCTTTGCATGACTGAAGCTGGCGGACCTCAGAGCCCAGCTCCGCCGTCTTGACGGCGAAATCGAGCTGCCCGTCCGATGGCAGTGGGTAGGGAATGTTGTTGATCCATTCGCGGACGTCGGGTGCCTTATGCATCATGGACGGGCGATCTGACAGCTGTGTCGCCGTCGCGTCGAAGCACCAGAGTGAGATCCACGTACGTTCCCGGTCGATAGCCAGCCGCGCGGCCCGCTCGTCGGACGGCAAGGGGCCGCGACGAGGAAGGTGCAGGTCGAGTTGGTATCCGAGTCGAATGGCGTGTCCGAGGCGGAGCCAGCCTCGCCCGTCTGTCGGTTTTTTCCAGTAGTGCAGGATGCAAACCGCCTGCACGAGCTCGATGGAGGCAACGCACTCGGCAATCGCTGAGGATACGAGCCGATTCGCCAAGGATAAGGTCGTCTCATACAGTTCAGGGCGAAAGAACTTGGACGCCACGGTCAGCACAGCGGCAAAAAGCTCGAGGCTCGCCTGTCGCGTGTACGTTGCCGTGTGGATCGCCGGATCAAGGAGACACACGCATGTCTGCAGTTGGTCGAAGTAGTGCTGGAACAGTGACTCGCACTCGTCAGTTGACAGGATGCCCAGCCCAATGGGGTCGTCCTTCCGCATAGCGGTGTTAGTCGCGGGGCTCGTGTCTGTCCCCGACCCCTGCTCGCGGTCCATTACACCAGCGATTGAGAATATCGACCGGTTCGCTAGCTCGTGGTAGACCGAATGTGCGGGTTTGTTCAACTGCGGCCTGTCTCCATCCTCATGACCGTGCTGGGCGTCACCCTCATCTGGGGAAGACGACGATGCTGACGCAAGCGACCTTGAAGGGCTGGGTGATCTATGATAGTCGCGAGGTTGGTGGCGCGAGCCTGAACGCGAACGCGCGCCGGGATCCCTAACATTCGATGTCGGGCGCATGGAGTGGAGATTGAACGCGACGGACGGCGGTGTTGAGGACCCCCCTTCCGCGTCTCCTAGTGCATTACGCGGTCGTTTGCGCGGCCTGGAGGCCGACCTCGGAGACTTGCCATCGACATCGGTACGCCGTCGGCGTCCACGCTGGTGCGCCTGGTACACACACTCGATGTCCAGTCTCGTACATCGCTGGCACCGCGTTGATCCCGGCTCTTCCGACTCGACGCACTTGCACTGACATAAGTGATGATCTTCCTCCAGCGGCTACCGCCATTGGACTCAGGAACTTACTTTGACTGCCCGGCAACCACTGCAGCTACTGCACCGGTAAGCTCGCCTCCACACTTGGCACCGCTCTTCGTCGTCCTCCACTTCCCATTCCCTTCCTCCGCTCACAACATCTACTCACACCTTGTTCTCGCCGGTAGCCGTCTTGGGCGCACGGCGCCGGGGACTAGCGGCGACTGTTTCACCTCCCGGCGAAGGCTCAACCTTGCCTTGCTGCATCGGGCCGCGATTCGTGCTGGACCTTCGGCTCGAGGTTCGGGTTTGGCCAGTGGAACACCAGTTTCTCGCGTTCCGTGATCCGTTTCCTCGCCTTCCGTGAAGCTATGCGCGCTCGGCAATGTGGCCGCGGATGTTGACAGCGGCGAGTTGCGATGGACGGTGATTGACGAGGTGGATGGGACAAGTAACAACGGTGACTTGAACTGGATGTGAACTAGGTGGCCGGAACGGTGACTGTGCCAATGTGGGGCCCAGGTCACGTGAACGTCTACGGGTTAGTGCTCCGCACAGTTCCCCGAAATGCCCCTTTCTTCTCCTTCGAGCAGTTCGGATAAGTCAAGTAGGAGACGGTGCCAGAGGCATATCGGCGACCAGTGCTAGGGCTGATCCACAGCTATAGCGTGAACACCGAAAAGCAACGGCTTACTTGGTGCCGGTGACGCCCTTGCTACATTGAGTATCCTGCCTATGATGGTACAACTTTGCCGCGTCAAACGACAGGGTTCCAACCCCCACGCCTGCCACGATGCAATGTGTGATGCAATGCTACGAAGGTGTACCCATTACCTAGCCCAATCCCAACAAACCTAATGTCCTGGTTCCTCCAGACTCTTGTTGACAAACCCAACATTGAATTGGAGGAGGGAGTTGATGTCTCTGACCCACCCAGTGCCCTGTCCCACACGCTCGACACATGGAATCGGAAATGGTGATTTGCGAATCACAACGCTTTCCTTCGGTTCGAGGAGACAGACTTCTCGCCCATCGATGGAGAGTTCGGCCGGGGCACGCGCCCTTGGCGATATTTCCAGCCGCACCACACCGTGTCCAGGCAGCACTATTGGTCTAAAGCTGAGCGAGCGGGGAGCGATGGGCGTCAGGAGGACGGCATCTGTCTCAGGGTGAACGATGGGCCCGCCAGCTGAGAGGGAGTAGGCTGTTGAGCCGGTTGGCGTTGAGAGAAGGAGGCCGTCGGACTAGTATCAGCGCGTTGCACGGAGCATGCGAGCAGCAGGCGGAAACCCACCACTGCCTCGGTCAAATATTGTCCATCCATGTAGGCGTCCACGATTGTCAGATGTGGATGTCGCCCGCGGTGCAGCGCCACCTCATTCATCACCTGCCACCCATTCTCGGATCTCGGTCCACACCGCTCCAGCAAACTCCCATCAGCCGCTTGGGGCTTGCACTCCAGACGCATGCGGTTGAGAATAGACACCGGCCCAGTGAGTGTCGTCTGCACAGCTGTGTTCAGCTGCGAGATGTGAAACGGCAGTAGGAACCCGAGTGAGCCCATCGAGAAGCACAGCACAGGCGGACACTCGCCCTGGCTAAATAGGTTGGCGACATGCAGAACCGTCCCGTCTCCGCCTACCGTGAGAACGAGGTCCGTGTTCTGGGGTAACAAGTTTGTGTCTTCTGCAAGTTGTTAGATGTAACTGCGGCCAGCACTCACGCTTCTCGACCACGACGAGGTTGACGAACTCGGGATGGTCGCGTGCTGTTTGTGGCTCGACGATAAGGCGAAGATAGGGATATGTCTTCGTCAACATTCTGTGGTCAGTTGCGCTGTAACACTAGTTGCGCACCCCAAGACATCGCCCATCGTCTTCCTCACTCGCTCGTCATTCGGTTTGTGGACGAGCAAGAGAGATTTCGGGGGCGCAGTCCATCGGGTCAAGCGATATCTAGCGTGAGTCGACCGTTAAGCTCGGCGCACTCACGATGAAGACTTCCCTCCATATCCTGGAGCCTCTGGAATCGGCAGAAGTCTCGGTTTCCTAGCATGAGCGCAGCCGCCGGCATGTGATTTGGAGGTGACGACTCACCTAACAAGTTGTTTCTGCGTTGGTGCTGGCAAGTCGCGGAGAAGATGTATGCTTCGCCTCCCCCCGCTGTAGTTGTTGAGTATCAACCTTGTCCTCCATCCCAATGCTGGCCGCATGGCTGCTGTGGTGTTGATGATCGCAAAGCATTATTTCCATCCTACGGCAATACTCATATTGATTGCTCCCCTCTTACAGGCCTCGACTCAACATTCAAAGTGGACATCATAATACATTGCGATCCTCCAGGCACGAGGTGGAGGTCGTTTCAAGTCACGTGCAGTTGGCATGGATTATTCGCCACAACGGAGATTCACGGCAATTTGGTCCATTTCGTTGCGGACAGTTTGAGGATGAATGGCCACCGAAACGTCGAATGTGACCCTCTTACGCCTAAAGCTCGACCAAAACCCACGTCAACGACGTGAGTGACCCCGGTGTCGACGACAGATGGCCCGGCGACGACGCCCTTGACGAGTGTGGTGCTGACTGAACAGAAAACCGCGACTTCGCGCCCTCAACTAGCAAGCAATATGTGAGTTTGACGGTTCAAGGGACGTGTGAGACGCGCAGTGCTAACTGGCAGGGCTCACTCCAACGTTTGGTTCTCCCGGTAAGTTGCGCGCGGCTGCAACGATCGTGATCGCGAGGAAAACGCGCAGGAGGGAGCTACGGGAAGATGGGATATGGGATTACAGAGAGTGGACTCGATCCGGGGATGTCTGGGTTTTGGAAGGGACAATGGGCAGTGGGCATGGCTTGTGAAGGGGACTACGCGCGCGGAAGGGAACGGCGACGGCAACGAGGACCTTATCGATGGCGAGAACGAGGATACACGCCGCGACCGAAGGAGTGTGCGACGCATGGACCTGCGCGGCTCTGGCTCCCCGTCCCTACACGCGGAGGGCACGCCGAATACGACCGCACGCCGACCAGCAACCCTCTTTCTTCTGCGTCTCCATGGTGTCTACATCGACGGGCCGTCGATTCCCCTGGCGACGCAGAACTCGTCGAGGCGGTCTGACGGACGCGCACGAGCCTGTGATGAAGGTCGGCTTCGATGGGCTGCGACTGCGACGCAGTCGCACCGTCTGCTTGCTTCCCACGTCGAGTTTGCCACCCTCTCGACCAAAATCTGCTCATCTGCTCGACATTCGACTGTGCGGCGCTACGCCTCCTGCACATACCGCGGCTCACATGCTCGAACATTCGACAATATCCCAGACTACCGATTCCAACCGCGTCCTATTCGTCTGGTGTCTGCCTGCACGCCTGTCCATGCCTTCCGCTCAACCCCTCAAACCTGCCTGCCCTCCTCCATCTGCTTTCCCAACACGCCGTCAGGCATCCCAGTTGACTGCACCAATACAGAGAGGAATTACGCTAACAACAGCCCCCGTACCTACGGCAAGGGCTCGCGCCAGTGCCGCGTCTGCGCTCACCGCGCTGGTCTCATCCGCAAGTGGGGCCTCGACATGTGCCGTCAGTGCTTCCGTGAGAAGTCCAAGGCTATGGGCTTCGTCAAGGTGAGTAGGAAGGAAGCTGGGAACCTGGGGGACAGTGGAGGAACCGGAAGCTGACATTGTGCAGTTCAACTAGACTAGTTTTTGCATAACTGGGTTAGCTTGATTTGAGGGAGTCTGGCGTGTCTGTAGATTCGATGGTATCCCATCTTCGATATTTGTGTGTGTTGCACTGGGCACAGTGCTGCAACAGTGCACGCTCAAGTGCTCAAGTGCATGCTGTGCGTGCTGGACGAACTGAACTCGCAATGACTTGCATGGCTTGCCGAGCGAGCGGCCATGTTCGGTGAAAGGCGGCGTTAAAGGGTGGCTAAAAGTGAGAGGGCGAAAAAAGGAAGAGATTCATTATGGGTGCCTGCAAGTTTAGCAATTTGCAAGTTTTTAAAGTGTTTAGACGTCACGTGTGTTGAGGTTCCACTCAAAATTTGCTTCCGCGTGGCTTTTTGGGCAATTGCCCACCACCAAGGCAGTCAACTGGCTCGAAACCCCCCACCCAGCGTACCCAGCGTACTTACCGTACTCAGCCCGCCCCATCCTGGATGTGGCCGGGCACTGTAACTGAATTTTCCCTTCTCCCTCTTCGATCTCTCCACCACCACAACTCACAAACTCACAAGGCGGGCCACAAATCCGCCACTCTCCGTCGCACCCCCTCCTCCTCCTCCCCCTCCTTCTCCTCCCGCAGACTTGCTCTTTCCTCTTTCCTCCTCCTCCTCCTCCTCGTCCTCGATCCTCAATCTTTTGACATCGATAACCAACCTCTAGACGGTCACGAAAAAAAAAAGGAGAGCCATCTTGACAAAGGATACGCTCCCTTTCCACGTCCTTCTCGGCTCGCTCATCATCTGTTGTAGCTTTTAGCCCACCACTCCACTCACTCCCATCCCATCCCCTCCCCTCCCCTCCCCACCTCACTCCCTCTCCCTCCAACCTCACCACCTCCTTTTTGAGCTGGGCTCCAAGAGTCGCACATGTGAGTGATCACATTCTGGTATCTCCGCAACGACGGGCAGGCATATATTCTCCACCTCGGGGCGCTCTCCGGGATGCACCAACGCATTGGACACAAGGCTGCCCGTCGCCGGGGGATCGCTCTCTCCGAATGTCATGCTGACCCATCTACTTTTCTTTTGTCAAACTTCCCATCTTCACTTTCAACATTGCACGCGTCCCTCGGCCCTCAACACGATTCTTTGCACACTTCACACCCTCACCCCTCCCCCGCACTGGCTCGTCGTTCAATTTTCGTTCATCGCACGATTTTTTTTTCTCCTTTCTTCTTTCTATTCTGCTTGAACCCCTTCAGACCCCCCGCCTCGCTTGCCTAATCGTGCTGGATCCCTCGAGTTTGGACGTGCGTTTTTACAAGAGCGACGGTCAGGCCGTTGTTCAAACGACAAATATCTCAATCGTCTCAGGCTGACCGCCACAGCTCGCGGATCCCACTCCATCAAGTCCTAAAACTCATAGAGCATGACCACGCCCCCCAGGAAGCCTAACGGCTCCGCGTCCGATGTCAACGCTGGCGCTCCCTCGTTTGAGGTGAACGGCCACGCGACCTCGCCCTCCATGACAGAGGTATGTCTTCATGTTTCTCCACAAGCGAGGCAGACTTGGGTGATCACCTCAACTGCTCGGCTTTGTCAGACTCCGGCGTTTGCGTTGTGTGCTAACACACAACAGCGCACCGACACTGCGACGCCCAAGCCCGACAACCTATCCGGCGAAGACAAGCAGCGCCTTGAACTGAAGCGTCTTGAGCGCGAGGAGCAGCGCAAGCGCCTCGAGGCTCAGATGGCTGCCCTCGACGCTGATGCTAAGCGCGACGAGATGTTGCTGAGCGGTGGTAACGCCACCAACGCTGCCGCCTCGGCGCCGACGTCGCCGCTGGGCGCCCGTTCAGCGCACGGATCCCCCGAAGAGCGAGCGCCCAGCACTGGTCCAGTCGCTCCCATTGGCCAGGGCAGGGACGTCAACGGCGCTAAGAGCATGCCGGCCAGCCGTCGCACTAGTGGTTACGGTCCCACCTTCGGCATGGAAAAGCTGTCGCTCAGCGTGCTCGAGCCTGGAGGCAAACAATGGGACGAGTATGAGGAGGTTGGCGCGGAGGGTGCTCAGAGTACGTCTTGGTCACCGCGTTGAGCTGCCGCTGACAACAGAATCTGTGAGCTACCTTGCAATCAACGACGATGACCCGTTCCCATCGCTCAAGGACTCGGGCCTCTCCGCGGCGTCCGCTGCGCTCGACCTCGCACCTCTGCCTCAGGCATCGTCTCGTGCGTTTGGCTCGCGCCCATTCGATACGACGCTCAAGACCTCGGAGTGGAGTCCGTTCCCCAACGCACCTGGCAGCGGCCGCGGTTTGACGTCGCCATTGTCGAACAACTCGCTCATGGCAGCGGGTGGCGACGATACCCCGCGGGACCCCATGATGGGCGGTAGCCGCAAGACGTCGCCCACTGGTCTGGCTGACAGCATCGCCAGCCTCCCCGCTATGCCCAGCAAGTCCGTTCCCTCCACGCCCTTTGGTCTTGGCCCTGGCGCTGCGAACATCCCCGGCCCCAAGCGCACGGGCACCAGCCCCCTTGGCAATGATGGTTTCATTCAGTCCCAGCGTAACTTCTCCAACCCGGACCTCGCACGCGCCTTTGGTCAGAAGAACGCGGGCTATGGTCTCGACGGAGGACCCCGCCCATACCAACCAGACCCGCTCTATTCATCCATGGGCCTTCCCGGTGGTGGCGGCCAGGGCGGTGGTGGCAACTTCATGTCACAGGGTGGCTACGACAACTACGGCTTCGATGACGACTCCTTCGGCTCCGGCGCCCTCTACCCTGCTGGCATGATGGGCATGAAGAATAAGCGGGCAGAAGCCGATCGCGAGTTTAACCGCTTCTCCGGCATGCGTCTGGAGGACTTGCAGGGCGAGATCCTTTCCCTCTGCAAGGACCAGCACGGCTGTCGGTACTTACAGAAGAAGCTTGAGGAGGGCGACCCAGCTCACCGTGACATGATCTTCCGTGAGACTTACGGGCACTTCCCGGAGCTCATGATCGACCCTTTCGGCAACTATCTGTGCCAGAAGCTCCTTGAGCATGCTACGGAGGAGCAGCGGTCGGCCATCATTGATTCTGTTGCCAACGACCTCGTTGGTATTTCGCTCAACATGCACGGTACCCGTGCCGTACAGAAGATGGTCGACTTCCTCGCTCAACCCCGCCAGCCCAAGCAGATTCGTACCCTCATCTATGCTCTCTCAGTTAACGTCGTGGCACTCATCAAGGATCTGAACGGCAACCACGTCATCCAAAAGTGTCTCAACAAGCTTATCCCTGAGGACAATCAGTTTATCTACAACGCCATTGCTACGAATCTTATCGAGGTGGCCACCCACCGCCATGGCTGCTGCGTTCTTCAGCGCTCCATCGACCACGCATCGCCTGGCCAGCGTGTCCAGCTCGTTACTGAGATCATCTTCAACTCTCTCTATCTCGTCCAGGATCCATTTGGCAACTACGTTATCCAGTACATCCTTGACTTGAATGACGCTCGCTTTTCTGAGCCTCTCATTCGCACCTTTGTCGGTAACGTCTGCAGCCTGTCTGTGCAAAAGTGAGTCTACCTTGTGTGTGTCTGCGCTGACCACAGGTTCTCGTCCAATGTTGTAGAAAAGTGTATCCGTGTGGCCGACCCCGAGATCCGCAAGGTGCTTGTTGCAGAGGTGCTCAACCGCTCGCGTCTTGAGAAGCTTCTGCGTGACAGTTACGGCAACTATGTCATTCAGACCATTCTCGACTACTGCGAGATTGGCCAGCGCATGGTGGTACGTTTTTCTTGCTTCACTGAGAACCTACTTTTCTTACACGTCACAGCTTGTCGAGGCTATCCGTCCTATTCTTCCATCGATCCGCAACACCCCGTACGGCAAGCGCATTCAGTCCAAACTGCAGCGCGAGGACGCGTCGTTCAACTACGGTGGCGGCGGTGGAGGTGGCGGCGGAGGCGGCGGCAGCGGTGGCTACGGCCGTGGTGGTTATAACAACCGCAGCGCTGGTGGCTACCACCCGCGCCACATCGGCCGCCCTCAGCTGCAGCACATCAACGCCCTCACTGAGGTCTATGGTGGCGTCAACGGTGCTCCATTCATGCCCCCTGGTGGCTATGGCCGCGGCGGCGCCAGCGGCCCTACCCACCACGGTCCCCAGGCTACCCCCGGTGCTCCATTCCACGGCCGCGAGATCCACAACCACAGCGGCATGAGCTACCATGCTCCTGGGCCAGACGGGCAGCCTTGGCTTCACCTGCGAGGCCCTGCTGGCCAGCCCGCACCCAACTGGAACACCTCGGGTGGCGGCCCCGCCGGCATTGATCCTCTTCCCGCGACCGCTCCCTCCGATGGTGACCCCGTGCTCGCAGCGGCTGCCGCAGCAGCCGCAGTGACTGAACGCCCCGGCCAGGGCCAGCCGACCCTCCCCCTCTGGCAAGACCCGTCGTACATGTACGCGACGAACGGCGGGCACCTTCCCCCGCTCATGTAACGGAGCGATGATCGGCAACGAGACGGCTGTACCCCACCGGCGACGTGGCTGTAAGCTTAGGGTGGCTGTTGAGCGTGCTGTATGCGCAGTGGCTGTAAAACTTTGCTCTCCCGTGTACACAAACTTGTCCGGAAATCAAGACCCCGAAAATCACAGAAAAACCCATCATCAACACCCAAGAAAGAAAAAATCCCCTTTACAATATCCCAAGCAACGATACCCCGCGCGCGGCGCTCGCGGGCGGCGCGCGCTCTGTAACTCAGCATACGGCCGGGTGACTTCTGCCCGGCCCGATCTCCGTGTAGAGACAGACGGCTTTTCGATGTGCCCGCTGGCGTGTCGAGCGGGTGCGTCTTGTTGAGATTTGAAAGTGTATGCATCTGTTGCCGCGACAAGAGAATCTAGGGGCGAAAACGTGGTGTCGAACGTCTACTCACAGTCCAGTCTGAAGTTGTGGTAGTTGGGTTGAAGCAGATGGAAGGATTGTTTGGGTGCTATTAGACGCGCAAGAGTCTTTTCCCACGCAATGCAAACTAGTCGGAGAGCTGAAAAGCAGGGGTCACATTGCAAGAATGACTATGCCGCCATGGACACTTCAACGCCGAACGAGTCAAACGAGGTCGCAAGGTACGAAGGGCGGATAACTACGGCTCATGCCGAGGGACCCACTTTCGCGGATCTGCTTTTGAGCATCTCGGGTCAAGATCATGCTCTGTTGGTTCCGAATGCATGCGGCCATCTGCGCTGCTTCATGCTGCTTGGTCAGTCAGTCACGGAGCAGCAGGGATACTCATAATCAAGTCGGCCGTGAAAGGAATTGGTGGAGGAGAGCTCAGTGGTTGTTGACATTAGCAAAGTAACCAGATTGGAGGGCGAGCGGAGACGAGGCTAGCTGAGCATGCATGCCGGTCGTCGTGCTAGCTGTCCAGATCAGGTTTGGCCTTCCAGCAGACGCATCTACGCGTGACATGTATGTTTATCAACTGCGTGAGCTGGGCGACTACGCGGAGCTTGCAAGGTATGAAACGGTGCCGGTCGCGTGGACCGGGTCAATGTCCTCCAAGCTGCCTCAGGTCCGCCGGGTGACTGCCCCACAATGCCCACATTATTGCTGCCCACCCTCGGTTCCAATCCTCGCACTTGGCCGGCCAGGTTGAGCGGGGGTGTTAAAATGTGGGCGGACCTGCTCATGCTATAATAATAAGACACTTGCTAACTTCGTTCCGCATCTCCACATCAATCACAATGACGGACGCACCTCTCATTCCCCTTGCGCAGTACATTATCGAACGCTTCAAGCAGTGCGGCGTGAAGCAGGTGAGTGTCCAACGCCGCAATCGCCTATGAGGAGAAAGGCAATTCGGAGGTGCTCCTCAGAACACGCTGACATCAGATCTTCGGCGTGCCTGGTGACTACCAGCTTGAGCTGCTCGACTACTTTGAGCGCGACCCCGACGTCGAGTGGGTCGGTAATGCTAATGAGCTCGGCGCTGTGAGTATCTGCAAAGGTGGTTGGGATGAGGTGGGGCATATGCGGGCTCGGGGACTGGTGTGCCGGTTGTGTTTCGGTTCCGGCATTTTTCGGGCTGGAGCCGATCGGCCTGCGCCGAGGGGCAGGAATCTGCCCACAACGTCGGCCGGAGCTCGGTAGAGCAGCGAGGCTGGGCTGAAGCATGCATGCGAACACGGAATATGAGCATGCTGGCTGTGCAGCGGATGCATGCACCGTCTGCTGGCTCAGCAGGAGCGCAGTTCAGCGCTCCGCGACCTTCGGTCAAGATGACTAGGGGACAGGACAGATACTCAGACCACCAGACTTCACAGTGAAATCGCCCACACTTGCTGACCCCAGGCCTACGCTGCCGACGGATATGCGCGTGTCAAGAACGGCATGGCGGTGTGCGTGACCACCTTCGGTGTCGGCGAGCTCAGCGCTCTTGGCGCCATCGCCGGAGCAACGGCTGAGCGTCTCCCTGTCGTTCACCTTGTCGGCTCGCCCCGTTCCCCGCTTCAGCACGCCGACGCGCTAGTGCATCACACCATGAACCTTCCTGGTGGACAGTACAGCCGGTTCTACAAGATGAGCGAGCAGATCTCAGCCGCGACCGTTGTCCTCATCAACGTCCCTGACGACTCGGACCACGCCCTCGGCGACGCTGTCGACCTCGCGCTCCGTACCTGCCTTGTCGAGGGTCGCCCGGTTTACCTCGACGTGCCTCTTGACTACAACCACAAGGAGGTGTCTGCTGCTGCCCTTTCCACTCCGCTTGTGAGTAGCCAGGCTATCTAGATTGTGTTAGTTAACGTCAGCCCAAGTTCGGTGCGCCCAAGGACTTCGACTCAATTCAGCGTACCCTCATGCTGCCGCTCCTCGGCGACGTTACCACGGAGGTCATCGACAAGATCGTTGCCGGCTTCGAGGCCGCCAAGCGTCCCGTCGTTCTTGCAGACCTGTACGCCGAGCGCTATGGTATGAGGAAGGAGGTTCGCGAGCTTGTCAAGGCCGCCAACGTTCGCGCATTCTGCACCCCGACCTCAAAGTCGCTCCTTGATGAGCAGGCTCCATCTTTCGCCGGAGCGTACGGCGGCAACATGTCCGTCAACGAGTGTGCCGCCGAATTCGAGGCTGCCGACTTTGTGCTTTGGGTCGGCGCCATGAAGAGCGACACCAACACCGGACGATTCTCCATGCGCCTTCCTCCCAACACCGTCGAGATGTACATTGACAACACCAAAATTGGTTCGGCAGAGTTCCCCGACACCGACATGCGTCGGATCTTGCCTGAGCTTGTGAAGCACATCGGCGCCGTTGCGAAGAAGGACACCAAGTTCCCAACCTCCGATGCCGACAAGGCCGCCGCCCGCCTTACCCTTCCCATTACCAGCAAAGTCGAAGACGCCGGCAAACCCATCTCCCAAGCATGGCTGTGGAGCCGGTTCGCCGCCTGGCTTCAGGACACGGACGTCGTGCTCGGGGAGATGGGCACCAGTGCTTTCGGGCTTGTGCCCATCGCCCTCCCCTCCAACGCGCAATACCACTCCCAGTGCATGTGGGGCGCGATCGGATGGAGTGTCGGTGCTGCTCTGGGTGCATCTCTTGCGGCCCGCGAGATCGACCCCGAGAAGCGCACTGTCCTCTTCGTCGGTGATGGCTCTCTGCAGCTCACCGTCCAGGAGATTGGAACAATGGTGCGCCGGGGCCTCACGCCATACATCTTCGTTCTCAACAACGACGGATACGAGATCGAGCGCATCATCCATGGTCCCACTATGAAGTACAATGACATCGCCAACTGGGACTACACGATGATGCTGCCCCTTTTCGCCGGCCGCACGGGCATCAAGCACGAGACCCACTCCGTCAAGTCGCAGGGTGACCTCCAGGCCCTCCTTGATAACCCCGAGTTCGCTGTTCCGGACCGTATCCGCGTTATCGAGGTGTTCGTGCCCAAGGGCGACGCACCTCCGGCCCTTGCAGCCGTCCTCCAGCGCAAGATGTAGACTAAAAGGGGTTCGCGCTGGTGCACAAGGTGTGCCATTTGTAATCTAAACAGACGACTTTTGTACGTTGGCAGTGTGTAGGCATATAGAGAACCTTTATGGATAAAATGGATAATTCTAGGGTGATTGCAACTACTGATGATGTCTAAAGAGGGCCTGAAGGAATGAGAACATGCCCGTTTTGGAGGAGGACGAGCTCACTCCCAATACGTCCGACGACGTGTTTGCCCCTTGATATAGATAGTGTACATCTGTACCAGCTAAGCCTGAAACTACTGAACAGACTACCGAGGCATCGAGTAGATGATGTACAGCTGCACGTCAGTTCATGCTCTCTGTTTCCTTCGGCCAACAACTCACCGCCCAACCTGTGAGCACCATCGCAGACAGGATCGAGCACCCAACAGTCGTCCAGAACTTGGTCTTCTGGTGACCCTCGTAAGTGTTTCCCCGAAGCTCTTCCTGAACCAGCTTGTCCCGACGCTTGCGCTCAGGCATACGGAGCTGGTGGCCAAGCCACCTGCCGTCGAGCCAGTCGTAGAAGGGACCGAGGAAGGCGTCGTACCCCTTGAACACCATGATGACGATAAAGACGCGGTCGTACTGGTGACCCGGGGTTTTGTCCTGGATAGCACCCGAAGCAACGTCCATGATCAGAGTGCCTGCGTTTTGCTGATGTCAGTGAGGAACGAGCGAAGTGGACTCACGAAGGACTGCCACACACCGAAACCAGTCCCGACCAAGTCGTTGTTGGGCAGAAGAATGGGAACAGAAGCCATGAAGGGGATGAGGTTGGTCACGTATGCAAATGACGAGATGAGAACCGGCGCAAGGAAGTTAACCTTGGTGAAACCCGCCAGGCCCCAGACGATCAACCAGATGATGGACGTCGTGGTAACGAAGAGCTGTGGAATGGTTAACGTTTCCGTCTTTGCCCTCATTGCTGTCTACATACCATACGCCATCCGATGCGGTCGAAGAAGTATCCGGTGGCAGGTGTGAGGACAATTGGGATGACAGTCTGCAGCGCGGCGTTGTAACCAGCAGTTTGCTCATCGGTACCACGGGACTTGACCTGAATGTCGGCGATGTTACGGAGCCACACACGCGTAGCGCCGCCCTGAAGCATCTGAGTGACGTTGATGACCCAGTAGAACTTGGGCAAGTGGACAATACTCTTGATGGTATCAACCCAGTCATTGAGCAGCGTCTTGTCATTGCGCACAGCCGGCTTGGGAGGACGGTACTGCTTAGGAAGGATCTTGCTCTCGAAGAAATAGTAGGCATAAACGCAGAAACCCGAGGCAAAGGTGGTGATGCACGGGATCCAAAGTGCCCAGCCCCAGTAACGACCGGGACCGATGTTTGCCATCGGGACGGCACTGATAAGTGCCACGAGCTGAATGATACGTGACCAGGCAACGTTGACACCGAAGATCAGGCCCATGTGCGAACCGGCAAACCAGTGCGGATAGAGCTTGTACTGGCAGATGTCTTGGACTGCCGCGTTAGCGGGGAGACACGGTAGAAGAAGTTTAGGCCGTGTGGAAGGCAACACCGGCCGGCCCACTTCCCCACTCCTGATGGACTCACCAGCTGACCCAAAGCCAAGAATGATCTCGCCTCCGACCAATAGTGTGTATTTGTTGTCGATGGAAGCCTGCGGGGAATCAGTTGGATGTCTTGGCAATGACGGAATGTACTCACGCAAGCACTGAGGACAGTTCCGGCGACGCAAAGAACTGCAGACCCCAGAGCGATTCGACTGCCACCATAGCGGTCAATGATCGAACCACCAATGATGGGGAGCAAGGTGTTGATGAGAGACGAAGCAGACGAGATAACACTGAACTGCGCATCTAAGACGTTAGAAACCCCTCGTAATGGGTGTCTCACTGGTGATCTTAAGCTCGCGCACAAGACGAGTTTTGAGAGGGCCGAGGACAAAGCCAGCATACGTGTTGCCAGTGCCAAAGAGGATGATAAGGACGATAGCAGTGATCCGATACTTGAGGGGGATAATGACAGCGGGGGGAGCATTCTCGTCACCGACGAAGCCGTCCTCGTCCTCCAAGTGGCCAAGCTTGGGGTTCTTTTCTGACGAGGGCGTCTCAAGCGCGGTGTCTGACACGCGACGCTCTTCGGCGGCCTTGCTGTCGAACGGCTGCTGTTTCTCGGTGCTGGCTGTCATGTTGAACACCTTCTAGTTTGGCGGACGTTCCATCCGAGTCTTGGCTGCTTATATCATTTCAGTACACCGCGCAGTGAGTGAAGGGGAGCTAGCGTGAAATCCGGAGGGGCTTCCAGAGCAGCGCGTCAGCTATCCGCCAGAGGCCAAACGCTCAACCCGAACAAGACGTTAGCAAGTCAGCAATGCACCTTTGACGCCATTGCTACTCGCCGGACAATTTCAGCGTTGGCTAACTCAAAAGTAATCATACTCCCACACTAGGAGCGTAACCGAAGACGCCAAGTGCTGCGCCGAGCCAAGATCGGACCTACCCCACTCCGCACGATATCCATTTCTACTCGCTGGTACAAGTTTATCGGGCCCGATGGCCGGCAGTTGCAGCGTTTCAGGCACCGCGCGGCTATGGACAGTGAGGAGCGCTCCAACATCCCTTAGTACTCCGAAACGTATCCTCGGTGATTGCGGTATGCGGCGTTCGATGTTCGAGTGGGGTAAACTGAAAATTGGCACGTTCGTGATGAAAGCTTTGCCAAGCCCTATAGGGCCGAGTCTCTCGCCCAACTGGCCCCGTCTCTTTCCGCACTTCCGCTGACGCTTCATGCCAGGTGCTCGGCTGCTAATATTCAGCGTCGGATGAACCATACGCCAGGTATCTCAGCATGTCTTGAGCAACACAGTCCATGCTTGCGTGACAAGGCCGCACAACATCCTCAATTGTTCATGTCCACATGCTGAGGCTTGGCTACTTGGCATCTCGTTATTCTTGCATTGGAAAATTAATACTTGCCAGCGAAGCAGCTGTTACAATTGGGTACGCACGCCGGTCTGCCTTCATTTGTGGACTGCGTCCGGCCGACTCCAGTCGCGTTTAAAGCATGAGCATACGGATGCACACGGCCAAGACATTCCAGACAGACACCCAGTTCATTGACTTCACATCGTAGAGGCGCCTTCGCCAGCCTTTACGATCTCCTACCAAGTCTGCAGTTGATTATCTCACTGAGTTCCGAGAAGGAGGTCAGACTGAGTCGACTGCTGTCAGAAAGTGGTTAGTGCTTGACATTCTCGCCCCACAACAACATCCAAGGAACAAGCCACCCTCGCTAGGAAATCCAACTACTCTGTCGCATCCAGACGCTCACCCTTTGCTTGCTGGCTGGGATCGTACCGCCACGCCTTGATCTCTTCAAACATCTCCACCTCCTTGTCACTCCCACTCTCGCCATTGCTGCTCTCTCCGTTCCCATTGCTCGACGATAAAGCTGAGCCTGAGCTCGAGCTAATACTCGCCCTCAGCCTCTGCTGGGCTTCCAGATCGGCGACGAGTTCAGGAGTCAGTGTGAACTCCTCGCTGCGAACCACGCTGTCGTCCGACCAGCGTCGCGCCTGCTCGATGTACGTGTCGTTGACAGTTCTCGCCACAAAGACGTACATGTCCCAGTGGTCTGGGCGGGCGGTGAAAGCATTGAAAGACGCGGCGCGCGCACGCTCGCGGGGTATGACGGCGTCGGGGTGCGGCATGGGACGACGACGTGCCTGATAAGAAAAGTGGAGGCTTGTAACTCTGCTGAAGGCGTTGGAAACGTGAGCGCCGTTGAAGGCGGTTGTTCGCTCGGTGATCAGTGAGTCTACAGACTGTACAGCGAGTGGCGGTGCGCAAGGTGATGTATGTGGGTTCTGCAGTCAAGAGCTCTTATATGAAGCTACTGAGCCGTCCCTCGCGACCAGCTGTGAATACCCACGCCGGTCAGGCTCACCGGGAGCGCAGTTACCGGGATGGGTGTAGGCTTCAATAAGATCAACACATGCGCTGGAGCATGTTCTCGTGAGGACACTGTGCTGACCTGAGGGGATTATGTGAGCTTCACACGCAACTCGGACCATATCTAGCAGCCACGTCCGTCGCCAGCCGAGGAATGCCAGAAACTGACGTGATGGAGATCACGAGCACCAATCAGTAGTTGGTGGTGGTCACCCGACCTCATATCAACCCGGAATGTGAACGTCATGCTGCCTTCATCCTTTTGAACAGTTGGTGAACGACCACATCCCACTCTAAATCCAGTACACCAGCGCGTAGCCAATGACACCCCATACCGCTGCTCCGGATGCGAGGACCATACCCCTACTGTCAGCCTCTCTCGCTTCCATGCAGGTTCCTACACCACTCCTACACTGCCACCCTTTCTCCTACATCCTCGTTGTCCTTCATATGGTCACTCGGATTGCCTCCGAAACTCACTTAGCAAACCCCTTAGAGGTGTACGTCGCCCACGCGTCGGCAGCACACAGGCCCATGCCGGCCAGAATCATCTGCCCGACGGCCCGCCAGTTGTCCTCGCGGACAAACCATGCCATTCCAAATGCCATACTCAAGTCGCGAGCGCCGAGAAGGCGGCTGTATCGCTCTACGTCACCAGCATGAAGCGACTCGGCGGACGAGGGTTTGGGTCCGAAGAATGTCTCCATGGCGTTGCGGGGTGCGAAGAGCGCCCATGTGCCCAGCGTCGCGTAGCCACCGATGACGGAGAGGCCGAGCAGCTTCCAGGTCGATGTAGAGATAGCCATGGTGGTGTGAGCGGAGTGGGAAGCAAGTAAGAGTGGATGAGGTTGGGTGAAGTTCGGCAGATGAGAATCCAACGATGCTGAGACTTCTGGGTAGTTGGCTGAGTTGCAGCAGAGAGACCTGGTGAGAGCAGTTTAAAACAGGTGAAAGGCCCCACACAAGTGTGCAACAGCGCGATGCTGCGGAGACGATGCAGGAGAGACGGAAGACGTTGATGGCCGGCGGGGATGCAGATGGCTGGAGGGAGATGGGAGTTGGCTCATATAGGTGCCTGGTCGGTTCCGCGTCCACCCGGTTTGTTTGGTCCCAATGCCACTCGCTTCGTCGCGCGCTGAATTTCTGTCCCAGCTACTCAACCTTGAGGCTGAACAAGAACCCAATCAGCATGATCTGCACAAGCTCAGGTGTATAATACTATTACACAAGATTATGAAGCTCCAGTATGTCACACCGGCACGGGGGAGCGGTCAGCCGCCCAAGGGTTTGGCTCCGACTCCAGCGCTGGTGGCGCTGAGATGAACGCCCCAGGCAGCTGGGCTTGAGGTGACCCTCCCCCAAGAACCATCTCTTCCTCGCGCACTGTCGACTCAGGTTCCTCGGCGATGGTGCTCTCATGAGGCGGCGTCGCTGGCTCGCTACTGCCGGGCGTCGGGCCGTCGGCAACGTGATGAATGCTGCGACGCAGTGCAGCATAGTGTCTGTCGAGGTTGGGCACCTCGTCGAGGACCTCGTGTGGTGTACCGACTGGCGGTGGTGTCTGAATCCGCCCACCGAGAACCTTGACCGTCTCGCGGAGGGCTGCTCGTTCCCCCTTGACTTCGTTGAGTGTGTCCTCAAGCTCCGCCCTGCGCTTGCGTTCATCCGCAACCATCTTATTTGCTTCTTCAAACAGCGCCTGAGACAGTCCCTCAAGCTCGGCCTCGATCTCCTTCTTGCCCTTCTTAAGGGCTTCAAGCTCCGAGTTCTGAGACTCGATCTGGGTGCGTAACCGACGCAGCTCGTCCGACTCGATTGGCGATCGACCCGTGTCGCCCGACGTCCGCATCTTGGTCTCGGTCGGTGACGCCGGCTTCTTGGTTCCGAACCATCCGCCTTGCTTCCCCGATGCTGATGCCCTCGTGTCGATCGAGGGGCGCACTACCTCGCTCGACGATCTCGTGGGGGTATGTGTCCGGGCGGCATTGGCTGCAGTGGCCTTCGCGCGTCTCAGCTCAGCCTCCAGCATTTCCGTGTTGGCCTCGGCCATGACAAGATTCGAGCGTGCGATCTTGAGTGACGTCAATAGTGTTGTGTGCGACAACTGCAATTCGGCATGTGATTGCGACTGATGTTAGTGTGTGCTCACTGTGGCGTTGTTTGCAAACCTACCAAAGCCTGTACTCGGTTCAGCACATCACGTAGCACCGATCTCAGCTCGGCATCACCCGCTCCAACGGTCTCCTTGAGAGCGATCGGCGGCGCCAGGCTAGAGTCCTCCTTGTCCGGTTTGGACTCGGTCGTTAGATCAGCTTTGTCCTCTTCTCGCGGTCGTGGCTTGAAGACGATCTCCTTCTCGCTTTCGTAACCGTCATCCCCGTCATCATCGGAATCCGGTGCCCCCAGTCTGGCGTATCCCGAGATAATACCATCGGAGTCACTGTCGTCGTCGAACTTCTCTTCTGATGCTTTCACTTTGCTCTTGGAGAAGAAGCCAAACCGTCCTGAGGGTTTGGGCGACGCCCGAGCACCGCTAGGAGGCGGGGAGAGCAATGGCACGGGCTTAGCTTCGTCCTTCGTCGGAGGTTGCGCTGGGGCCGCAGGCTCTGACGGGGTATCGACGGTCACACCAGCTAACCTGGACCATCTCCGGATATCGTCGTCGCTGATGGTGGCCTTGGCCGCTGAGGAGTCTGCACGATCTGCTTCGCCTTCAGAGCTTATCAGCGCTGAGGTAGAAGTAGTAGCCGCTGTTGGCCCATTCGGTGGTGAGCCCGAAAATAGGGATGTTGGCAGCTCTTTGTCGCAGTAAGGGCATTGCAAGGGGCCGCCAGATCCCTCAGCGTGCGAGTGTGAGGATGCGGGTGCGGCCCGCGCTGTTGGAGATGCGCTCGTGCTTGGCGACGACGTGGACATGTTGTCCCACCGAGACGTCTTGAAGTGATTGCGCAGCGAAGTTGGACACTGGGAGGAATGAACAATGCTGGTTGCGATGGCTGGCGTATGGTCGGCACCCTGTGGAGCTGAGGAGCGTGATGGACGTGCGCTCGTCAGTGGCCGATGGAATGCTCAACGAGGCTTGACGAGGGATGATGATGCTGCCTCGTCTGTCGATTCAAACACCTGTTCAGACTGGCCCCGTTGCCGAGACTTCTGCTGAAAGGTAGGTGATAAATGAACAAAGTAGAATGCGATAAAGCAAAGTTGAGGATTTGTTTGTTGTTGCAAGATGCATTTGCTTGGCCCTTCAAGTGATGTTGCATCACGCGCCTTGTGATGGCTGCCGTACTGCCGTAAATGCCGGCCATCATCCACCAAAACATCCCCCCTGCCGTGGCCCCAGTTGCCCCAGGGTGAGCCAGAGTCCAAATACACGTCATAAAAATTGATAAAGACTTAGACGGGACCTCCACTTTCACATGTCCGGTCTGTTTCCGGCCGCGTTCCGGGTCGCCACTGCGTTTCCGCTCATGCATACTAAGAAAGACTGACCCTATATAGCTTGGCTTGCTCTTGGACATCCCCTCTTTGTTCATATCATCTAATCATCCTAGAATGGCCTCTTCAACATCAAGCGGCGAGGCCGTCGCTCGCATCGCCATCGACCGTGGAGGCACCTTCACAGACGCAATTTGCTCCAGGAAAGGACACGAGGATATCGTCCTCAAGGTCAGTAGCTCCCTCCCCGTCGTGCCCATCAGAGTGTCCTGCTGACAGACAGCTTCTCTCTGTAGACCCTGCCAACTATCCCGATGCACCGACAGAAGCGTGAGCTAATTTCAGCGTTGTTCAGCTGACGAACAGGATTCGCCGCATTCTCAGCGAGCTCGATGGCCACGACATCCCCAAGGGCACGAAGCTCAGCCTCGACAAGATCGAAAGTGTGCGGATGGGCACGACTGTGTCCACAAATGCACTGCTAGAGCGTCGTGGGGAGAAGTGCGCTCTCATTACCAGCAAGGGGTGGAAGGACGTGCTACTCATCGGCATGCAAGGTGGGCACAGCTGTTTGCTTAACTGACCGCCAGCTCGCCCCGACATCTTCGACCTCAGTATTCAGAAGCTCACATTCCTCTATGATGAGGTCGTTGAGGTGAGTAATGTTCAAACCGTTGGACGTTGAGCTGCCGGAGTGAAGTGGCTGGGACGGGGATAATGGTTGGTCATCGTGAATCGCAGAGCGGAATCACAGCGGAGCGGCCCGCTGGCTTTCCGCTTGGCCAACTTTCCGCTCGCCCAGACGTGACTCTTACGCTTGGGCGCATAGTAACTTCGTGACCGGTCCACCTTCCTCCTGAGATCGTGCTGTTGGGCGCTGCGGAGCGATGCTGGTGCTTCCACTACGTTTGCGTTCCGTATTTCCGTTCACTTGCTCCGAAAGGTAGCGACCCCTCGACACGCACCTGATGCATTTGGCCAGCTTAGCTAACGGACAGATCGATGAGCGCATTACCCCACTCCAGTCCCTCGTTAGGCCTAAGGTCCCTGTTCCACAGAACGACGAGAACATTGTGACCGAGACAACTACAGGCGAGACAGTGCGCATCATCGCCCGCCCAGATCCCGCGGATGTCCAGGCCAAGCTTCAAGCTCTGTGGGACAAGGGCACGAAGAGTATCGCGGTGGCCTTCGTCCACAGCTACCTCTGGGGCGAGCATGAGGAAATGGTCGCGAAGATCGCACGTGACATGGGCTTCCAAGTCAGCGTGTCGAGTCAGCTGCAGCCGATGATCAAACTTGTGTCGCGTGCCAACTCGGCCATCGCGGACGCATACCTCACTCCAGTTACGAGGCGATACATCGAAGGCTTTGGTTCGGGCTTTGAGGGCGGGCTCGACGCGTTCGGATCTAAGCTGCTCTTCATGCAGTCCGACGGAGGACTGTGTCCATGGCACGGCTTCTCCGGCCTCCGTGCCATTCTCAGTGGACCAGCTGGTGGAGTTGTCGGGTATTCCAAAACATGTTATGATGAGAAACTTGGCAGCCCCCTGATTGCGGTGGACATGGGCGGTAAGTTTCAAGCCCATGTACTGTGATATGATAGCTGACAACCAGGTACCAGTACGGACGTTTCGCGGTACGACGGGAAACTTGAGCACGTCTTCGAGACAACTACTGCAGAGGGTAAGTGGACGCCAACGGAAAGTTCTGACACTCAGTCATTATTCAGGCCCCTCAGCTTGACATTAACACTGTCGCCGCGGGTGGTGGCAGTCGGCTCTTTTACCGCCATGGCATGTTCGTCGTCGGACCAGAGGTGAGCCCGACTACAGTGGCAGGAGCTAAACCATTCAGTCTGCGACTGCACACCCAGGACCAGCGTGCTACCGCAAGGGTGGTCCTCTAGCCGTCACTGACGCCAACCTTATTCTTGGTCGACTCCTTCCTGAGCACTTGTGAGTAACATACTGTTTGGTTCGCTGACCCTGTGCAGCCCAAAAATCTTTGGTCCTAATGAAGACGAGTCCCTCGACATTGAGGCCAGCAAGAAGCTCTTCACTGACCTCACGGAGGAAATTAACAAGGGCAAGAACGAGAAGCTCTCTATGGAGGAAGTGGCCGCTGGCTTCCTCCGCGTTGCCAACGAAACTATGTGCCGCCCGATCCGAACGTGAGTGGCACGGTTTGAGATACGGACTAATTCTAGTCTTACTGAGGCTCGTGGCTTTGAAACTTCAAATCACCACCTTGTCATGTTCGGCGGTGCTGGCGGGCAGCATGGTTGTAGTATCGCCAACACCCTCAAGATCGAGCGTATCATCGTGCCGCGCCTGTCGTCCCTTCTCTCCGCGTACGGTATGGCCCTTGCCGATGTGGTGCAGGAACTGTCCGAGCCCTCGGCGTATGTTATCACAGGCAACAAAGATGTCAAGAAGATTGAGGAGCGCATGTCGTCTCTGGTCACACGCGCGCAGGACACGCTGAAGAAGGAGGGTTTTTCTCTCGACCGCATCGAGTGCGAGCGTTACCTCAACTGCCGCTACCATGGCTCCTCGACTCAACTTATGATCGAGCTTCCCGAGGATGGCAATATTGAGCAGCGTTTCGTGGATGAGCATCGCCGCGAGTTTGGCTTCAACCTAGACCGCGATATCCTGGTAGACGATCTCCGTGTGCGCGCCGTAGGCAAAAGTGTGGGGTCGGCCACTCGCAGCCCCTATGATGACTTCGAAACTGCCAACAAGCGCGCTTACGAGGCGTCGTCTTTCGAGTCCAAGAAGGTATACTTTGAGGACGAGGGCTGGCTTAAGACCAAGATCGTGCCACTCCTTGACCTCAAGGAGGGCGAGCAGGTGCATGTGAGTAACCATGTGTCTCGCTGAACAGGCGATTTGACTGACTCTGAAGGGGCCCGCGATCATATTCGACAAGACCCAAACTATTCTCGTGGAGCCAAATTATTTGGCCACTTCGCTGCCTGAGCATGTCGTGCTTGACCTCGTTGAGGAGAAGGTCGAGAAGAAGGAGCTCAACCTGAGTGACCTCGACCAGGTCGACCCAGTGCAGCTCTCTGTCTATGGCCACCGCTTGATGGGTATCGCTGAACAGGTGAGATATCATGCCGTGGCTAGCTGACCTTTAGATGGGCAACATCCTCCGCAAGATCTCCATTTCGCTGAACATCAAGGAGCGTCTCGACTAGTGAGTGACCTTCCAATATCCTTTTGGTAATATCTTACACGTAGCTCGTGTGCCATCTTTAATGTGGACGGCGGCCTTGTCGCCAACGCCCCCCACATCCCCATTCATTTAGGCGCCATGTCACACGCCGTCCGCTATCAGGCGAGCGTCCACGGCGACACTCTGAAGGAGGGCGACATTCTGTTGTCGAACCACCCCGCCGCTGGTGGCTCCCACCTTCCCGATTTGACTGTCATTATGCCTGCTTTCCATGACGGCAAAATCGTGTTCTGGACAGCAGCTCGTGCGCACCACGCCGATATCGGCGGTATCCGTGCTGGCTCCATGCCTCCTTTCTCAAAGGAGCTGTGGGAGGAAGGCGCTCAGTTCAAGTCGTTCAAGCTCGTCAAGGCGGGCAAGTTCGACGAGGAGGGCCTCACTGAAGCGCTCAATGCCCCTGGCAAGTACCCCGGAAGCAGCCCAACGAGGACACTTGGAGACGTGAGTTGGAGTCACAGCGAGCCATTGCTGACCGCAGAACATCTCCGACCTCCATGCTCAGGTGGCTGCCTGCCACCGAGGAGTTGTCCTGATCAACCAGCTCATCAACGAACAGTCGCTGGACACTGTGCAGTTCTACATGCGGGCTGTCATGCACACAGCCGAGAAGGCCGTCCGCGACCTTTTGCGCAAGGTCGACGCCGAGTTTGGCGGCAAGCCGCTTGAGGCGGTCGATTTCTTAGACGACGGGACGCGCCTGCAGCTCAAGATTACCATTGACAATGAAAAGGGCGACGCCGTCTTCGACTTTACAGGCACCAGCCCTCAGACCTACAACGTGAGAGTTACAATTAAGGTCCAGTGCTGGGAGCTAATGGAAGAACCTGAACACCCCCACCGCGATTCTCTACTCAGCAATCATTTACGTTCTGCGCTCTCTCATTGTCAGCGAGCTTCCGCTCAACCAAGGTTGCCTCAACCCTATCAAAGTGATTGTTCCCCCTGAATCCGTGCTCGCGCCCACGGAAAATGTGGCCGTCTGCGCCGGTAACGTGGAGAGCTCCCAGCGTGTCACCGATGTGATCATCAAGGCGTTCCAGGCGTGCGCAGCTGGTCAGGGGGGCTGCAACAACCTCACGTTCGGCACTGGGCCCAAGGAGGTCGATGGCAAGACGGCCAACGGCTTCGGATACTACGAGACCATCGCGTAAGCTTAGGAATCAGTCTCTAGCTGACATGGCAGTGGCGGCGCTGGTGCAGGGCCCAAGTGGAATGGTCAGAACTGTGTTCACGTTCACATGACAAATGTGAGTTGATTCTTCGCTCACTGAAGCTGACCTCTAAGACGGCCATCGGCGACGTCGAACTCACTGAGCGTGTGTACCCCGTTATTATCCGCGAGTTTAGCCGCCGCCCAAATTCCGGCGGCAGAGGCAAGCACCACGGAGGAGACGGCTGCATCCGAGACATCGAGTTTACAGAGGCGCTCGACGTAGCTATCCTCTCTCAACGCCGTGTTGTCCCACCTTACGGTATGGCCGGCGGCGAGCCTGGCGCGTGCGGTATCAACCACTGGGCACGTAAGGTGGCCGCAGACCCGGATGAGGAGAAGAATGGCAAGACAAACGGCAAGCCCAGGAAGGAGAAGTACACAATCATCAATCTCGGCGGCAGCAACCAGGCTTCCATGGCTGCAGGCGACCGGATCATCATTCACACTCCGGGTGGGGGAGGATATGGTGCAGTTGGCGAGCAATCAAGCACAGAGGAGCGGGATCTACCAACGCAGCCGCGCGCCTCCGGCAGCGTTGCTGCCATGAAGCAGACACAGTGGTCGAATTAGAGGGCGGCCGCTAGACTGAGTGCTAGAGTTTTGGCCTGAAGTGGACTTGCATGCTGACATGCATACGATACGTAGAGTCTTGATACATGAAACCGGAGAAGTGACTGTTATTCAAACTGTGATTTATGTAGGTGGCTGGGCTAGTGATAGTGTTCCAGCTCCTAATCTCTAGGGAGCGCCGTGGACGTCTCGCTCGATCTTACGACGTAGCCCGGTGCCCGCGGATGCCTCGATCGGCTCGCCCATGGCGGACGTGCTAATGCCGTTCTCCTCAAGGTACTGGCGCCATGCCTCATCTTCGTCTTCGAGCATATGGTTATGACCAGGGATTAAAAGCATAGTTGCGATCGCACCCACAATGGCGATTGCGGAGCCGATGAGGAATACTGCCTGTTCGCCTTTGAACTCGTCTTCGAATGCGTTCTGAATGGGTGTGAAGACCTGTGTGCCGATTGCGGCTCCAGCCTTGCCCCACGCCGCTGACAGACCCAGCATGTGACCCCGGAGAGCAGTCGGGTAGACCTCTCCCGAAATGAGGATCGTGGCTACACCAGGACCGGCCTCTGCTGCAGCCATGAAGATCCCATACACGATAACGAAGGCAGCAGGCTTCCCTTGAATCTTGGAGAGGACGCCACCGAGGATGAAACCAATAACGCCTTGCACGGCAAACCCGAGGGCCTGGGTGTTCTTGCGTCCAATGCGGTCCATGAGTACGCCACCGACTAGGCACCCGACCGGAAGGAAGAGGTTGATGAGCGTGCCCCAGCCAACATTCTGCATGACGGTGTTCTCGGGGTTGAGATTGGACACAATCCATGAAGCCTGCCGTCAGCATCGACAATAGGAGTTTAGGAACACATACCCATAGGGAAAATGGATATGACGTGAAGTTGTACAGGAACCAGCAGAGGCAGGTGCCGATGATCCGACGCCAGTACCGCTTCCCCGCGAGGTAAAATACGCGAAGGGTTAGCTGGGAGCCCTTCATGGCGTTGTTGCGGTAAGCCGTTGAGTTGAGCATTCGCAGGCGGAAGAAGAAGACCGCAAGCGGAGGGACAAGGCCAATGCCGAGGGCAATGCGCCAGGCGCCAGCAAACCCATGCGTGTCGTCCAGCGGCGTGCTCGCCGTGACGCCGTAGCAGGCAAGTACGATGAGGACGCCCAGTCCAGCCAATACGAAACCGGTGTCGATAGCGAAGCACCCAACACTGGCTACCAGGAAGCCGCGATGCTTCCTCACGTGCTCCGTCTCGTCGGCTGCCTCGATCGAAGACGTCCCACACACAGGATACTCGCCGCCGGCCCCTACGCCTGCTAGGCCACGGGCAACGATTAGCATCCAGAACATGCCCAACTCCGTCGTGCCGTGCGAGGCCGCACTGAGCGCCACGCCGGCAATAAGGAAGCATGTTGTAAGCACGATACCGAACTTGCGGCCGATGCGGTCTATGAGCATGCCGAAGAGGAGCATGCCGACAATCTGGCCAATAAAGAAGGAGTTGGAGATGCGCGTCTTGAGTGTCGGAGTAAAGGTGTCGGGGTAGACTGGGAGTCAGGGGAGAAGGAGGACTTATCTTACGCTTTTGAAAGAGCAAGGTGAGGTTTCCGATCACAGCGACATTGTAACCGTCTGATACAAGGGCAATACCCGAGAAGATGACTGTGAAGATGGCGGAGCTACTGTCAGTTTCCACGGCTGAGCGGAAGCAGCTTACAGCTTCGTGGTGTGGTTGTAAACATGGCGCTCATTCTCGAGCTCGGCGAGCCGCGCTGGCCTGAGAGTCGGAGACTCTTCAGAGGAGGCTTCCAGCTTCTCCAGCTTGTCGGCTTTGTCTTGGGCGTCGTTGAGGTCAGCCATCGGTTGAGTTGGCGGCGGAAGCGTTGGGAGACATCTGGCCGGTTTGCGTCAGCTATAAGTATCAGTCCGCCAGCCAGTGCTCGTGTGAGCAACCATTACGAGCATGATAGGCCTCTGAGAACTTCAGCGAAAGAAGGTCTAGCCAGCTTCCCACGTTCATGTTGAACGACCAACACAGCCAGACGAGATACGTCGAGCAGCTCGACATCAGATGGTAGACATCAGTGCCTTCGATAAGAACGCACGTTTGTTGATGCGCAAGCGTTATACGGGGCGACTGCACAATCTATATTCGGTGCTCGGCTTGTTTGCAAACTCGCGTACACCATAGTCAGCGCGGCGCAAGGAGGTGATCATTCGCGGATTAGCGGCGGAGCAACAGAAGTTGTTTCGTGTCGGGCCGACTCAGGGAGGGGTCACCGCCGTAGAACCATCGGGGTTTACCCTACAACAGCGTCACCTTTCGGTCTGCTCCAAGCTCCACTCCAGCGCGGTTTGAGCGCTTTTTTCCATGCAGCCGAGCTGACAATAGTCCCAACTGATGTTTACAGAGACACCAATTGGATGCAGACATCTTCTGGAGACCGAACGTGCACAGCGGCGATTCGGCTACGTCGACTCCCACACACCGGTGGCCATTTTTCCAACTCGCAATGCACCGTCTGTGCAATTCCTACTTACTCTGCCTTATAATTTAAGGCACTGCCTTATTCTTCGAGGTTGGAGGCATTCCGGTCGGTGTCTTTTGCAAGTATTTTAAGGCACTGCCTTATTTTTTCTAAGGCACTGCCTTATTCTGCGGCGGAACCAGGAAAGTTGCCTTGTGTTCCAGAGTGAAGTCGGCCATCTACTGGTTCTCATCTGCTGAGATGTCCCACGTTTCATTATCAACGGCCTGATCCGATAGAGCAAGATGGCGAGCGAACCGAGAATAAGGCAGACTGGATCAAGATTATGCAACATCGGGTCCAGTATGCCTTATTGCTGCATCAGGATGCCTTATTGTGGTGTCGTCAATGCCCAAAGATGCCGCTGCGACATCATCACGGCCACATTATCCACTGTAATTCGTCCTTCGCGCCGCGCTCTGTGTATCACCACCGCTACTCGTCACCGGAGTTGAATTTGTACCACACTGTTCGCTGTGTCTACCATTCATACCTGTCACTCACCGCTTACAGCTTGTGTTTATTTATATAAGAGGCACCAAAGGTTGTCGTGAGAGTGGACTCCATCAGCAGCAACAGCCACCAAACGCACAATCAAAAAGCTACCAACAACGATGTCTTTCGACAAGAAATACTATCTTCTACCCGAGCAGCTCGAGGCGTTCGAGCGCGACGGGTTCCTCATGCTCCCCGACGTTCTGACACCCTACGAGGTGCAGGACATGCAAGAATGGGCTGCTGATGTCAAGGCTTGGCCCAACCGCCCCGGACAGCACATGCCCTACGAGGAGGTGCGTGCCGACGGTACCACTGGGTTGTGCCGCACTGAAAGTGAGTCGGGACCTGCATAGATGGTGGAGTCTCAAGAACCTTCCTCATTACGCACTATTGAGGCGCCCCATCATACATCATCTGAAAACCCATGTCACATACACTCACATTAATACATCCAAGCACACCTTCGCGCAACTGGAGCGTGCTGACAGCAGACTATGCCAACTACCACGACGGCTTCAACTCTATGTTCCGTGGCCAGCGTCTCATTGGAATCCTGACCGAGCTCATGGGCGAGCGCGCTGTCCTGTTTAAGGAGAAGATCAACTACAAGGAGCCCGGGGGCTCTGGCGGTTTCGACGCCCACATCGACGCGGCAGCTTATAACCATGCCGGCGCGGTCAACCACCAGACGTTTCTGATGGCGGTAAACGACATGGATATGAACAACGGATGCCTTGAGGTCGTCCCCGGCTCCCACAAGGAGAAGATCCCTCTTGGAGCGAACCGAGTGAGTCGCGTTTGGTTTTGACTGTTACTGTTAGGTCCGGTTAACACCAGTGCATCGACCCCGAATGGGAGGCCGAGCAGAAGTGGGTGCCCGTACCCATGCCTGCAGGTGCGCTCCTTGTCTTCGGCTCGTACCTCGCCCATCGCTCTGGCCCCAACTCGTCTCCGCGTCCCCGCGCAGCCATCTACGCGACCTACAATGGCATTTCTGAGGGCGATAAGCACGATTCGTACTACGCACACCGTCGCAAGGCGTGGCCACCAACCTCGGAGCGCATCCCCGGCGTTGACTACACGGAAGGGGCGCTCACGTACGCCTTCGGCTCGCCAATGACAGGCGGCAAAGAGATGATCGACAAAAAGATCTCGGGCGACCAGGCGACAGTGAACAAGCTGTTCAACATGATTGCTGCGTAAATATCTTCCTTGCCCATCCTTTACGCCTGCACGCGTGCCGCTCCAGGCAGAACCTGACTGTACATCTATGCTGTGCTACCCCTCCTTCCTCATAAGTGATGAATAGCTTGCTGAGACAGCAGCCAGGGCGACGCCGACTACATAGGGGAGACGATCAGCCAGCTCGAGCACTCACTGCAGGCCGCCGCGCAGGCGGTTGAGGAAGGTGAGATGCTCACGATCACCGCAACTGACTCTAGGCGCCGATGACGCAACAGTCGTTGCGGCCCTCTTGCACGATGTCGGACAATTCGTCCCTCACTCGCAGGCCAAAGACATGATGCATGCCGGGGGCTCTCTGGGTAAGATGTCTCACGAGGCCGTGGGAGAGCAGTACCTCCGCGAACTCGGATTCCCCGACAAGGTCTGCACGCTTGTCGGCGCGCATGTAGTCGCCAAGCGTTACTTGACGGCTACCAAGGACGGATACCTGGACTCGTTGAGCAGCGCGTCACAGGCAAGCTTGCGATATCAAGGTGGCCCCTTCAACCTCGAGCAAGTTAAGGAGTTCGAGCGCGACCCCCTGCATCGCGAGAAGGTACAACTACGTTTGTGGGACGACCGAGCCAAGCGGGATGACTTCAAGGCGCCTGGCCTTGAGACATACCGTCCGACTATCATGCGTGTGCTCGAGAAGGCGCACTAGGATGCTTGCTATGGTATTGGTGGATTTCATCCCGGCAGAATGTAGATTCCAATGCATTTGGCCCTTTGTTTATTGCTGCGTGCTCTCCAGCAGAACGCAAAGGGTTGTCGTGCGGCGGACGGAGGGGACGTATGGACGCCGCCGCCGCCGCCATTTTCCCTTGGGCAAAGCCACACATTCCACATTTCAGCCCCAAATGTATTGTAAAGCCAAGCCGCTACAAGCGCTACGCGCTTTGCTCGGCGGTAGCTGAGTGGGGCCAAGTAGTCACCTGGTCGCCTTCGGAACTGCTAGCAAGTTGCCCACCCCGGAGACATCGGCGCTACCTACTGCAACTCTGCCCTTCTGCGTACGTTAGCTGCCTCCGCTGCTCCACATGCAACCCTCTGTCGTCTGACTGACCCTTAGCTGTTCGATGACCCTTACTCGCAAACCCCAACTACATTCGGTGCTCCTGCACGTCCGTGGTCAATGATCGTCCGACGGAGGCGTGAGTTGGCTTGCGAGCAACAATCCGACTGCATAGCGCGAAACACCTATCGGGGGTGTCGTACTCCGCCATCGGAGTCCGTGCACGGGTTTGCGTGATGAGGTGAGGCACGTTGCCAGGACGTTGGCTGGTGATGAGTTTCGAAGTTCAGTATCCGACACGGACGCAACCCCATGTTTAAGGTGGTTTGTCGGCAATTGACGGTGAATCGGAGGCATATACGCGTGATCTGCACGTGGTAACAAGGTTATTTTATTGGTTGCAGAGGGATTGGCGCTTCAGGGTTTTAGATATTCAGGGTCAATTGTTAGCCTGGGAAAATGAATGGATGGAAGGCACCAGGAGAAAGTAGATTCAACTGGCCGATTCTGGAATGACGTCGATGAAACCCAAGCGAGTACTGCCAACCTCTGGTAACATCTGGCAACCGCTGGTCAACGCGAGGCGACTCTGGCCAGTTGGCGGACGGTTGCCGGCCGGTCCCGACCAGAGGTTGAATTGTGGCACAAGGACGTGCCGGACAATCTCATTTGTCTCGGGACCCTCTCATTGTTCGTTAGCGACGGCTGGGCGAGGCCAAATCTGGCTGTTCAGGTGCGACAATGATATGACGACAGCAACAGTGGAGACCGCCCTGTAGCCTCCCACTCCAACACGTCGAGTATAAACTGCCCACAACTCCTGTCCCATTGAGGCTTCCCCTTTCTCCTTTCTCCATACTACAGCAACCGCTACGACACCACATACACCACCAACATGGACAACTTCACAGACAAGTCGTCCGAGGCCATCAAGGCCTCATTCGAGAAGGCTGAGGAGATGGGCAACTCCCAAGGTGAGTAGTGCCCCCGACATCATCGCTCGTCGCTTCCGCTGATGCCAGTCCATCCCCTGCACCTCATCTCCGTACTGTATGAGAACCAGCCCTCCGACGAATTGAGCCAGCAGGCCGCAACACTGCTCAAGTCTGCGCTCGAGAAGATTGGCGCCAACGTAACATTGTTCTCGCGTCAGCTGAACTCGCGTCTCAACAAGCTCGCTGTCGTCGAGCCCGCCCCTACACCACCCCTTCCGCTCACAAACTCATACCACAATGTCCTGAAGGAGGCACAAAAGCTGGCTAAGGACAACGGGGACAAGTTTGTCGCCATCGACCACCTTGTTCTGGCACTCGCGCACGTGGACCACTCCGAGATGAAAGACCTGCTCAAGGCAGCCGGAACTACCGTCAAGGCGCTCGAGGAGGAAATCAAGGTGAAGCGCGGAACACGCAAGGCCGACAGCCGAGGAGCAGAGGGTCAGTTCGAGGCCCTCGAGAAGTATTGTGTCGACTACACCCAACTTGCTGCCGAGGGCAAGCTCGACCCCGTCATTGGCCGTGACAACGAGATCCGTCGTTGCATCCGTATCCTCTCCCGCCGTACCAAGGGTAACCCCGTTCTCATTGGTGAGCCCGGTGTCGGTAAGACCGCCATCGTCGAGGGCCTCGCCCAGCGTATTGTCGACCGCGATGTCCCGGCGTCCCTCATCTGCCGCCTCTTGGCACTGGACATGGGTGCCCTCATGGCCGGTGCCAAGTACAAGGGAGAGTACGAGGAGCGTGTCAAGGCCGTCCTCAACGAAGTCGAGAAATCCGGCGACGAAGGCAACCCAATCATTCTCTTCATCGATGAGATGCACCTCATTATGGTAAGTCACGAGATCAGTGAGAGCTTGGATAGATATTGGTCTCCATATCTTCCTTTCAAAGGAGACTGGTCTTCAATATATCCAACGCCGCCTAACCTCCACCCCATCTCCTCAGGTTCACTCGAACTCTGTGGAATGATGGGCGCGGAGCAGTTGGCTCTGGTTCGGAGACGCCCGTGGTTGCGGTGAAACACGGCGTTCTCCTTATCTATCAGTCACAATCTCGGGGTCTTCCCTGATCTATGCTGCGGATCTTGTCCATGAACACAACGTGCTGACGGAACAGGCAGGAAAAGACTCGTCGGGTGGCATGGACGCTGCCAACCTCCTCAAGCCCATGCTTGCCCGTGGCAAGCTCAAGATTATCGGTGCGACCACTCTGAACGAGTACCGCGAGTACATTGAAAAGGACTCTGCCTTCGAGCGTCGTTTCGCCCAGGTCATCGTCGACGAGCCCACTGTCGCAGACACCGTTGCCATCATGCGTGGTATCCGTGAGAAGTACGAGACCCACCACGGTGTTCGCATCATGGACTCGGCCATCGTGCTCGCTGCCCAGCTCGCCAAGCAATACCTCACCCAACGTCGCCTGCCCGACTCGGCCATTGACCTGCTCGACGAGGCTGCGTCAGCCGTAAAGGTCGCCCGTGAGACCCGTCCTGAAGCTATCGACATTCTGGAACGCCAGAAGCTCGGTATCGAGGTCGAGATCCACGCTCTCGAGCGTGAGAAGGACTCTGCCTCCAAGGAGCGTCTTGCCGAGGCCAAGAAGGCCATCGGCGAGATCAACGACAAGCTTGGCCCCCTCAAGAGGGAGTACGACAATGAGAAGAAGCTCGGTGACCAGATCCACGAGCTGCGCCGCAAGATTGACGAGCTCCGTGCCAAGGCTGATGACGCCGAGCGTCGCTACGACCTCGCGACTGCTGCCGACATTCGCTACCAGGCCATTCCCCAGCGTGAGGCCAAGCTCAAGGAGCTCCAGAAGAAGGAGGACGAGAAGGGCTCGCTCCAGGAGGTTACTCCTGAGATGATTGCCGAGATCGTCGCCAAGTGGACTGGTGTCCCCGTCGCTCGTCTTGTCGAGACCGAGAAGCAGAAGCTCCTCTACCTCGAGAAGCTCATTTCCAAGAAGGTTATTGGCCAGCCCGAGGCCATCAAGGCCGTCGCCAACGCGATCCGTCTCAACCGGTCTGGTCTGTCCAACCAGAACCGTCCTATTGCGTCGTTCCTCCTTGTTGGTCCTTCGGGTACCGGTAAGACGCTATTGGCCAAGACCGTCGCCAAGGTCATGTTCAACTCAGAGGACGCCATGATCCGTATCGACGCGTCAGAGTACTCTGAGCGCCACTCCATCTCGCGTCTCATCGGTGCTGGGCCTGGATACATCGGCCACGAGTCGGGCGGCCAGCTCACCGAGGCTGTTCGCCGCAAGCCCTACTCGCTTATTCTCATCGACGAAATCGAGAAGGCTTCGCGCGAGTTCCACCAGCTGTTCCTCCAGGTCCTCGATGACGGTCGTCTCACGGACGGTAAGGGACGCGTTGTCGACTTCCGCAACACCATCATTATGATGACCTCGAATGTCGGTTCTGCCTACCTCAACGAGAACCCCAGCGAGGGACCTGTGCCCAAGGCCGTCCGCGACAAGGTCATCGGTGCCATTCAGGCAACGTTCCCACCAGAGTTCATCAACCGTATCGACGAGATCATCATGTACCGCTCGCTGTCGCGTGCCGACATGCGTCGCGTCGTCAATGTGCGCCTCAAGGAGCTCCAGGAGCGCCTCAACCACAACAACAAGAAGATCAAGTTACGCGTCGACGAGAGCGCACAAGAGTGGCTCGCCAATGCCGGCTACTCGCCCATGTACGGTGCCCGTCCGCTTAGCCGTCTTATCCAGCACGAGATCCTCAACCCCCTCTCTAAGCTCATCCTGCAGGGGCGAATCCGCGATGGAGAGGACGCCAACGTCACCACAGACCACGTCAAGAACCGTTTGGTCGTTGTGCCGAACCACAATGCCGAGGTGCAGGAGCCGTACGACGATGACGACGACTGGTCTGACGACGACCCGATGGACGTCGAGATCGAGGAGGTCGATTAGGACAACTCCGGGAGGCGGGGTACAAAAAGGACAACCAGCGAGGCCTGGCGCGCGCCCTCGTCTACGGAAGTGAAGAAGGAGGAAGCGAAGGATGAGCCCATGAACGAGTCGCCCCAGAAGACTCCTTCAAAGAAGCGTTCAAAGAAGAAACGATGATTGTGTATAGCGCGACCGGAGAGGGATCGGGGAGTGCAATCGAGCAAGATGATCTCGACTTGATCTCGTGGACGTTCAAATGTGATGCATAAGTAGGATCGGCACTGTGGCGCTATGGACAGAGTCCTTCAGATGATGAAGTTGCTATTGACTGACAAACTCACAAGCCGGCTGCAGCAGACTAACGCCGCGCACGAGGTACAACACAACACAACGCATCACATCGCGACTGGCTCAAGAGCTGGCCCGCCCAGGCCAGGGGAATTCACACATACAGTTCAACAAGTACGTCCAGACCCTCCAGCGCCGACACTACAAGCGGCTTGACCTCCCACCATTCCAGTTTCCCATTGGCGCACCCAAGCTTGGGAAGGGCAATACTCTGAATACCACTAGACTTTATCCACGCAACGAGGTCCAGAAGCCCCGCCTCAATGTATTCGATTCGGCTAGGGTCTCGCCAGTGGTCCTTAGTGGGGAAGTTCACCATCCAGCGGCTGCGTGTTTGTGATAGTTCGGGAATGGGGACGATGTACATCTTGCCTACGATGACTTCGCCACGCCCACATGCGGCCTTGTACTCGGTGAAGATGGTGGGGTAGGCGCGCTTGACTTGGAGAGCGAGGCCGGCGCCCATGACCCCGCGGGTGTTGATTGTGTTGAGGATGGCGTCGACGGTGGAGGTGAGGATGTCGCCGTGCTTCTCTATGATCATGACGAGAGAGCGTGTTCGTGATAAGGTTGGACGTGCAGAGCTGAGAGTTTGACAAATGCGTAGACGTAGTGGATGCATTAGGCTATGAGCACCTTTTAGTATGGTATCGCTGTGGAATGTCGAGGTTAGTGGTATGTTAGGTGACGCGACTCGTCGGGCCGGCGGCACGGATAAGGCCTGCCATCCAGGGTCGAACGTCGGAATGAGATGCCAGCCTCTTTACCGGCCCACCCAAAGTATGATGGGATTGCTTCACGCGACCTCGACTATCACTTCTCAGCAGCAAAAGCTACCTCAAATCCCTCATCAGACTCCCTCCCAAGCCTTGCACGGACTTCAGTGACGACGGCATCACGCACAGCAGTCCTCCTCGCCGCAAATTCTGCCTCCGTCATACCCGATGACGGGCGCAGAAGCACGTCCATGCCCTGCGGCGTGAACAGCGTCTTTCTGAAGTCTGCACGTCAGTGATGCCTCCAGATCCCACTCACAGATGAACATCCACTCCACACCGTCTCGTTCGCCCCAGCCCCGCACCCACCATTGGCTGGTAACGAACGCGAGCCAGCTGTCTCCGCGCCACATAAACCCCGTTCCGCCGGAGGTTAAGCGTTCCGTTCCGCGGACGTGAGAGGGTTTGGAGGCGGAGTGGCCGAAGTAGGCGACATCCGAGTCCATTATGTGCATCGAGGGAGTTGTATCCGCCCGCTTTGTGTAGGTGATGGTCACACCTGTTGTTAGCCTTCGGCACCGGTCGAAAACGGACTGTGCTTGAGCTGTAGCGTCAGCTCAATGTCGCTCGAAGGTGGAGCTGATGGTGAAGTCAGCTGCTGACCTTCCACATTGGCAGCGTGCTCCACGCCACATTCCATGTTCCCAGCATCCATGAGCGGTCAAACGCGTCGGGATTGGCGAGGGTGTCTGAATCCAGTTCGTGAATCACAATCGCGCCGTTGGTGGTCGTAGGGCGCTCAGATGAGCCGGTTAAGGGCGAAGTCTCCTCAGCGGAAGCTTGGGGTTCTCTTGAATCATTGCGGTCAGACATGACGATGGAGAGCTGGGTGGTACGGCCCGCTCGGCCTGTT
Organism: Cutaneotrichosporon sp. PL3408A; assembly: GCA_023629975.1. NCBI lineage: Eukaryota > Fungi > Basidiomycota > Tremellomycetes > Trichosporonales > Trichosporonaceae > Cutaneotrichosporon > Cutaneotrichosporon sp. PL3408A. The sequence continues at coordinate 1,173,122 of JAMAMB010000008.1, forward strand.
TTTAGAGTAGTTGATGAACGAAGGGCGTCGAAGTGATCCATTTGGTGTTTGGGACTGGATGTGACGTCATGGGTGGCAACGGACTTGAAGTGTATCTCCGCTAAAGTTGACTCAACCTCCACTTCGCGTGGTACAAGCTCTTGATTGAAACGCACTCGCCATCGCAATCGTACACTACACCAAAACCGTCGCCCAGCAGCATGGGCGTGAAAGGCCTATGGTCGCTGCTCAACCCGGTCGCCCGGCCGGTTCAGATTGAGAGTCTTGAGGGCCAGCGCATGGCCATCGACTCCAGTATCTGGCTCTACCAGGTGTGGTGTATGCTCGATCCAAACTGATTGTAGTTCCAATCAACGATGCGCGACAAGGACGGTCGCGTGCTTGTAAATGCACATGTACTAGGTCAGCTGGACCATTTGTCGTGTAGCTCACACGCCAGGTTTCCTACGGCGAATCAATCGACTACTGTTCCACGGCATCAAGCCCGTGTTCGTGTTCGATGGCGGCGCGCCGCCACTGAAACGGGCGACGATTGTTCGTCTTGGTGAGATGGGATGGTGAGCTAACTTTAGGCGGAGCGGAAACGGCGTAAACTCGGAGCTGCACAGAGCCATGCCAAGATGGCAGAGAAGCTGCTACACGCACAGATGCGTCGCGAGGCTGTGCGGCTTGCCCAAGAGTGCGTATGAGCCGCGCAGTCTCAGGTGTTGGCCGGGGACCTGACGGCAGAGCCGAAGAAAAACGTGCAGCTAGGATAGCAGCTCGGGCGGCAGGCGAGTTGGAGGAGGGCGAGAATATCCCAGAAGGCGCAGTATATCTGGATGAGCTGGAGGGTGGCGCCTCTCGACCAGCAGTGACGGCACAAACAACAGCGGCGAACTCGAGCGCCAGCGTGCTCGACTCTCAGACATCAGCGCCCAAGAAAAAGTACAAAAAGGACCGATATGAGCTGCCCGAAGCTACCATGCCGTCCTATTCCACCGAGGAGCGACCAGACGCGCGGCTCGCGACCGAGGAAGAGCTGAAGCAGTTTATTGAGGATGTCGGTCCCGGAGACATTGACGTTGAGAGTCCCGAGTTTCGTGCCCTCCCAACTGAGGTGCAGTATGAGATCATCGGCGACCTGCGCGTCCGATCGCGGCAGCAGAGCCATGCACGACTCACGGCGATGCTACGCAACGCCCCGACTGCGCTCGACTTCTCCAAGGCCCAGATTAAGCAACTTTCCAAGCGCAACGCGCTTACCCAGCAGCTGCTTACTGTGACTGACATGGTGGGGAAGGCGCACCTTACCATTCCGGTGCGCGTGGCGTCGGAGCGGAATCGGCAGTATGTGCTGGTAAAGAGGAGCGAGGGTGAGGGAGGAGGATGGGCTTTAGGCATCCGAGAGGGGACGAAGGATAAACCAATCGAGCTCGAACCGGAGACAGAGAACGACAGGCGGATGCGGGCAAAGGCCGAGGCGAACGTAGCACCGAAGGCGGAGGATGAAATGTCAAGCGACAGCGAGGCCAGCGATTCCAGTGTGGAAGAGTGAGTGTCACAAAAGCTCGTCCATCAGCTAACCGCAGAGTAAAGCCCAGACCGAAAACCAAGGTCGACGATGATTTGCGCGAGCACCGCCGCCGTGAAATCCTCCAGGCAATTGCGGCACGCTATGCTCCTGCGCCCCGCCGACAGACCTCTGACGACGACCCGCCTCCGACGCGGACGAAGGGGAAGGGCAAGGCGCCAGCGCTGTTTGACTTGCCTGACCTTGATCTTGAGGATGTCGAGCCCTCCGCGCACGATGAGGCACTTGCCCTGGCTCTGCAGCAGGAGGAGCTCGGCAGTGACGAGGACGAGCCGGACGAGGATCTCGCGCGTGCTCTGGCACTGTCGAGACGTGAGAAAAACAAGACTCCACCCGCTGCGCCAGGAAGCGACGGCTCGGACGAGTTCGAGGAAGTGTCCCTTGTTCCGTCTGGGCGGCCTTCGCGCACTAACTCCATGTCGAATGACGTCATTGCGGTACTGGTCAGTAGTGACGACGAGGTCGAGGAGGTGAGGAGCGCCGATCGACTAAAGGAGGGAGGTGCTGGCCCGGGTATCAGGCAGCCTATTAGGAAGGAGGTCGTCGAAGTTAGCGATGAGGAAGACGTCGAGCTCGTCGAGCCACCAGACGCAGCATCCGTGAAGGTTAAGGGCGCGCCGCACCTCACGCGTGGGGTGTCAGAGAAGGGTGCATCGTCTGCGCGGCATACACCCACAGTCACCGAGCAACCAGGTGCAGGAGAGCTTCGGGTGATGCGAGAGTCGCTTTCAGCAGAGTCGGTCGAGGTTGTCACTCCACCAGCGGATGAGCCTGCATCCAGCTCTCCCGAGGAGATGGAAGAAGCTGTTGAGGCTGAGCCCGCCGAATTTCGGGGTGCGCCTTCCCCCTCTCCACCCCCAGCTCAGGCCCCGCAACCTGCAGCCGCGTTGCTGCATGGCCGTGGCGCGCCGTCTCCCTCGCCACCGCCTCCTGCCCGAGTGTCGCCGGAATCGGACTCCATGGACGAGGACGACTTTGAAGAGGTGACTGAGGCGTCTGGGGCGTCTACTCCTGCGGACAGGACTCGCACTTCTACTCCGTCGGAGTGGCAGTCGACGCTGCAGGACTCACTTCCCGGCCCAAGTCGCCTACCCAACGAGGTTGATCACGACGATTCGGACTCGGAGTCGGACGCGATTGAGTGGTCGCGCTCGCCGAGTCCCGTGCTGCGCAAGCGAGCGATGGACGACTCTCTTGAAGGGATCACGGCAGATTCCCTTCCGGACTCGGGGCACGCTTCTGACATTGCGTCAGATGGCGAGATGGGCGCTGACGATATGGAAGCCGAGGAAGATGAGTACGCGCGCTTCCTCGCACAGATCCAGAACCGCGACCTAGCAGCTGTCCGCACCGAGATTGACGACGAGATCCGGATCCTCAACGTGCAGACCAAGGCCGCCATGCGCGACTCGGACGAAATCACGCAGTCCATGGTCGTGCAGATCCAGACGCTCCTGCGCCATTTTGGCATCCCCTACATTACGGCGCCGATGGAGGCCGAGGCGCAGTGCGCCAAGCTTGCCGAGCTGGGCCTGGTTGACGGCATCATCACAGACGACTCGGATGTGTTCCTCTTTGGCGGAACGGCGTGCTTCAAGAATATCTTCAATGATGCCAAGTTTGCCGAGTGCTTCACTGCGAACGATATCGAGCGCGAACTAAGCCTGCCGCGCTCGCGTCTTGTCGAGCTGGCCTACCTCCTCGGATCGGACTACACTATAGGTCTGTTCGGAATTGGACCGGTGATGGCGCTTGAGCTCCTTGCCAACTTCCCGGGCGATGGCGGGCTGCAGCGGTTTAAGGAGTGGTGGGGCCGTGTGCAACAGGGCACCGACCTGCCCGTGGATGCGGACACGAAATGGAAGCGCTCATTCGTGAGTACGCAAAAACGGCCTCGCTGACAGATAGAAAAAGCGTTTTGCGGGGTCGCTCCATCTCGGCGGAGACTGGCCCAACCCGCTTGTGCGTGACGCGTACTTCAACCCCACAACCGACGAGAGCGATGAGACGTTCCACTGGGGCTTCCCCCGTCTCGCGGCACTCAGGACGTAAGTACACTCATGGGACGATCTGACAACAGGTTTCTGCACGAAGAGCTGTCATGGAGCATCTCCAAGGTCGACGACGAGCTCACCCCCATCGTGCAGCGTATTGCGCAGCGCGGGCGCGGCGCCGTCCCACGGCAGGGCACGCTGCTGCCGTTCTTCGACCATTCGGCTGCGTCGGGCACGTCGTTCGCGCCCCGCCGCCGCACAACGGCGAACGTCAGCAAGCGGTTACTCTCGGTGATAAAGGAGTTCCGAGAGGCTGAGGCCCGCGCTGGGGGCCATGCACCGCAGGGATGGGGCGAGATGCTGGCTGGCGTCGACGAGGCGGATCCCAGAGGGATGGGGAAGACTGTGGGGAAGCGAGCTTCGGGCCCGTCAGGACAGGGAACGAAAAGGAAGGAGCCGGTTGTGAATGGTGACGGGGAAGAAGAGAATGGCGATAAGGCCGGTGATGGCCCCGATGAGGCTCCGCCGCGGAAGCGCCAGCGTACGCGCGGTGGTGCCACGCGGAGAGAAAAAGGTGCGGTTAGTACGGGTGGTGCGGAGGCTAACGGGGAGGCAGAGGGCGATGCCCACGATGAGGAAAGATCTCGCCAGCGCCAGAACGGGGTTGACCGAGTTGTCGTAGAATTGTAGAGTAGCTGCACCCGACTCTTGATGTATCTCGACTCTTGCTGATCCTGTCCACACCGTCCACACCGTCCACACCGTCCACACTGTGTCTAGCCATATTGTGCATCCTACTGCTACGTGCCATCCCGGCACGTTTCCTACTCCGCGCCTCGCAGTTCGGCGCTCTACTCGTCAATGTCCTCGATCTCCTTGCGCGCAGGGAAGCCGCCGAGCTCCTTAATGAGCCCGTCGTAGGGGTACCCGCGGGGCACGGCAGGCTTGGGGAGCGTGTTGACGCTCACGACGTAGCCGAAGACCGCGACAAGGCCGAGTCCGCCGAGCAGGGCGATGAGAGCGGGTCCGGCAGGGATCTTGTGGATGTCCGGTCCCCACATGCTCAGACGGTCCTCCTCCTCTTGGAGCTGGCATTAGCGTGACCTTTACGTGGAGCCGGGGCGGATGAGCAGACGACTGTAGAGCAGAGGAGGAGATGGGAGCCATGTACAGCAAAGTTCTAGGCCAATGGACTCGACGGACAAGTACCTCATCACAGCTCAGCCGAATCCGTGAAGAGCTAATCGCCGCAATCTCGTCCTCTCCAGTACCATCGCCCAGACGCTTCCCATTCCAACAGGCAGCACCTATACACGGTTGTACACCTATGTGCTGCCCGCTGCCTTCCCTGCTGAAGTGCCCACAGCCAGTTCCACAAGCTCCACAAGACGATAATACGCACCACCTCCTCATAGTTTGTGCGCTCCTGCATGTCCCACCATCCCCAAGGTTCCCGAGTCTGCTTCGAGATCTCGGGGAGCTGGGGGTAGCCGTGAACTGCTGTCAGCAATGTTTCTGTCTGTTGCAGCTCTGCGGCACGCTGCAGTTCCTCTGCCGTATCCTCCGAAGTAGCTAGCGCGTGGCTAACGAGCAACGAGGGACAGTGAAGATCAACAGAGAAACTACCGCGCGATCTTCCGCAAGCTGCGCGGACTCGGACTATCGTCCGCTCGACATACGCTGAGGGTCGACCTCGACTCCGGGGGGAGGGGGGGGAGGGCGAGCTGCGGGGTCGCGGTGTTGGTGGGGAGGGATTGCTGGGGCGAGGGAGGCGTTGCCGCGCGCGAGGATGAGGGGGCGCGCGAGGCGGAGAGACGCGGTCGCGGGGCGGAGGCCGAGCATGGCGGTGATGAGGGGTGGGGTTATGATACCGACGACGACAAGCACGGTATTGCCTTGAATGCCATAGGTCGTTGCTCCGAGCTATGGTGTGAGGAGGAGGCCAGGGAGAGACTCCTCCTAACGGGCCAGCGGAGTTACGGCGAGTGGCACCTGGTTGATTGCCACGTGGGTGGAATCTGCTCCCGTTGTTGTTGCATTTCAGGCCACTTCGACCATTAGCTTCGAAGATTATGTGACACAATCTGCAACCTCGCAATCGCATCTGGTCGTGTCTCTTGCCAGCATACCACTTGACTCATTTCTCACTCCTCGTAATCTCGCATTTAGTTGAAAGCACGTCACATTCGACTCCATTCTCGCCTTTTCAGGCTCAAGCCTACCTGTCGATCGAGCGACATGGCACTTCGCCTCCGTGAGTTATTCCCCTTACGGTCCAATTGAACCAACTGACTTGTAGCGGGCAATCGAAGTTTCAAGCCGCTCCGGGGCAAGCCTCGTCGCCCGGCACTCGCAGCAACCCAGCCTGCGCCCGGTATCAGCCAGAGCCCCATCTCTCAGCCCAAGCCTGTGCAGCGACCCGCAGCGGCACAAAAGCGCGACTACACGTCCAAATGGGTCGATGGAGATGACAAGGAGGACAAGGAAGACGCAGAGGGCAAGGAGGACCAGGGGCCTGAAGAGTTGGTGACGGGTGCAGAGCAGCCTGAGGACGTCGAACCACCAACGACGCTGACCGCGACCGAGCCCGCGGCTGAGGATGAACCCCCAGCTGTCACCGCCTCAGCACCAGCGGCGCTGCCCTCTCGAGACGAGCAGCGCACACCTTCCCGGCCACGTGCCCAGTTTCCCACGCCCTCGCCTGCGCCGAGCGTAAAGAGATCCTCTAAACCTCTGCTCGCAGCAGCAGCGGCAGCGGGCGCATCACCCTCCGCCGTCCATCACGGCCGATCACGTGGAATGAGGGCTGCTGTGCAGCCTATCGCGAAGTCGAAACCGACCCCAAGGGCGACACCGGCTGCTGAAATGAGGCCCTCACCGACCCCAGAACCCGCGAGTGTGATTGATGACATCCCCCCCGCTGTCGCACAGGCCGATGATGATGAGCCCATGCTACCTGCAGTTGCGCCCGTCGAATCATCCGTCCCTCCATCAGTTCGCGCGGCCTCCGTAACGCCTCCCGAAGCGTCAAGCACGCGTGCGGTCTCCGCAGCGCCGAACGCCACCACAATACCTGATCTTCCTCCTACCGTCGCTCCCATTTCAGCCCCTGCTGATGGACCCGCCATCGCCCACGATCCTGAGGGCCCCCCAGCTGTTGGGACAATCGTCCAGCCTATGCCTACTCCAGTGGTTCCTGTGGACGCAGGAGTTCCCCCTGCTGTTGGAGCAGTGGCTCCTGTGGACACCGGATTCCCCCCTGCTGTTGGAGCAGTGGAGACTCCGACGTCCGATCCCGCTGCTCTTGCAGCTGCTCTTGTCGCCAGCATCACCCCCGCTACTCCCACAGCTCCTGCCGGGGGCTCGCGCACGAGGAAGCGCCGAGGCGGAACGCGGGCTCGAGCTCCACGAGTGTCGGCCATCCTTGACGACGAGGGCGATGAGCTGGATGAGATCCCGCCACCTGCGCGAAAAAAGCGGGCGACTCGTACCCAAACCGCTGCCGTCCCTGACCCAGACAGCGCTGAGAACAGCGGTGCAGTGTCCGAAGCAGACGGGTCTGAGAGCACTCCTAGATCAAGGAAACGCAAGGCCAAGACACCTTCATCGTCGCGGCGCCCAACACAGAGGTCGCAGCCTCGTATTGAACACCCCGAGCTCGATGGCGTCGAAGCTGACGGCATGGTTGGGGAAGGTATCGATATGACAGAACTGAGCTTAAGCGAGCTTGCCATGATCTCTCGTGGCCGCGTCTCGGCTCGCACGATCAAACTGCACCAGTTCCAGCGTGCTGAGGCAGAGCGCAAAGCTAAGGACCGCCTTGCACGTGCCGAAGCCAACTGGAAGAAACGCCAGATCATCCGCCGGAAGGCTCGCGCCATTAGGAACGAGAAGCGTGCGGAGCGTCGCAAGGTCGCGGGCGAGGATGAGGTGTCTGACGACTCGCTCGATTCGGAGGAGGATTACAATTTCGAGCCGGACCGCCTGACGCCCCCAGGCTCACCGAGCTACTTTGGGCGTACGCTCCGCAACGAGCCCGTCGTGTTCGATGCGGAGCAGCGGGCCGCCATGGAAGCCAGCGTCGTTGAGGAGCGCGAGCGTGAGAGCAGTCGCCGCAATGATGAGGAGGAAGGAGTGAACGAGGGCTACGACGCTTTGGAGGACCACGAGGATCTCCCTGATGACTTCCAGCTTGATGTGGAGGAAGATGTGGAACCTGAGGGAGAGTTCGCCGGCCTCGACGCTGGAGGATACACGGGCGGCCATTTTGATGAGGACGGCAATTGGATTGAAGGCGGCCACGGCGCCGACGTTGGCGCTATGCTTCAGCGCCGTAACGAGGAGCAGCGGCGGCGTATCCTTCAGGGCGAGGACGACCGGCAGGTCGAGATTGTCGACAACGACACGCAGTTCATCAACTCGGCCACGTGGGGCAAGAAGGTCAACAACGAGCGCTGGACTCGCGAGGAGACTGAGCTCTTCTTCAGTGTGAGTAGCCTCGCAGAAGGCGACTCCGCTGACATGCAGGTTTTGCGCGAAACAGGAGAAAACTACACACTTATGAAAGCGTATTTCCCAGGCCGCAATGTACGCCAGCTGCGCCGAAAAGGTCAGCGCGAGAACAAGGCCAATCCCGAGCGCATGAATGATGCCATCATGAACCGCAAGCCAATGGGTGGGTGATACAATACGATGCTATGCTATGCCCAGGCGCAAACGCTGACGGACAGACTACGAATACCTCGCAAAGTCGGCTGGCTTCGACGGAGGGGCTCCATATGATTACGAGGCCGAGTTCCTGAAGAATCTGCGGGAGGAGCAGGCTCAGATGGCGGCTGCGGACCGCGAAGCTGCGGAGGCACTGGCTGCTGGCCACGAGGCGGAAGTTGCTGCTGAGGTGGAGTTGGATGCCGAGTTGGACGACTACGACAAAGAGGATGAGTACCAGAAGGAGGATGACGAGTACGCGGGGTTTGAAGACTAGAGGTGAATGAGCAAGAGTATGTTTGCTATAGGGTTAGATTACTGTAGAATAGTGAGAACAATGTATGTTGTATCATGTGGTGTCAGTGCTTGGTGATGATGAGAGTGATGTTGGTGACAATGAGATGGAGATGGATGGGTGGTATGGGATGGTTGAGTCTGTCAGGGAAATGGGGGTCGAGTTTTCGCGTATGATTTTAGTGTGCTGGGTGGTTGTTGACGGCCCCTGGGTGCTTGGGTGGATAAACAAACCTTCCCCCCTCCCCCCCCAGGGGGGCATTACCCTCCAATTTCAGGCCCTCATTCCTCTCAATCCCCCCTTTGCTAGCCCCCTTTTCGTCCAAATACCACCCAATTACGATTCAACAACAACACGTCCCACCCCCCCCCTCGTCGCTATTCATCGTTTCTTGTTCAATCCATCACTCCTCCTCTCCATATCTCTCCATCATCCATCAACTCCTCGACGATACTTCATCCTCCTTCGACGTCGACCAACCTCCTCGTCCTCGACAGCCATCCCCTTGACACTGCTGCATACATCTGGCCCCCTTCAGTCACCTCTGCCCCTGCCCCTCTTCCCACCTTGACACCCCGGTCGCCTGCCCACCAACACAACAGCACAGAGCCACCTCTCATTCCCTCTTGATCGGGCTCCTCCTGTCGCCCCCGCCGCCCGCCGCCCGTGCACCTCCCCTCCATCAAAGACCCAACCCCCACCATCGACCATCCGCCATCCGACAAGCGACACCCAACAACTGACAAAGGATAATGCCCATCACCCGCCTGCCCCTCGAGGAGCTCCTCGGGGCGAGCGATGCGGCCAACTTTAGCCGTCGCCGTGCGCTATCAGAAGTAAACCTTCGCGTTGCAAAGGCGAAGAAAGTTATCGTGGTTAGCGGGGCTGGTATTTCGTGCTCAAGCGGTATTCCCGTGAGTACTTTGTCTGTTATCCCACAGCCGCCGAAGGCACGGCTGGTCAAGGCCGCCGAGGAGGTTTTAGCGAGTCGGCGACAGCCAGCAGTGGCTGGGCGACCATGGGTCGGGCCAATCTCGTTCGCAGCGGTCAACACCCCTCAATACAGCTGCGCCCCTACACTTTCCATCCACGTCAACCAAACTTGCTCTAGCATACAACCGCTGCATGCGCTAACGCCTCAGGACTTCCGCTCCGGCGAGGGACTTTACTCGCTTGTCAAATCGCGCTATCCCGAAAGCTTTGTTACGGGTAAAGACCTCTTCTCGTCAGGCCTTTTTGCGACCCCAGAGACAACCTCCATCTTCTACACTTTCATCGCAGAGCTCCATCTTGCGTGCCGGACTGCCGAACCGACACGCACCCACCACTTCATCCGCCGCCTCGAGAACAAGGGCAAGCTCCTGCGCAGCTATACGCAGAATGTCGATGGATTCGAACGACGCATTGGTATCGAGAGCGGTGGCCGCGGTACAGGGCTGAAGAAGAATGGCACGCGCAACGTTGAGCTGCACGGCGATCTTGGTCGCGTTCGCTGTGTGCTGTGCTTTGCAGATTTTGAGGCTCTCGAAGAATACTTCCACATGTTCCGCGAGGGAGAGGCCCCTTCCTGCCCAGCTTGCGAAGAAAGACGTGAGTTTGGGCCACAACCTTAGCCAACGGGCGCAGGAGAATGCTGACTGTGTGACAGATGCCGATCGCGTAAACCGCGGAGCGCGCGCGACATCTGTTGGCACACTTCGCCCTTCCATCGTCTTGTACGATGAGCAGCACCCGCTGGGAGAACAGATCGGGGAGCTCCAGGCGCACGACATGCGCCGTCGCCCTGACGTTCTCCTCATCATGGGCACCTCACTTAAGGTCCACGGCCTTAAGCACCTCATCAAGGACTTTGCTAAGGTCGTTCACGAGCGTGGCGGGATCGTCGTGTTTGTCAACGCGACACCTCCCAACAAGGAGTGGGACGGCGTCATCGACTACCACGTACAGGGGCAGACAGACCTCTGGGTTGCTGATGTGGAGGAAGACTGGAGGAAGGCACGGCCGCAGGACTTTGAGCTCCAGACTAACCTGGACGGATCTGTCGTGCATGGCTCCGTGCTCAAGTCCAAGACCAAGTCCAAAGCAAAACCCAAGCCCAAGGCAATGCGTGAGCACCAGTTGGAATATCTCGAGTTGACAACAGCTCCCTCAGATGATGCCTGCCACTTGCCCACTCCTCCTGCATCCCAGCAGTCGCCTCACTCCTCTCCTCGCCGTTCGCCGCGCAAAACCCCGAAGCGCGACAGCTCTACTCTCCCTCCACCTTCCACCACGACAACGAACCTTTCTTCTCCTTTGACGCCTCTGTCCTCACTCAGGGGGTCATCATGTAATAGCTCTCCTTCTCCTCTCAAGACGCCCGCCATCCCGCCATCCCCCGTTTCTCCCAGCAAGCGGAGTGCGAGCAGAACCGGACCCTGTGGGCAGCCTAAGCGCACCAAGACCAGGCCCACCACACCCACTCCCTCCCCTCAAAGGCTCAACCACAAGCTGTGGGCGACAGATCCCAATCTCCCAAACGATGACGAGGATGATGGCGACCGCGACGTCTTTCGCGACTGCAGGCGTAACCTCCGCGCAGCTTCTGTGCCCCGCATGCCCAAGACCAAGTCTACCGATGCTTCCAAGGCGCGTCTGGCAGGATTGGGGATGCCGGACGAGAACGCTTCTTCAGCTACTCAGGTTCCCAGTCGTCGCCCCTCAGCTGGAAAACAGAGCAACACGCGACTGAAGCGCGTTCCGTCGCTGCGGGCGTAAGGGGAGCTGATTAGGAGTGGTCAGAGAGGCACGGACAGAGGGAGACACATCGAGAGCCTCCGCATTCGCATTCATGTTCGCCATGTAGCTCTAAGGCCGGGTATAGCTTGGTGCTCCTTCCGAATGGCGCCGTTAATAGAGGTAGCCCCATGGCATGTATTGTAATACCATGTATACGACAAGGAGTAAATGGAAACGATGGAATGAGGGCACAACGGCGCAAGGGCGCAAGGGCACAAGGTCATGCGAGGCACTCCACACCGACAAACAACCGGATTGGAAGTCCGCACAGATCGGAGGCAGGGGAGTCGGCAGAGAGCAAGACAGGTGAGCAGATCTCAGATGCGAAATGAATGCCGTGCGCATCTGGGAGATTCCAAGGCTTTGCAGTAAGAAGGGTGTGCGGGTGTGCGAGCTGAAGATGCATGTGAGGCCGGGGGGCGGGGGGGCAGCGGAGGGGAACGATAACGGCAATGGCGGCTGCGGCGCGGCTTAAGTTTTGGTGATTAGGGGGTGATGACTCCACTGTCAGCTCTGCGGTCACTCGGTCACTCGGTCACTGCGGTCTTGCATTGATGACCTTGGCAAAGCTCAGTGGACAAGCATGTATTCACATGCACTGCGTGTAGAGGCTGCAGAGCATGCAGAGGTTGCAGATGGTTGGGTGGAGGTTCCGGCGGGATCAGTCAGCCAGGTCGGGGGTTCAGTTGGCTTGTCGGGTCTGTCGGGTCAGAGTCGTAGCTTGGTAGAGCGTAGGAGACCGGTCGCCCGGTCGCGTGTCTTGCTCGTGCTTGCTCGTGCACATGCTCACCACTCGTCCTTCTTGGCTCATTCATCATTCATTGCTCGCGTATCCTCGCCGAGCTCCTCGTATCGTACCCAACACCACTACTACTATCATCATCATCATCATCATCATTATCATCATCATCATCATCATCATCACTATCACCGCCTCGTTCACCTCACTCTTGTTCCAACTTGCACTTTGTTGGCCTCGAGGCTACACGACCCATTCGGCGATCCAACGTTTAAAACACATCGCTGCATCTTCTCCCTTCTTCCACCCGCACCTTCTGCAACCGCATCGGCCACCGCAACAGCTCCCCCAAGCATTGCCGCCGCGCTCGCATGCTCTTTCAAAACCGGACCATTTCACTCCGCGCCGACTGACGTTGCCGTGCAACGGCATCCCTCACCGCAGCTCCGTTCGACTCACTGTTTAGCAGCTTCGGACCTGTTCTGCCAGCTCGGACATCAGCGGTACACGCCACCTCCGATCACATTCAACTGTGCCAGCCTTGTGCCAGCGCGCCTCTCGGCAGCCAGCGAGACGCTCCGGACGCTCGTAGCCTCCACGCCTCGACACTCGGCTCCGAGCTCCTCCGTGTCTACGTGCATCGCGCATCACACCATCTCGACTCACTACATACCACCCACCCGTTACATCACGACCTTTGACCACCCCGTTCCACGGATCTGCTGCACGCCTCCACCATTTCTAGCCAGCTTGAGCCCAAGCTGCCGCCGAGTCCCTCAGCTTGCACAACGGCACTCGGCCGTGGCCTGGCTCTAGCATGACGATCACTGCTGGTGAGTTGGCTTAACAGTCACGCCCCGCGCATGGCATGCCAATCATTCCAAACATTGGACACTGCGCTTACCACCCACATAATACCGTCCAAACACATCCGTTCTCTGCTTTCCCTCTCGTTCACTATCCCATCTTCCACTTTCTATTACTTTCCTCTCCGGTCGACTCAAATCGCCGCGTGTATCGCCATTACGCCTCCACGTCGCCCCTCTACGCCCCGTTGCGCCCGGCCGCGCCCCGTCCTCCTTTGCTTCCTTTGCTGCACCACTTACTTGAATGTGACCGCGCACCCTTCATCATGCTCACAGCAGTGCCGGGACAGAGCGCGTCACCCCCACCAAATCACCTCACTCCCAGATTCGCAGCCATGGCACTACAAACACCGCTCGGCGCGCTGCCTCTCGACGGCCCGCCAGTCGGCCCTGGCGCCGCAGGTTTCGAGGCGTCCCCACTAGGCGAACAGTATGGCGGGAGTGAGAGCAGGACAGGAACGGGGGTCACCGGTGGCAGACATGTGGACCCGACTGGAGTTGCCGTGACGCCCCTCGGAGAGCGAGGACCGAGCGACGGCAACGCGGATCTCTTCGATCTAAGACGGTCGCCGAGTCCCGCACTGACAGTATCGAACGGGTGAGTGGATCTATCGAGGCACCATATAACCCTCTCCGCTGTCAGCCTTCTCAGCTCGATGCTAACGCGCAGCCCCACTTCCCCGCCTAGCGTGACAGACTCGCTTGCGCCAACAGGTAGTGCTCTAGCTTCGCCCAATCCCACGACTATCTCCACATCGAGCCCACCTCTACCCGGCGCACCGGCGCCGCAGCCTGCTCCAAAGGCCGAGGTCGGCTTCGGCACGCTACACGCCGAGGAGGAGATTAAGAAGGCATTGTCTGCGAAGGACCGCATGTTCGTTCTAATGCTCGGCAAGGAGTTTGAGGCCTTCATTGGACGCGTCCATCGCGGTGAACACGTCGCGCGCGTCGTATCGACCCAGGCGTCTACCTCCACGTCAATATCTCTATTAGACTCGCTAGGACCCAGCAAGAAGATCGACGTCGGAGCTGTAAGCAAGTACCAGCGCATGATCACGTATAAGCTTGCCGAATGGTACGGACTGCGGGCGGCCCCTGGTATCGACGGGTCGACTTCCATGGTGGTTGGCGTTCTCGGTACTCTGGAGCCCAAGTCGTAAGTTGCGGAACTGCTCCTCCTTGTTTGTGCTACGCTGACCCCCAGAACGAGCTTGCGGATCGCCGCGCTTGTGCCAGAAGCGACTGCACCACAGACGCAGCAGTTTCGCATCATGCAGCGCGACGCACTCAGCGTTAACGACGATGACGGCGGCTCACGTGCGACGTCGGTGTCAGCCGATGATGGCACCGAGTCGTCCGGGCCACGGGGCAAGACGCTTGAGGAGCGCACTCTGGCCTACGCCCTCGCGAGGAAACGGATTATTGGTGACGATGACCTTGGTGACGACGACAGTGTTTCGGTGTCAGCAAGCCAGCCCCGATCACGACAAGCATCACGGTATGGAGACGACGACTACGACATGGACTTGGTCCCACGGCGGCCCTTCCAGCCTGAATACGAGTTCGTCTATCCGTCATTATACCATCCAAGCCACGAGAGTCAGGCAACACCGGGCGTAGTACCACAAGGTGTGGCTCCGGGCGTGAACGCAGGGTACAGCGGTTTCCAGGTCATGCAGCCGCCGTACCCAGGCTACATGCAGCCACCACCCATGGGCTACGAACCCAAGCAATATCCGATGGGTCCATATCCTGGAGGGCCGCAGTTCGGCGCCCAGATGCACATGGCAGGCTATGGCCAGCAATGGCAACAAACTCCCATGACTCCAGGTATAATGGGTGGCCAGATGCCGATGATGATGCAAGGACAGGGGTGGTTCCCGCCAGATATGGCTATGGTTTCGCAGCAGGGGCCCAATATGATGCCCGTGATTCCGCAAGGCATGCCGTACGCCCCTCCGTTTGGGTATGGGCCGCAGCAAGGAAGGCCACCTCATCCTCAGCTTGCACACCCCACCCCTATCCGTCCAGGCCTCGACCCGCTCAGCTCGACAGCGTCCTCCATTTCGTCTCGCTCCTACCAGGACGTGCATTCACGGCCACATTCGCGTGGCTCGACGGCGAGTACGCGAAGCGCAGCTAGCAGCGTGCGGTTAGGTGTCATGTACCCCACTGGTCAGCAGACGGCGTATGGGTATCGCCAGAAGGCCGTCAAGCCGAGCCAGGGGAGCTTCTCGTCTTCAATCAAGCCGACTTTCGATACGAAGCGCAATGGGCGGCAAAGCCCAGTGAGTCAAATAGCTGATTAGCAGAGGTCTTAGCTGACTCCAGGAATCGACGACTTCTTCCGTCTCATCTCGGAGGGCGTCTTCAATACACATACAACAACCACTACCCGGACAACACCCATTGCCACAGCGGCCTGACTGGGCCGCAAACAATGTGCCTTACCACCCGTCGCCTCTGCCCCTACCACCAGGGTCGGGTGAGCCAAGCACTTCTGATTTCCCTCCCCTGCATCGTGGGGCCGGTGCCATGGCAGCCGAGCCCATGCAGATTGAAAAGGTCAAGATGAGACCGTCCAACGTGTCTGTGTGGAACGGTACAGCGGTCAGAGGTATTCAACAAGCTCCACATCAGCCGGGGCAGCCGGAGCAGCCGAATCCGCCCGCACCACCACAGCACGACATGACGACCCCACAGCAGCTATCGCCTGTTACCGGACCCCCAGCCGTGTCGATACTGCCAAATCCGAACAAGCCGCCAACGCCGCAACCTCAGCCCACTCCGCCGATGCTATCGCTCGACATCGATCCGGACTTTCCCCGCCGTGTACCCTCGGCGCGGACGCCATCGCTGTACGATCCATCAGCACCGATTTCATCAGCCCGCTCGCGCCCTTCGCCTGCGTCAGGCCTTGCAACCGCTGTCCCGGGTGCTGGCCAGCTCGGTCCGCTTGGGTCACCTATTCCTTCGGCCCAGACCGGCAGTGCGGCGCAAACACCAATGATTGTGACCGCGACGACGCCGAGTGGTGAGGTTGGTGTCGATGTCATCGAGGCAAGGTTTGCCGCGCTCAATGTCAAGGGCCTGCCCATCGGCCCACCAGCGTCGCGCCAGCCACCAAGCTACGCCAAGATTGTCCGTCGGGACTAGAATGAGACGACGAGAGAGGAGTGAGGATCGCGACAGAGCTACAGGAACGAGGGACGGAGAGGCATCATCGCAGGTTAGAGAGTGAGGATGTGGGCAGCATGGGCATGTTCTGCATGCATATATCACACAACGGCGTAAAATGCGGTACAGGCGACCGCGCACTGAGATTGACAGCGCACTGTAATTGACAGCGCACGGCGTCATTTTGGGTCCTTGAAGACCTTCTTGAACTGTTGTCAGCTCACTCTAGGGTAGACCTCACAATGGCAACCCAGTGCGACTTGATCCCATTAGCCCCGCGGCTAGCAAGGACGGGATCGTCCTTGCACACACGCCACAGGCCCTCGAAGCAAATCTTGTTCACGGCGGCAGCGAAGCGGGCCTCGTCGTCTGCGGTCCAGGGTTTACGCTGGTGTAAGAGCGCTGGGAAGGAAGCAGACTCAACGTCAGACGCCGCACGCTTGGCCTTTGGCTGCATGTCGCCATCGTCCTCAGCTTTGCGTTTCGTCATGGTCTGGTTGGCTGCTGAGGTGGGATTGGTGTGCGTTGTGCAGAGTTGCGAGGGAGGTTTGAGGCTGTGATAGAGAGGGCGGGTTGAATCGAGGCGGGGATGAAGTGGTAGCAGGATCAGATGGAGTGTTGCGCTGAAGTGCAGGAACGTCAAGTTGCGACGAGTGCAGAGAAATAGGGGGGTGGCAACAAAGACGGCTGGGGTCTCTGGTGAGTGTGAGAACGCGTTGATGTACACACAACCTCGCCCTCACTTGTTCTCATCATCGCTCAGGTGATCAAGCTATACACATATCTACGGCAAACCTGACAACGCGTTAGCTTTCGTCAGTGACAACGCAGTATCCGAGAAACAGTTAGGTGCATCCAAAATCCCTCCGCTACCCTTCACTACAACATGCTGATTGTAATTGATACCTCTGTTGCGCGCACAGCGAAACAAACCGACAGGGCCTCACCGCCCTACAGCTTAGCTACGGCCTCACGCTTGCGGACGATGACGTCCGAGTCGATACGGGGGTCAAAGGTGAGACCGTTGACCGGGTTCGCGGCAGCACGCTTGAAAACGTCCTCGTACACATTGCCGTCCGCGCGGCCGAGGGACGAGTGAAGGATGGTGTCGCTAAACGCCCACCCGTCGACGAGGTTGACGGCATTGGGGCGGACCTTTGCAAGGAGGCTAGCGATGAGCTTCTGGCGGGCGAGACCCTCAGACAGGTTAGCGGGCATGGCCTTAGCGTCCAAGAACTCGGCAGCGTACTGGTCCAGCACCATGGCAGCGTGGAGACGGAAAAGGTCGCTGATAGCGGAGGCGGTGGCTGCGCCAACCTTGGCGGGAAGGCTCGAGAGGGCAGCCGCGAAAGCGGAGATGATGACGTACTGGCCGTACGAGTAGCAAACACGCCAGAAGGGGACAAGGAGCGAGTTCCACGACGCGCCGTCGTCACGGAGGGCGAGGATCTGGAGGACCTGGAAGGCGAGGCGGTGGCCGAAAGCAGCCACAATGTCGGCGTCGCGGGAGAAGTCGAACGAAGGGTTGCGGTTGGCCTTGTAGGCCGCGAACAGCGGGTCCTTGCCCGCCTTGGCGCGCTTGATTAGTGCGCGGGCAACTTGCTTGGTGAGCATGTAGTTGTCGCCCTCGTAAGTGACGGATGGAACCATCTCGGCGTAGAGGTGGCCGATGCCCGAGTAGTGCGAGTATCCGTGTCCGCCGCATGC
Organism: Cutaneotrichosporon sp. PL3408A; assembly: GCA_023629975.1. NCBI lineage: Eukaryota > Fungi > Basidiomycota > Tremellomycetes > Trichosporonales > Trichosporonaceae > Cutaneotrichosporon > Cutaneotrichosporon sp. PL3408A. The sequence continues at coordinate 1,190,958 of JAMAMB010000008.1, forward strand.
TCTCCTAGCGGCCTCGATACCCTCGACGCTAATTGTGGTGCCGTGGGCCTTGAGGGCGCACGAGTCGACGTGGAGCTGGGCCAGGAGCGCCTCAGCACCCTTCTGGTCACCGCCGTTCAGGAGCGTGTCGTAGCGCCCATACAGGGTGTCGAGCTGCTGCGTGGCGAAGTAGAGCGCATACGAAGTAGCGATGAGAGGGAGAAGGCGGAACTGCACCATCGTGTAGTTGAGAACGGGGACCTCGGCCTTCGAGTCCGAGTCCTCGTCGGCGAACTGCTTGCGGACGGCCGCGTAGCGGACAGCAATAGCGGCTGCGCGAGCCAAGGTGGTCGCGGCGTCGCGGGCTATGCCGACACGAAGGTAGGTCATGCCGCCGTACACCAGTGCGGGAGAGCCACGGCGCTGATACTCGCCAGTAGCGGGGTCGACGACCTGGAAGCGGGCAAGCATGTTGACGTGGGGAATCTTGACGTTGTTGAAGAGGGCAAAGCCATTGTCCATGGAGCTGGTGTTAGCTGGGAAATAGGCAGAAGCGACATGAGGGAAATGAAGGCGCAACAACGCCGACCAGTTGCCTCCCTCGTCTTGCGACGACTCACGAGTAGCCAAACTTTGGTCCGATGTCGCCGACGAACACGCCCTCGAGGGGCTCATGAGTCTGCAAGTCACGGATAGGCACAACAAAGGTGTGGGGACCGTAGTTCTTGCCGTCGAGGATCAACTGTGCCATCACAAGGGCGTGGTTGGCCGTACGGCCCAGAGTACCGATCCACCACTTGGAAGCAGTCAGGCTAGGCGAGTGGATGATGAACGTCTTGTCGGAGGGGTTCCACGTCGCAGTGGTCTCAAGGCCGCGAACGTTGGACCCATGGCTGAGCTCAGTCTGGGCGTAGCATCCGATGATCTGGTCCGCCTTGGCCGGGACGAGGAAGCGCTCGTGCTGCTCCTCGGTTCCCTGATCGGTCAGACACTTGATGAACGCCTTGTCGTGGAGGCCGTAGCAGTGCATCTCGCCAGCCACGGCGCCGGCGTAGACGTATTCCTGGTCGGACCAGCCGTGCTTCCTGCGCAGGCGCTTGAGGGTCTTGCCGCGTTCGAGGGAGCGCTCCATCTTCTGCGGACGAGAGAGGTTGGGAATGTCCTCGAGCTTGTTGGCGAAGCCGAGGCCCGAGTTGGCGATCGTCTCCTCGATGTTCGCCCTCATGGCGAGCACCTCATCGCCGTGGAGGAGCTTGGCGAGCGCCGCGGTGTCGACATTGCTGCCGGCGCGCTCGGCCTTGAGCTGAGCTGGCCCAGTCGTGTTAACAGGCAGGAGAGCCTGAACCCAGGAGGGAGGGGTTGCCGTCGCCATGATGAGATGTGATACAGCGGAATGAGAGAGAAATAGTAGCGAACAGACACCCACGGCTCTTTGGATCTTTTAGATCTTTAAGAGCCACAAGCATTTGATCTGGGGTATGGACTGGTCGGGCAATGCCTTGGATAGCCGGTGGTGAGGTGGTGACCGGGGTGGATAATTGCATACCGAGGGTGGATGTGGTGAGCAGTAACCGGTCATCTCCGCGGCTCACGCGGCTCAGGTATTGTGCGTAAACGTGAGTGACCAACAGATCGGCTCGATCGGCTCATCTGATCGCCTCTGAATCTATCCGGTAAGCAAAGATGCCGACATCCGAACGCCGCTTGACTTTTGTTGTCTACTACGCAAAGCACATATCCCTTATCCCGTCGGCCGCGGCCGTCGCGTGCATGCATTCCCTCGCCATGCACTGACCCGTTCATGACCACCTCATCCGTGATAGTGGTTATCACCAACCATTGGTGCTCGTTGCTGCTCAGGTTCCTTATAAACACTCCGTTTGCAAGCCTGCAACGCCGATCCCCATGGACCGATTACACTCTCCGCCAGCCTTATCCCAACGCCGATTACCATTGTTCATTTCCCGTCGTTGGTGAAGATCTTTTAGCCGAGACTGTACCCAAGCTGGGCTTGGAGCATGTTAGCCAGCGAGCGCTCGACGCACAACAGGTGTCCATGTTTGACCAGTGAACGACGACCTACGTAACTGCGATGACCACAGCTCCGCATCAATCCGCTCCAACACCTAACTCACCACGCTGACCATTCCCCCCCTTGTCACATGCAAGCTAACCTCAACTACACACCGCATACGATGCATGCATGGCAACGAACCTCTACCCGCGCTTCCGCTTTTTCGAGGCACCTCCGTTGCCTTCCATTTCGACCTCGACCGCTTCCACCTTGACTGCCTCGGCTTTGACGACCTTCTTACCCTTTGCTTTCGCCCCGTCCTCCATCACCTTCAGGCCGCGCAATTTAACCAGTTCTTCAGCGACGACGGCGTCGCCACCCAGGCGGCGGGCGAATGCCTGAATCTTCTTGTTGATGCGATCGCCGCCGTTATCCGCGACCCCTTCAAGACCGGGCGTCGCGTAGAGAACACGGCGATGTTGGAGGATGAGCGAGGTCATCGCGCGCAGGAGGATGTCCTATGGTGAGTGGGCTGATGCGAGCTGGTACAATTGGAAGACGTAGAGAGAGGGGGGAGCGACTCACGGTCGTGGATTTCCGACCAGGCCTCGCGGGTCGTCATTGGCACTGTGCCTAGTTGAAGCGAGGGTCGGGAACCTCTGGAGAGGTGTTTGAACCTTACAAGAGATATGACTTTGCGAGAGATTAGGTTGGGGAAGAAATACGCTACGTTGGAGTTCGCGAGATGGGAAAAAAAAAACTGTGGGAAGGTGTGAGGAGATGTGGAATCGAGTGAGATGGGGTTGAGTATGATGAGGTGGATAGCGAGACGGGTTGAATGTGGATAGTGGTGGAATGGGAAGATGGGGGAGAGCAAGTGCAACGGGCATGGGGACCGATTCTGTCATCCTGGTACTCAGCGCCTCAGTGGTCCTGGCCCCATCGTGTTTCTCCAGTGCCGTCGCTCCTTCAAATGAGGCGCTTTCTGTGTGCACACTGAAAGGAGGCGAATGGGAGAGGGCCATTACGATTCGTGCGGCGTCAGTCGACGGTGCTTCCCAGGGGCCGCGACACCGAGAAGATGCGAACTGGTGTGCAGAATACACAAGGCAATGGCGAGGGTGGCGTACTTCACACTCACATCCTCGCACTCTCACTTGCACCGGCAAAGTCGCACCCGCTCACAACACCACAACTGTTCCCACCCGCTTTCACCCCCCGACCCCACGTCCACTCCCTTTACCGCTCACTCACTCATCAACATCACCACATCCCTCCCAGCTGCACCTCACCCAACATCACAACATTCTCACTCACAGTTCACCATTCTCCCACTTTAGTCCACCCCGTTCTCTGCCACTCTCACCGCATTCCTTGCACCCCATCTCCAATGAGCTCAAAGGGCAACTCCCTCACAGAGGAACACGACGTGAGTCATCTGCGTTCTCTTTCTCACGGCAGGCGATCATCCTCCGCGCCGTCGTAGCGTCGGTTCTCGCCAACCGTCCCAGCATCTACGGCACCCCAGGTCTCGAGGACGTGCGCAGCAACGGTGGCTCACGCATTAACCAACGTCTCCAGCAGATGCTCAAGAAGCTGTGTGCCTCCTACGGCGCCAACCGGATCGTCGAGGAGGAGGTCGCGGCTGCGACCGGCAAGGGCGGTGTGAAGAGTCCGAAGAAGCGCAAGGTCAAGGATGAGGATGAGTAGGCTGCTACGTTGGGTAGTGGATGGCATACTGTACAAACGTGACCACGAAGGGACGAGGAGATGTACATCATGTAGCTGCGAATGTGAGGTGTGAACGTGTTTGTCGCCGCAGTGACTGGTGTGCTCATGTGAGAACCCTGCTACACTTTTTTCGTTGCCTCCATACTTGCCGAGCTGGTGGTCGATGTAGCCGTTGGCGAGCGTGTGGCACTGGCAGGGAGCGACTGGGTACCACCGAGGGGTTTTGGCTTCTTGGGGGGAGGGGAGCTACAAAGAAAGAAGTCGTCGGCCGCCTTGTTGTCCATACGCCTGACTCGCTTTCGCGCCTGCTGCCTCGCGTACGCTTTACCAGGCTCGACGAGGTCTGCTGAAAGGTCGAACTCTTCCGCGAATGCCATGAGAAACTCGTAAATCTTGTCCTTCTTGGTCGTCCCGTCCAGCCGGGCCGTCGGAGCGTCGAGATGCACGTGAAGAGACGCTTCGTGCTTCTTGACCAGGTCGATGATACCTGCCGCTAAGCGCATCTACTATCAGCTTCCTGGCGCGAAAGGGGGACTGGGAAGAGGGAGGTACCCTGAGGTGACTGCGGGCAACGACGGCGTAAAGTATGCCGCGGGATGAGGCCATTGTGCGAAGTGAACCAGCAACTTACCGACTCATTGTGGTTCAGGATGTAGTTGAAGTCGCGCGTCATTGCGTATGGAGCGACTGTGAATTGGAGCCGTTGGGGGAGGCAGAAGATGATGGTGAAGTGAGCGGTGTGGGCAATAACAGCAGTGATGATGGCACAGAAATACGGGATTACAGGATTGTGGGGATGGGGTTCTGCCGGTGTTGTACAGTATGTAAGGAGGCGAGTTGGAATCCTCCCCGTTTGCGAAACCCACTGCAGCTGAAGGACGTCGGACACTGGTGATCCGGCGAATAGCCTCCACCTACAATATCGATATACATCGAAGTCGACACTTGGATATTACACAGCACTACTGAAACGTGTGGAACTGTACTTGCTGACACTGTGCACGAGCTGTATTGTATCTACTACTCCTCGTTTTCGCACTTTGGCCCTTTGGTGGTGGATGTTTCAAGCTTTCTAAGTTCTGTCATCGAGTTTGTCGTCGATAAGCCACCCTTTAAGGAACCATGCGGTGTCGTCGACGTCGCCCACGCCGTCCGCCGTGGTTTCGTTCTGCTTGTGGGGCGAGCCGACGTCGCCGCCGTGCTGACTCCGAGAGGAAGAGGGGTGAGTTTGACGACGGGACGTCCATCCCAGGTAAAACGGTCCAATGGAGGAAACCTAGATTCAGGTCTGTCCCAGGTAAAACGGTCCAATGGAGGAAACCTTAGGTTCCGGGAAGGGTCGGTGTATAGCGAGAATGGGAGACGGTCGTCGCCACTGATTTGAACTGAGTTCCGGCAGGGGGATCGAGTTCGAAGTGTGTGCGTCCGACGCGACGTTCCGTCTTTCGTGGGTGTCGGTGTGGTACTTGACGCCTTTCCCTTCTTATCAAGCTTCGAGATTGACTTGGTCTCAGGAAGTGCCTTGGGGGGCTCCGCCCTGCCCTCGTCCAGCTTCATCCGCTTGGCGGGAGGAAGGGACGTCTCGAAAAACCGGTGGGCCTCGTCTTCATTCTTCATCCGCCGAATCTGCTTGCCCCGCTGGGCCCGTTCGAACTGAGCGCCTGGCTCAACGACGTCAGGAGAAACGTCAAACTCCTCGGCGAAAGTCATGAGAAACTCGCGGACCTTCTCTCTCTGCTCGCCTGTGCTCTCGGCGTCGCTGAGCCCCGCGGGCGCGTCTAGGTAGGAATACAGTCTTGCTTCGTGGCTCTTCACGAGATCGATTATGCCTGCGGTGAGGCGCATCTGGGGGTTAATTTGTGACTGAATACAGCTGGTAGACCGTCGGGGTTGACTGAACTCACCGACTCCCTGTGTCTGAGTATGTACTGAAAGCGTGACATCGTAAAATGAAGGGCGAAAATTATGTTAATAGAAACAAGGAGAGAAATGAGAGAAATGATGAAGTGAAGAATGTGACGATGAAGAACAGAAACAAAAGAAGGACGGAGGAAAGAAGGAAGGAAGGAGTTATTGGGAGGTACGTTCTAGTTCTCAATCTGTACCACCTATCAACGGAAGCAATTACATTTGCCGCTCACTCACTCCCTTGATGATCACTTCGACTCAACGTCCCTTGCTGATTCCGTCTTTTCCGGATATGCGGATCCGAGTTCCGTCTTTTCCGGCGCACCGTTCACTCTGTTCACCTCTGACTCGCCATGTCAGGCGAGTCAGATACATATATATAGTGTCAACAAACCAACGACCCTCCTTCCATCTCACCATTACTCACAAACTAGACAGTCAGCACGGCGCGACCATGCTCGGCGCTCTGGGCTCAGGCATGCTCCTCGACTCAACAGCTTATCCTCACATCCTCGACTGTATCATCGAGAACGCGCCGTTCGCTGTTCATGTAGAACTACGCCTCGTGAGCAAAGCCGTTCGAGACCGCGTCAACAAGATCCTTTGGACGCACATTGCTATGGGCCTAGGCTGCCTTCCTTACCCAAACACTCCCAGTCACGAAATCACTGAGCCTTTCCCTCCCTTCAACCGCTTGCCTAGGGGGTTGTTTGAACGTCCGGACACTGAGCTTGCCGCCGAGCACCAGGACCCCAGCGAGGTCGTCATGCAAGCGGTTTACCACCACATCCGGCTCGTTGATTGCTATGGCCCCGTCTTTCGCCGCACATTCAAGTTTCCCAACGCAACGGTCCGGAAGATCTGGGACACCGATTCTGGCGTCCGCGCTAAGAGTGTCGTGAATTTTACCCTAATTCCAGTCTCTCATGGTTTCTCCCACAGCTTCATGGCGGCATCCGACGAATGTCAACGCTATGTTGCACGTGTCATGGTGGACGTGGCTGCGTGTAATCAGCGAATGGAGGATGGGGGGGATTATTGGGGATGGATTCCGCCTGCCTATGATCGGGAGTCTTGGGGGGAGCACGCGGTCAAAGAGTGGCGCTCTACCAAGAAGTGGGACGAGTTGATCTGGGTGTTTGAGGTTATCGATGATGGTCCCGCTCCTTCTTCAACACCGCCGACCGCCACAAACGCCGCAGCTCATACAACACCGCCGACAACCACAAGCGCCCGCGACGCTGCGGTTCTGGGTGGCGTTCTTGCACTTCTGAAGTTTCATGTCGCGTTAACCCTTTTAGCAGGATACAAGGTCACCTTGGCTGGGTTGGAGCAGGTGCCTCTCCACTTGATGGACCTGAAGGCGGATACGACAGTGGCGGAAATTTGCGACATGATCGTGCGTCTGATTCAAAAGATGATCCTGGAAAATTCTGGTAGGCTATCCCCTTCCGATAACAAAGATAGGCTCAAGGCTGTGGACAACCTCTCCTTCTGCACGCTCGACGAGTGGAAGGCCACCGCGACTGCCGCTGAGAAAGGCCGCCCGGAGATCGAGGTCGACTTTCTCGGTAGCTGGCGTTCCCAGCGTTCCAATGAGATCGATAATATGGATGAGATCGCTCAGACCCGGGTTCCCCCCTTCGTTCACGGCTATAGCCCGTTTCGGGAGGACCGCTTTTTCGACTCTGAGGAAGATGATGAGGCCTACGACGACTGCTACGACGATGATGACACCGATGACGATATCAACATGGCGGACGCGTACTACGCCTACTACGGCGATGATGACGACTAAGGCTTTGAGTAATAAAGCTGTGCGACTGTCGGCACGGCCCAATTCAACGAGCGTGGGACAGCTCTGCGACCGTTTCCGCTCCCACTCTCGCACTTCCATCTATCTCTACATTCCGGATGGTATTCTATAAAGAGTTTGGATAAGCACGCCTGCTCGGCACGGTGAAGTTGCCACCGTTTGCGGACGAAGCTCTCATCTGACATGGACTAGCAGAAGGAGTAATTTAGCTGCTGCAGACGGTGAACAACGTGCCTTCCGAAGGAAGAGTCGTGTTGTCGCGCTTCTTTATCAATCGAAGGTGAAGAAGGGCTGGTTCAGAGAAACCCGAGGAGCTGTTACGTTCAGGGGCGGGCATCACGAGCCGAGACATCACGAGTCGAGACCACTCAAACATTTCACCCCCAGCCCGTTCACTTTCTGCCCATGGCTACAGATAATACTGTACATCTGTACATATCGTATGCAATGATCTACTGACCATAGTATCCACCGTAACCCTGCTGCCCGAATTGCCCATACCCTCCCTGCTGGAACTGTCCGTACGGCGGCTGCTGTGCTTGCGCATAACCGTATCCATAGTCACCCACTGGGTTCCCCCACTCGTCAACGGGGACGGGGCTCGGCGACGTCCCAATACCGGCGGCGTTTGGGTCTGGTGACGACGGCATCACCACGTCGCTTCCGATATGGGGCGAGCCGACCGACGGGGGTCCGCTCATGCCGCCCATGCTGCCAACGTTCCCAACGTTGCCCATGCCGCCCATGGAGCCCATGCCACCCATCCCCATCCCCATGCCACCAGCTATCCCTCCTCCCATGCCGCCCATACCACCCATGCCACCCTGCAGCAACATCTGCTGCATGGCCGGATCGGGCAACTGCATGCCCATCTGCATCTGCTGCAGTACGGCCATGTCCATGGGGTTGAACATCACACCGGGGACCTGCATGCCCTGCATGCCTGGCATCATCCCCATCCCCATCGCCATGGGATTCATGCCCATGTTACCCATATTGCCCACGGCCATGTTCCCCATCTGCGGCATGTTCATGGGGTTCATCCCCATGCCTATGTTTGGCATCATCCCCATCGGGCCCATCTGGCCCATACCGCCCATGCCGCCCATCTGCCCCATCTGGCCCATTCCCATGCCCATCATGGGCATCTGTGGCGGCGGCGACGCGCCATGCGGCGCCTGCGCGGGCGTGAGCGCGCCCATCCGCATAACGCCTGGGCCGGCAAAGCGGGGCGTATGGGCGCCAGGTGGGGGCGAAGACGGTCCTGGCCCCGGGCCCATCATACCACCCCCCATGCCGCCCGCAGCGCCATTCTTCCGAGTACGCCGCTGAGGCGATTTGGGACGGAGCATCTCGATCTCGGCGTGGAAAGGGATGACGGGCTTGCCCTCCTCCTTCTTCCGTGGTAGATGGAGGGGGTATGAGTTTGCATCGAACGGCTCGGCGTGGGGAGGGAGGTTGAGAGGACTTGGGAGGTTGGGCCGCAGGCCGAGTTGCAGAGCTCCCGTGGAGTTAGAGTCTGGGACGAGCGGAACGGTCACCCATCCAGGACGGGCGCGAGAGGCGTCCCCAAAAAGCTCGAGACGCCGTGCTCCGAGACAGAAGTTTTCAATTAGCGTGTACAGGTATGGCGGAGTTCGTGGACTCTCGGTGTCCTTGCTCGGGTCTGAAGTGAGCTACACTTGCCTAGAGCTCATGACCACGTCGTGGACTCACCCTCCCATACGATCACGTCTGTGTCCACGTTACAGTGCACAAAGTGTACGTCGGTACTACGCCGGACCGTTCCCCGGATCCCCATTAGGCAGTGTTCCTTCTGGCTCGCGAATAGCCCAGAGCTTGCCCCGCCGGGATTACCACCAGGATGTGCAGCTTCTGCGTCCGTGCCCGCCTTGCGGTTCGTCTTGACCCACACGATATCCTCCGCCCGTCGGAAACCCCACTTGGCGAGACATTCCCGGCCTCGTTCGAGCCCGTCCCCATCACCTGCTCCGACCCAGAGGAACACGAACGCTGGATCTGCAGAAAGGTGGCGAAGCGGCAGGGCAGCAACGTCGGCCCATGTTCCGCCCCAAGAGCGGGGCTCGTGGAGGAGAATCACATCGAAGCGGTGAGGTGCGAGAGTGGGAAGCAGCATCGGCCCTGTCGGAGAGGAGACGGGCGCCACAAGTGGGGGATGGGCTGCGGCTGCGACGTGTGCAGCCTTCAGGTCCATCAGTCGCCGCAGGGCTGGGAATCTGCGGTCAGCGGAGAACAGAAGCGTACTGTCAACTTACTCGTCGCAGATTTCCCCCTCAGCAGCACCGAGGACGTAATTGCTCGGCCACTGGCCAGAGCACGCGTACCACGCTGCATAGTCGTTCCGGACGGCCTCCTCCTTCTCGACGTAGTTGGCGACGTTGGCTAGTGAGCGCCCAGCCGCATCAGGTCCGAAGCCGGCAGATGCACTGGTTCCAGCCGAGGGAGACCGTGGAATCTGTGATGACGAGCCAGCTCGGGAATGGGATGGCCCGGCGCCGTTGGTTTTCGATGGGGCCGAAGCGGTGGTAATGGCTGCTCGTCGGGCGCGCTGGCGTTCGCGTACGTCGGCGAGGAACTGGCGGTGCGCGGCGAGAGCATCGGCGTGCGCACCGAGAGGGGCGCTCCGACTCTGTGCAAGAGCCATTGTCCCTAACGGCGAGTTCGATGATTAATGAGGATGGAGATTTGGACGAACGTTACGATGTGGCGTATGGAGGTGGATGTGAACTTGGTGGACTTGTCTGTTGATGACGCACCAGGGGTAACGAGCAGAGCGGAATCAGATAACGTCGATCAAACATCCCAGATGAAGCTGACACTCCGAGTACACTAACAAACTCCGGTCACTTTGAGGCTATGAAGGAACATGCATTTCTCAATTCGATTCGTGCGTACAAAATATGGATCACGACCTAGTAGTGATGGGCTGGTATCTGAGAGTGTAGAGATATGTAACTACTGGGGTGGATTTGAGGGATGGCGGCAGTGTGCTCGCTGGCAGCCGCTCTCATACCGCTAGTCACTGAGCAGTGTTCGTAGCCTGCCGATGGCCAGGCAGGTGGTTGTGCAAGTTATGCACGTCATCGGCGAAAGACTCCGGGTCCATCTTGATATTAAACATGGACGCCCAGATCTGCACGTCAGCTTGGACGACGAGGAACGAGCCGAGGTCGATCCATGAGAGGAAAGCCTGTTATTACTCACCTGTGGGAGTGCCAAAGGCTCAGTGGTGAATGGGCTCGTCATGCCCGCATCGTGGCCGGGCTGCGTAAGGGTCCACGGCTGTAGGAACGGCGCAGACGGGCGGCGACTGTGCACACCCCCTTGGGGCAGGTCATCACGGCCATGTCCGCCATTACTGTGTACGCCATGGAGAATGCCTCCCAGGCCGTGGTCGTGTCCGTGATCACCGGTGGCTTGCGTGAGCTCAGTCGGAAAGGTAGGCACACTGGGATCAACGGCCATGTTAGGGAAGATCGGCGCTCCCGGCGAGGGACCCATATGCTCAGGACGCGGACTGTGTTGCTGCGTTGCGGCTGTTGCGAGCCTTTCGAGACGGTGGAGACCTGCGCTCAGGTCGCCCTGCACAGGGTGGGCGATGTTCCAGTTGGACGAGCGGTCGTCGAAGATCCTTATCGCTGCGCGTAGATCTGAGAGGCAACGCTCTGCGACCTCGGTGCCAGGCTCGCGAATGGCCAGGAAGGCGCACACTGTTCCTGCGTGGAAGGCGCGGTAAGACATGGTCCACCATGACCAGACAATGCTACTCTTAGTCTTTGCCATGGCAGAGTACGCCGCAAGAATGATGTGAGCTGAACGAGCGCACAGCTGCGACGACTCCGGATAGGCAGACGGGTCGGCGCGCAGGTATGGCCGGTGGAGGATGAGGCTGGAGTCAGGAGTTGATTAGCATTGTCAACTTACACTAGGATAAACGTCTTAACGACAAGAGCCAGCGTCTGATTGATACGCTTGCGCGTACGGGTTTGCAGGCTCGTGAGTGTAGCGTCGTCGGGATCGAAGCGCATGCCCTCTGGGACGTGGGAATACCAGTCGAAGATGTCGCGTCCGAGACGAATAGCGTCCTCGTACGTGTTCCCAACGACCGTAGGAAGAGGCACGGGATTCTCCGCAATGGCAGGGCTGAACCAACCCATAAATGTGTCGCGTGCGACGAGCGGGCTGACGTGGAAGACGCGGTTCAGCAGCTCCAGACTCGGCAAGGATATCTGGAAGTAGGCGGCATGGTACGTCTGTTCCGAGGTAGTGGGGTCGAGCGCGTTTGTGGGCGGCGTGAGGAGGACAGCACTGCCTGGTTCCTCGGAGAAATGTTCGTCCTCAAGATCTTGCGGTATCGCGCACGTGTAGTAGTTGATGAGGGCTGGGCGACCAAACGACACGCAGAGCAGGCAGTCGATCCCAGCAACGGTCCAGAAGACGCGGCGGCGGATCTCAGCTTCCTTCTGGGAAATACGAGGGTCATGATGAGTAGGATCGACGTGCAGACCGAGGGCGACAACCTGGCGGACGAGGGAGCCTGTAAGCGCCCATGCATCGGCGGCGCGTTCACTGTGAAGAAGGTAAACGTTGATGAGAATCTGCGTTTGGACAGTGTGGATGGTGGGACTCGAGAGGAAGGAACAAAGACGAAGTGCCTGGTACGCTGCAGACAAATACAGCTCGCTCTGGAGGCGAGAGCTGGTAAGATCCTTGTGTTCGGGGCTGTCATGGTGATGGGTCTCATGAGCCTTGCCGTCGCCAAAGATTTCACTAGCACTGGAGCGAATCATGCTCCCGAGGGAGCAGATCATGATGAAGAGCGACAGCTCCTGCATTGGATGCGACCGCTTCTCGTGCGTGGAGAGGGTGAAGAAATGGCGGAAGCTGACGATGAGATCGGGAAGAACCCATGCCTCGAAGAGCACGCAAATTTCTTGGATGAACGCATCCAGTAACAGCTCAGCCTCCTCCGGTGATGGCAACAGGCCGAGAATCTCGTCGATGAAATTGTCGTGGCTCCAGATCGTCGTGAACGGGAACGTCTTGCGCGTCGAGAACCAGCCAGTGTACGCCAAGTCTTCGGGGATGGTATCTGCGTGGTCCTTGCCCTTGCCCACGATAATCTCACGAAGGCGGCGGAAGATGGGTTTACCAGCTGGAGCACCCAGGAAGGTCTTGCTTCCCTGTTTATCACTGACGAGATCTTCGCCAGGTAGAGACGCAGCGTTGTATGGTTCGGCGTAGTGGTCTCGGCGGCTGAGGCTCACATTCGACTCCGGCGAGGCATCAGACGCCGTCGGCGTGGTGGCGCTGTATGGAATTCCGTTCGATGCGCATACCTCGCCCAGTTTGAACTTGGCGAAGCGGTCAACGATGACTCTGCGTTTGTCATCGGCTGTCGCTGGCGCACCAGCGGCTGTTGTGTTGGCGGCCTGTGCTTGTGCCTGATTCCGCGGTGGATGTCTCTGGCGCAGTTCGCGCACAACCTGCTCCAATTCAGCGATACGCCGACGTAGGCGGTCGGTCTCGATGACCTCGGGGTCGTTTCTGCACGTCAGCATGTGAAGACATGAATGGTGGCGCAGTGCCGCAGTGCCTGCGGTGATCATTGATGCCGGCCACAATCCAATCACGAAGCAATTATGCGCGAAAAGCTGACAACGTGACGACTTACGGATCGCGTGCCTCGTCCACCTCATAAACACAGGAACCAGTGAGGCCGAGTGCAGTGCAGCGTCCACAGGGCCGTCTGCGGTCACACTAGAGGTGTCAGTGGGCTCGGATCTGTCTTCTGCTACGCTGTATTCACCTTGCGCTTGTGGTTGTGACAGGGCACGCAACTCCTGATGGTGCGGTTGCGTTTGCGCTTGCGGTGGTCGACCTTCTCCTCGCCTTCGTTGTTAGTAGCAGCGTTGTCACCTCCTGTGGTCGCATTGTCCGCTCGTTCGGTCTTGACCTGGACGGGCGACAGGAGGCCAGTCGCTGCCTCAGCTGTTCCAGGCCGAGAGCCATTGGAACGCTCTTCACGAGCGCGCGTCGGCGACGTTGTCTGCTGCGGCCATCCTGGCACTGGGCCACCTGCAGCATTCGGATACGGCATGTACGGCGCGCCAGGTTGCGAAGCAGCGCCAGGCTGACCGGGAGGAGGCATCGATGCTGCGTCGCTCATGAAGCGCTCAGCGCGGGCGCTCGGCTGTGGTGGGCGTGCGGGGGTGAGGTTTCGCTGCGCCGCCGCAACTGCCGCGAGGCCTGCAGCCTGTGCGTCGTACCCCACTCCGGGAACACCAAACATCTGGGGATTGTACCCAGCCTGGTTTTGCTGATGGGCGCCCTGTTGCCATCCGGGGGCGTACGACGGCGTGAGGCGTGACGAGAAGTCGCCCTGCTGCTGTTGGAGATGTTGCTGCTGTTGCTGCTGTTGCTGCTGTTGCTGCTGTTGCTGCTGTTGTTGCTGGTATTGCTGCTGATTGGGGCCCGGTGGGCGCTGTTGAGGGGGTTGGAGCTGTCCTTGGGGACGTTGAGAGCCTTGCCCTCGATCCATGTTGAAGGAGGGGTTCATAGGCAGGTAGCGGATAAGCGAGGCGCCGTATGCCTGGAGTGAGACACACGCCTTGCGGCGGTGAGGCCTTGGGGCGGAATAGAGGTGTCACTGGGCACGCGGCGGCGAGTTAGGATAATATAATGGGGATGTTGCGATTGCAGTGGTGCGATAGGTGCAATAGGTTGAATAGGTGCGATGGGCGGGTAGTGTGGGCAGTGTGGGTTCTGGCGGCGGGGATGGCCGGGTTAGCACCAATGGCGGTTGGATAGAAGGGAAGTGAGTCGGGCCGACGCGAGACCTTGATGGATACGCGGAGGGATTCGAAGTTCCGGACTGGCCACCAACCTGAGGGCGATGCAAACCGTGCTCGGGAGCTGCAGAGGTTGGCCGGTGTTTGAAGAGAGACAGAGCGAGAGCGAGAGAGCGCTCGAGTGTCGTGCTGGTGGTGGTGGTGGTGGAGGTGGTGCTGATGGTGGTGCTGCTGCTACTGCTCCTGCTGCTGCTGCGGCGGCGGCGGCTGCGGCGGCGACTGCTGTCCTCTGTCTCGACTCACGTCTCGACTGTCTCGACTGCTCGACGTGAAGAACTGATTGCTCGTTACAATCAGGTCAATCTGGGGGATCTGGGGGATGGCTTGGGATGGGCTCGGGTCGAGGGTTGGGTCGGGCTAGCTTTGGCGGGGTGGCGGAATCAGAATTCGCGGGGATGAGGATGATTTTGACCAGGTCTACTCTACAACAATCTAAATCAAACACCCCCGCCTTTGCTCTTGATACCACTGTAGGTTGGTATAGTCTGCAAAGAATGCGGAGATGGGGCGGCCCAGAAGATGGATGTTGAAATGGAGCTAAAGAGGCTGAGAGCGTCGCTAATAGCTGACTGCTACTGGTGCGTTGCACTCGGTTTGGTGCAGGAGGACCTAGGACTTGTGTTCTTGCTGTGGGGGGGTGGGTTGTGGCGTGACTGTGGAGTGACTGTGGAGTGACTGTGGAGTAGGGTGGCGCCGGGCGGCCCAGACCCCTCATCAAAAGGTGCCGGCAATGCATGCAGAGCGGTTACCTGGCCCGTACGACGACGCATGGAATAATCTATGTAACTAGCACAGTCCAGCAGAACCCAGGCGCATACCCCAGATGGTGCAGATGGCGTTCACATTCGCTTCCCTCATGGACTCTTGGATGAAATGCATGCCTCAAGCCGAGGGCAGTGGAAGGGAGGTGTCGAAGGGGCACCCAGTTGTAGTAGGGCGGGGGCGGGCCCGCCTCGAAAGGGCAACGAGATCCATTCGGAAGAGGTCCGAGGCCCGGCTGCTTTGCGTGGCTTAACTGCCTGACAGGTCCTCGTCGCGCGGTTGGCTGCCTTTGACGGCGGCGCTGAGACTGGCTGAGCGCTGTCGTCAGGCTCAGCTGAAGCCTCCCCGGATCCTCCGAGCTTGAAGGCCTGCAACGAGATTGAAGAGGTACGGAAGCGGTCAACAGAGGTCAGCTGGGCGAGCAAAACTCAGGGGGCTGGGCTCCACACGTCTTGACCCCATCCACAACGTCATCACATCACCTCCAACCCGATCAATCTCTCCATCCATTAGTTACTGATTGGCGATTGCAACGGTGTGCGTGTGACTACTCCCCATCGGAACCTCATCATATCTAGACAAGGTTATTGGGGCAAGCAGCCTTGTGGTATCTGGAAACTCAAGGACTCAAGACTACTAATTGCCTTACCCCAGCTGATTGCCATTGCAGCATTATTACTGATTGCCGACGCCAAGTGGCCAAGTGGGCAACTGTATGCAAGCCACGCAAGCGATCCAACGGGAATTCCACAAAGGATCAGGAGCTTCGTGCTGGGCAAAGTTGACATAGCTTGACACATTCCCCCCAGCCCTCGGCCCTTGCCGCTGGTCTAGATTGTGCTTGCAAGGGAGCCGCAGAGGTTAAGCAAAACGTTGGAAAGCTGCTCAGATCACCATGCTGCGTGTCTCGTCTTCTCTATGTGCTATCTGCTCAAGCCACATCGTTCCATCATTCCTCGCTCGTGAATGAATATATCCCAGGTATCCCAGGTAGGTTTCCGAGCCGACTTTGCCGCCTGGGTGAATGTCCGCAGGACGAGGAGGCGGAATTCGACTATCGTAGACATCCGTAGCACTGCCAACTAAAAGTGCTCTGATTGCTCGATGCTGCTGTGCTAGACAAGGTTTGAGAAGGAGCAATACGAGTCTAGACTTGGAGTTGAGGTCCAGCTCCCAGTGTCATTATCAACTCAAATTGACCCCGGCCCCACTTCCAATGTGACGTCACACCCATGTGGCGCACCATGTGGTCCAAGTTTGGCATACTCAACAGCTAGACAGCTCTGATCTGCATTCTGCCACACCTGCAAAGCTGTCTGTCTACGGTCCCACGCCCGACCAAATCCGGTGGTGAGGACGACCGACTATTGCGCCATGCGCTTTTTGAGTATCCTGTCGAGCGAGCGTTCCAGCTTGTTGGCCAAGTTGGCATACTGATTCTTCTCGCCATTGTACTGCCTGCAATTGGCGAAAATGAGCCGCGCGTCCGAGACGAAGTCGTCCATCGAGCCGTAGTGGTTGTTCTCGAGCTTGTACTCCATCATCGAGAGATCTGGTGTCAGCTCGGACAGGCAAGGTCCGCCGCTCACCCATCGGATTCGTTATTACGTTGTAGTAGTCCACAACGACGCTGGCGTCTACCGGCTTGACGAAGGGCCACGAGGACGGGTCATTCTGAAGGTCATTGAGGACTTGCTGCATGAGAGCGAAGTGTGGGTTGCGCTTAGGCTGCCGCATACTGGTGTCAGTGTGGTCCTCACGCATAGAGACACTCACATCTCGTCAAGGTCGGGGTTCCAGCCGCTCTCGGACAAGCCTGGGATATCCTCCTTCTCAAGCTTGAGTTCTCCCGGCTTGCGGTCCTTGAACTGCTGGATGCCTGCCCGCACCACATGTGACTGTGATATGGTACGAATCTTGGCGAGGATGGCCTATGTGATTAGCAGGAGCCACGCACCGCGTCCGGGACTCACCGCCTTCTGATCTGCCAACATCTGGTGAACCTCGGCATACTTGACCTTTGGCAGCATCGTGCACTGCATGATCGTACCGCCTTCGTAGTCCTTGATGTATCCAACCCATCGTTCGCGGGGATATGTAATGTCCTTAGAGAAGCCCTGCTTTTTGAAGTATCCAACAGCGTAGTTGTCGGCGTACGTGAGGAAGGTGGTGATAGTAGGATGCGCGGTGCGCACATGGTCCTTAAGCGCGTTCATGAGGTGTGATCCATATCCCTTGACTTGCTCGCTCGAATCGACGGCGCAGAATACAATCTCAGCGAAACCGCGACTCTCAAATGGCCGGTAGCAGATCCCGCCGACAACTCGCCAACCACGTTTAACGATCGGCATCGAGATATGGTTCTTGTCCAGAACCAAACGCGTGATATACTCTCTGGGCATCTTGGGCAGCTGCTTCTGGAACAGGTTTTTGAGACCTATTAGTAGGATGGAAGCAACCTTCCCGGGCTCGCGCGACGTCACCACTGGTAGTGTGATTTCGCGGTTTTGCTGCTCAAGCATAGCTGGGCGGGGTGGCAGGCGCGGTAGCTCGACTCCGTGCCAGACATCGACTTCGACGTGAACGTCCTCCTGGGCCGCCTCGATCGCCTTGTCCTCCCTTTGTCGTTCCTTCTCCTTGAGCTCCGCTCGTCGACGTCGTTCTCGGTCATCGAGCTCGGGCCGTCGTGCAGCCAAAGGAGTATCATCATCCTCGTCATCGGACACCTCGGCATCAACGGCAGGGCCGCCACCTGATGGACCCGAAACAGACCCAACCGTACGCGCAGCAGTGCCTTTCCCGCTCTTGCCTCCTTTGCCCGCGCGCCCTCCCTTGGACTTGCCCGCGCCTTGGCCGCCATCTCCATTCGCCTCGCGGTCCCTATCCATCTTGTCAGGAGACCCAGAGGCAGAGGTCCTGGCGCGTTTACGCGGCGGTGCGCCGTCCTCGCCGTCCTCGCTGAACGGAGTGCCGTTCTCGGCCATATCAAAGGCTCGAGCGAGCGGTGCAGCAGGTCGCTTGCCTGACGGTCTCACAAATTCTGTGAGTTGCCTCCGCAATGACTCGGTGGATTCGGGTTGCGGTGTGGGGAATGCGGTCAGGAGTTGTTCGTCCTATTGTTATCAGCAAAGACCAGTGGCGCGGACTAATCCGCGAAGATCGCTCCGCCCCCTTTCTTTCGGTGACATACCTGCAGAAGCTCCTCTATCCTCCCTACGACCTTCTCACGACGCCGCCTCTCGATGTCGGTGACGTCCTCGGCGAATACGTGCCCAGAGTCTCCTTCCCAGCCGTGGGTGCAACTTCCGCACTTCTTCCACCATCCCTCCTCTGTGCGCCAGTCGGCAACTGCTTCGTCGTCGGTCGATTCCGCCATGTCAACGTCACCGTCGCTAGACGCAAGCACAACGTTGCTGCCAGAGGGCGGTTCGAGACCGGCGCAGTCGCAGCCCTCAACTGTGCAGGGCACGAAGCGGGCTACCTTGAACTTGCGCTCCCGGTCACCGACGACAGTGATATCCTCGACCGCTCGTGGGTAGCGGAACGTCGTGCCGAGAGGCAATGTCGTTGTAGCGGTGACAGCTGATTTGGTTTCGTCCGCATCGTCCGCGTCCTCGTCGCCATCACCCTCGTCCTCGTCGTCGTCGTCGTCTTCGTCGTCCTCCTCATCGTCCTCATCGTCGTCATCCTCATCATCGTCGTCTTCTTCGTCTTCGTCGTCTTCATCCTCGTTCTCCTCATCCTCACCTTCCTCATCCTCGTCCACCTCATCCTCGGCCGCGTCCTCGTCCTGGGCGTCGGCATCGGCTTCAGCTCCGTCAGTCGCGCCTTCGGCCTCGGCTGCTCCTTCTCCTCCTTCAACAAGGCCCTCTGCATCCGCCGCCGTCGTCGTCCCGTCTGCGGGAGGCAATTCGTTGAGCATGCCATCGAGGTCAACGTCGTTCAGGTCGACCATGCCCGTCAAGTCGACGTCTCCGAGGTCGACGTTCTCCAAATCCCCGAGGTCAATGTTACCGAAATCCACTGACCCATCTCCAAGGGCAGCAATAGCAGCAGGGTCGACTCCCTCGATCCCTGTTGCGACCTCTCCCCCCTCGGCTGCCCCAGCCTCTGCGGCAGCCATGACGCTCTCCAACGCCTCTGCGTCGATTTCAATTGCGGTCACGGGCGTCGCCATATCACCCTCAGTATCGGCCGACGCGTTCGACTTGACCGGAGATGATAAGCTAGAGGAGGAGGGTGACGAGCCGCCGGCATCTGACCCTGTTGCCGGGGGAGGGCTCGGTGTCTTGCGCCGATTGCGTCGGGCCGGCATTGTTTTCGTGCTTCACGGGGTTTCGCTTGTTGGATCGGAGTCCTTTTACACCGCCTGACTGCGGGTGTGAGATGCACCAGTGATGGAGGGTTCGTGCAGAGGTAATAGTGGTGTGATGAGAAGAAGAGATGTGAGATGTGAGATGTGAATAGTCGTGGATAGGAAGGGGGTTGGATGATAGATTGAGTTGAATGTCGAAGAAGTAGTGTGTTTCATGCTGTCAACAACAGAGGGAGGGAACAAACGGAACAACACCCGGTCATACCGGGTGGCGGCAACTCCATCCATATTTGATTCCGCTCCCCTCCACCCTGGCTCACACAGTGGTGGCCCATGTGCCTCATGTGTCTCCCGAGAATGCTGCTGCCATTAAGGTCCCAGCCGTATGCACAATACATGAAGGAGGTCTCGCAAAGCCCTACACCGAGTGATGAACAAAATGAATAAGGTACAACACATGTAAACGACCTAAGACTCTTCTATGGTTTGAATATCTGCACCGACGTGATCCCTCCACTGCCCTCATCCACCTCGAGCACGATCCCATCCAGCCCAACGAGCTGAGAACGGCTCAGGCCAACAACACCCTCAAGACCTCCCTCCACAGAGCGGTCGAGAACCATAGCGTCAGAAGAGTCGCCGCCTGCTGCTTGCGAAGTTGCACCCGATCTGCCTTCCGCGTGGCCTCCTCCTCTCCCTCTAGTGTTTCTCCCCCCTCTCTTGGGCGCATCCGGCCCTTGAGTGGATACACCGGCCTCGTCGCCCAGCTGGGCGCGGAAAGATGCGAGCGGCGCCGTCATATCGAGGTCTCCGCTGTCCGTCGCCACAGACCATGCACAGCGCGCATACTGTTGGAACATTGGTGTACCGGGCTACTGTCAGCTACCTTCTTTCCAGAGTCCTGCTCACGATGTTTGAGTATGCGATCAGCTTTGTAACGATACCGTCCACAATGAGGAGGTCCAGTCCGTACTGGAGATAATTCCAAAAGCAGGCCAAGGGGGACGTCGCGTCGTGGCCTGGAGGTATGCGCCGCGCAGTTCCCCAAACACGGTCGAGACGTTCGTCCTCACGCCAGTACTTCCGCAGCGGCGGCCCGAGGTCGAGAAGAACGTCCTGTGCCGTCGTTTCGCCAAGAGTGATGGTGACCGGATGTGTAAAGGTCAGCGTCGCGCCGCGGCCCGGCTGTCGTTAGCTCTTCCGTGTGCGCGAACTGATGCTCACCTGGATGGAGCATGTACGCAACCCGTCTTCGCCAACCACATCCTTCTCGCCGTCTCGCGCCATAACACTGATGCACGCCACGCGATCGTCGCGCCCCCCTGCTCCTCCCCCTGTTACGTCTAGAGTGAGGCCGGGATATGCTAACCGTTGTGTGCCGTCATTGAACGTCGGACCGAGAGCGTACGCAACACCAGCGCGAGTGAGTGGATGGGACGGGGAGGCAAGCACGGCACCCTCGTATGTCAGGGTCACGTTAGACGTTGCGAGATCGGCAACGACAATATGTGAGAGACGCTGGGACGGCGAGGGGAACAGCAGCGCTAGAGGTCCAGCATGGACGGTGACCGAGGTCTTGGGAGCGTTCTGTCGTTAGCTTAAACGATGGATAGTTCAGCAAGGCGAGACGAGGTCGAGCAACCGCCATCTGGAGGTCTGCCTGTGAACCATCGGCCCCCTGCTCGGCTCACGTCAGGATCCCACGACACGTCAATCTTGGGCAGCTCAGTTTTACGACTGCGAAGGAAGTCGAGGACGTGCCATAGTGTATCGCCGAGTCGGAACGGACCGAGTCCGAGTCCCGGAGCAACCTCGAGCGTGTCCAGGACCATGGCGTTGTGGAGGGAGTGTTTTGTGTCAAACGAGCAGGGGTGGGAGGATGGAGTGAGAGGTGGCAAATGGGAGTTTGACGATGCGGAGGCGGGGTGTAGGAGGCCTCGCTGGCTTCCGCTTTGTTGTTGACTCGTCGCCGGAACCGCGAGTGGGCGTGTGGCTGACGCTACAGCTGACGCCATTCTCGTTTACTCTCCAAGTGGTTGCTGCACTCCTAATTTGAAGATGTAGATAGAGCGATTGATGAAGAGACGGGTAGAGATAAGGGTGAAGTACGATGGTAGATGCATGAGATTGTTATGGAGGAGTGATGGAGTTCGTGGATGGATGGTGGCCATGTTTGGTGGGCAAGTGGTGGCGATGATCGCCATGGCTGTCATGGTGGGTGGCGATTGGGGGGCTTCTACCAAAAGCTGTTAATATGGGTAATTGGATTGACGTCATAGTCTCCCTTGTTGATCTACAGTTCAACCAAAATGGCTAAACCACCAAGACTCCAGGCCTCGCAAGGTACCATCCGACCATCCGACCCTCCGACAACCGACAAGCAAAAGCTCACTCTCACCTTCCCACTTTACGTCCCGCAGCTCACTCGCACAGCATTCACTCTCTCACTCTCTCTCTCTCTCTCTTGTTTCGTTTTCTTACTTCTTGATCATTCCTCTGTCTATCTTTACCGCTCGCTATGCCCGCGACGGCAGGATCAGACGAAACACCCGTCCTCACCTCGCCCTCGGGGTCCAGCGGCAACCCATCCTCCGGGCAAGCGGGTAGTTCGTCTGTACCAGCCTCCCCTCGGCACGATGAACCCCCACTAGTCTCCTCCAACACCTCTGAACAGCACTCCGACCTGATGTCGAAGGGGAAGGCAAGTGCAGAGCCCTCCGATTCCGCGTCTACGTCAACGCTTCGCCCACCACCCTCGACGCACTCGACAATGCTGACGGGCAAAACATCGTGGGGCAGCTGGAATATCTCGCCCTCAGCACGACCGGCCACGCCAGCCAGCGTACCCACTCCGCCCGTTATCGCCCCGCGACCTGGCACCTCGTACGACGCCGGGGTCAGTGATGCTGTGCGAACCCCGACGTCGGGGAGCGGCACGGCCGAAACGCCCAGCGAGGTGCCACGGCCGCCCGAGATCGATTCGCCTACCCCGGAGCAGCATGCCGCAATTGATGCGACTATCGCAAAGAAACACAAGGGATGGCGGCTGCACCGACCGCATTTACACCGCTCACACTCCTCAGCCTCGTCTAGCAGAGAGGAGTTTGACCCACTGGCAGTTCATCGCGAAATCAAAATCGAAGCAGAGCAGTGTGAGCTCGCATACCGCCATATCGACATCGAAGTAGACGGACATATTGTTCATTCAGAGGCTCAGATTCCTTCTCCTCCGAAAGTCAAGAGGGCCCACTACGCCTGGGAGGGTGAGCCGAGAGGAGGGATGAAGAAAAACTGACATCAGTCATGTACGAGAACCAGCGTGGCATCTCGATTTTCGGCAAGTCATGGTACTCGTCCAACTCCTTGATGCCCTACGATCCAACTGCTTTCACGCTTCCTCTGGAGATACCAGAAGGAGACTTTATTGTTGCGAAACCAGGTGCTTCAGATGCACCCATCGGTGTCGGAGCCCAGGGAGCTCAAGAAACGCGTCCTCCTAAGAAGAAAAGGGAGCGGATCTTGCGACGGCGCTCAATCAATACCGCGTACACGCTCTCGACGTACCAGACCCCGTCGCCCTCGTGGGTCTGGCTCACACCGTGGATGGCCAACATGCGGGAGGACACAGACCAGCAAGGGTGGCGATACAATCTGTTCTTCCACACGCGCAGCTGGATCCCCCATCCTGAGCGATTTAACTGGTGGGGATGGGTGCGGCGGCGGGAGTGGGTGCGCCTACGGGCCCTGCTGCCGCCCGAGCCGTCTAACGATGACGAGGAAGAGGAGGAGGGTCATGAATTGAAGCCGCCAGACACTCTGGACGAGGTTCTCAACACTTCCAAACCGATCGCGAACATGACTCGCTTCCTGGCGGCGAAGGCGCTCGACCGTGAAAAGCTCACGATGTGGGAGGGGTGGATGAAGCGCGGCAGCGCTGATGCCCGCCACAAACTGGCCGAGATATTTGAGGACCAAGAGAAGGTAAGTTCGAGGTTTGGCTGCGCGTGTGGCATTCACCTAGTGGCAGCACTGATGGCAGCTCATATTCATTGCTCGCGCATTTATCTACCCTACTGCCCGTAAAGCATTCCTGGACTCGCTCGTGACGCAGGGCATCATCGAGCGCAAGGAGTGTCTGGAGTGCTCTGGCATCACGCTTGCATTCGAGGAGTAGCCGGCGCATACTCCAATTGTCGCGTGGCGCAGTGTAGATCGAGCGGGTGCGGAATCCTCTCCGACCTGGGACTACACCTCACCTGACACCGACACCGACACGTTCCCCATAGACATAGATTCCTCGGATCTACAAACATCCCCTCTTGGACATTTTCTTCTTCTTGACCCGACTCTCCTTTCCTGAGTCTGACCCCCTCTTGACAACACTGCCAACGTTTGCTTGGCCACATGCTAAACTTCTTGCACCCTCCAATTACTGCAGCCAACACCCTACACCCTGTCATATGTCACTGTTGTACATCGATCGTTGTCTATGCATGTCTACATCGCCGAGGATCTCTACTGCGAGGCAAGGTAGTCCTTGAGCATCTCGAGCGCCCGATACCTGTGCGAGATCTTGTTCTTGTCCGCCGTGTCCATCTCGGCATAAGTCCGCCCAGCACCCTCCTTGGGCTCAAATACTGGATCCCAGCCAAAGTTGGCCGGCCCGCGAGCGGGCACGATCCGGCCCTCGGTCTTTCCTTCGAAGATGAGCGGCTCCTCCCCTGGCGCGCAGTACGCAAATGTGCACAACGCCGTCGCGTTTGTGTTATCGAACCCGGCGAGCATCTTGTTAAGGCCTGGAATCAGCTACGTTGGGGCTAATACGTACCGTCGTGGCCGAGGGAGGCGAGGAAGTCCTTGATGTACGGGCCTGGCAGGCCATTCATCGCCTCGAAGCACAGCGCTGTGTCCTCGGTGACGCAGGGCGCGCCGAGTTTGTCGCATGCAGCCTTAGCCTTGGCTTTGGCGATCTCCTGAGTCGTTCCCTGCAGCTCGGGGACTGGGGTCAGCATGCTCCGTAAAGTCACTTACCGTCGACTGCCTGGCTTGTGCACTCGATTCCACTGTCGCCCGTCGCGAGGATCGCCTTGACCTCCTTGAGCTTGTTGGCGTTGCCGGTGACGAAGACTGGCGTGAGCTCGGAGTCGCATCAGATACTCAGAGCCATTTTGGATTATGACGTACCGAAGGACTTGGGCATCGTTGTTGATGAGACTGGGACGATGGAGATGTGCAGAGCAGTTGCAACTGGATTCATCGAGAGCGAAATGTGATCACGCTCTCGGTGTAAACTCGGACAAATTGTTCTTTGGACAGCGCCGGGAGAGATCAGTTTCGCCAGGGTGGTCACTGCACCGTTCACCGTGATCCGCAGGGTGCTAACGCCGAGTACATGCGCAGAACGCAGAGATTTTACGCAAGTATAGTTACCGGATTTCCCAACGAGTTGCCAGCGTGTTTATAAACCTCACCTACCTTCTATAACTCTTCAACACTACCAGTACCAGACGTCCCACTAGTTGCACTTAGTCTTATCCCCACAAGCTTTCCCTCAACTCCAGTGCTTGTCTTTCGTGTCCCTCCCCAAGCTGGTGGTCCAGCCACTGCAGCTTTAAATCGCCGGCCCCAGTGCGCCAGGCGGCGTGTGTAACGACTTTGAAGTTCTCCTTGAGCTCTTGGTCTTGGGATCTGCGAATTCCAAACACCAAAGTGCATGGACACGAAACATTGTGCGAGAGCACTGCTTCATGAAGAGTCTTCGTGATGTAGTCGATAGTGCTAGGGGAGGTAGCATTCCCAACGACGAAAGTCAGGTGGCCGCCCCGTGCAACGAACGCTGCAAGCCCGTGTGTTATAACCACCTCTGTCGATGTAATACTGGGGTCTGCCGGGTGGAATTGTACCAACTGGGGTGTTGTGAAAACCACTTCGAGGCTTTGGAGGCTTGGAGGAAAGGGCAGAAATTGTCTGGAACGGTACTGCGGTTCGCGATTCCCCTGTGCTGCTAGCCGCAAAGAGTAGTTGCGCACGCCACTAGAAACTCCGATGGAGCCAAAGATACCGCTGCTTGGAATTATCTGGTCAAAGCATGTTGGCGCCGAGACGCAATCCCTGACATGGCCTGCATATCTGCGGCGCACGGTTTCAAGCCGAGCGAAAGGGAGGCCCGCGCGTTTGTCCTTCATCCCAGGCGTGGCTTCGTACTGGTCGAGAACCCGAGTAAACTTGGCGACGACTGGGGGAATATAGTAAACTGGGGGTCTCTTCTTGTCCTCTATATTGCCGTCTTTATCTTTTCCTCCGTCTGCCGTCTCGCCGCCATTGAAGCCTTCAGTAAAACCAGGGTTTGCCTCGAGGTAGGTGAAGTCGAGTGAGTCGGAGCAGACTGGCAGACGGCGGTGGTTGGGTGTGAACCAGTGGCCATCCTTGTAGGCTACGTGTTGGAAGAGATGGGAGTCGACGAGGTTGCGAATTGTGCGACAGGTGGCACGGAGGGAGAGAGCCGCTGTATCATCCCATGAAGCAGAGAAGTCGTCGGCGGCTGCAGACACGATGGCAGCGGAGATGTGAGGGAACGCTGTGGAGTCCATGACGGGGAGCGTGATTGGGACGTTGGGTGAGTTGGTTGGTTAGGGGACAAGTGGATCGGGGAGTTGACGCTCACGATGAATGGTGAATGGTGATATCGTACAAATCCAAAGTAATGATTGACTGGCTGTGGGTGCGGGTGTCCTGAAGTGAGGTGCTGAACGGCCCGTGCGTACTTCTGGTTGCTCTCGGACGTTTCCACACAGTGATGTCGCCAAACGCCTGTTCGTTCTCGCTCCATCTTTCCCCCCAACTCCTTGCACTGAACACCCGTCACAGTTGATCTGTAACATATACACTGCATCTCTCTGCCCCCACACCCAGGTATCTACAGTAAATTGGGACGAAGCCCGCCTCATGTGCCCATCTATGGATTTTCACTGTCTCTTGTGTACCGTAGTGAATAGTGAACAAGGCGGCCGCTCCACCCACACTTTAAGTCTCGAGCCAGTCGAGCTCCAGATCGGTAGCAACCTTACGCCACTGCTGCCAGGTCACGAGCTTGACATTATTCTTAGATTGCTCGTTTTCAGGAAGGAGAGGCGCCCCTTCAGGATCCGCGTCGGTGCTGGAGTTGTTGTATTCGACCTCAGCAGCACGGCTACGAAGAATGTGCCGTACCAGGTTATCTGTTCCCAAGAACCATCGCTCTTTGAACGGAAGCGTCTTCGCTATCTGGTCGGTGGGATCAGGGAAAACAAAGGTGACATGTCCTCCATCGGGGACAAAGTCGGCCAGGTTGCGGAGCATGACCCCCAATATCGCGATCCGCCTGCCATCTATAGAGTCGGAGTCTATGAAGTCGAAGGTGTCGAAGCGCGAAAAAAATATGATGACTTCCTGCACGCACGGCGGAATGTTTGTAAAGAACATAACGCTGTTTATTCTCTCAGTCATACCGAATTACAGCGCACAATGTAGCCCTATACACCTTCGAGAACTTTGATGAATGTAAGGCTATTCTCGACCCAGGGCGTGGGAGTCCTTTCGATATAAATCGGGGCCGGAAGACAGTGCTCATAGTAACTGCTTGCAAGCCACACCACTTGCAGGCGTGGCCAAAGGTGTCTGGTGACGCGCTGCTCCGGATGCGTTACCGTTGTGGTTGCGACATAGTCGTCGGCGGTTGTATCGAGAACATCTGTCATATCGGGGGGGACATCAATAACCCGGGCGTTGGTCCTCAACGCCTCAGGATGTGGGTTGTTGTTCATCAACGAGGCGTGGTCACAAGTGTGTGGAGATTTGTCGCCCTCTGGAACGGACGCCCCAGCGCACAGTCTCCCATCCGTGATTGGGAGTGGTCGGAAGTTGGGTGTGAACCACTTGCCCTGTTTGAAAACGACGTGGTCAAAAAGCAGCTTGTCCGTTAGCTCCCGAGTCTTGCGTGAGACGGCCCGGAGGACGAGGGCAGTGGTATCGTCGGCTGTGGTCATGTACTTAGCGACTGCTGCAGAGCTGACGGCTTCGAAGATGTAAGCGTACATGTTGGCGTCGAGCACGTTGAGAACGAGAGGCTCGGTATTAGACGCCATGGCTAAGCAATTTAAAAAAAGAGGTAGAGAACTGGGGACAATGAACAAGGAGAAGTGGAGATGCAAAAAAAGGTAGTGGTACGATTCTGGCGACAGGATTCTGGCCGACGCCCCCGCACTGATAACCCGGTTAATTTCCGGATAATCCAAAGTGGAGGTCATGCAACGGATCTCAGTCAGCGTGGGCATACCTTTCCGACTCACACTCCACAACTTCGCGTAACGACTCCGTCGGCGCCCATCGCCGGTAAGGTGAGATCTGTCGCTCACTGGCTCTGTGCACCTCCTAGCTCGACGTAGCAACCATGCTCGACTTCACAGCGTATCCTCATATCTTGGACCGCATCGTCGAAGTCGCGGACCTCACTGCGCTCCTGCCTCTGCGTGCGGCATCCCGAGCCCTAAACGAGCGGATTAACAAGCAGCTCTTTGACCATATCGTGGTCGAGTGGGATGAAGAGGGAACCCAGCTGGCTATCACCTCCCCCACTCGTCCTCATGAACGCTTGCCCATCCTGGTGTCGTCACAAACGGCGATGAGCCGGCTGTCGCGACTCAAGCGTGCCTTTGGAGGTGCTCCAGATCCAACGGCAGCGGGAGCGTACGATCTGGCGGCACACGTGCCCTCCCTGGATCCGTTGACATATACGCGTACCATCGACGTCTTGGACCACTCCTTCCCCATCGACGGGTGGCCGCACTTCGGCCTTCCCGATCTCCCTCCTCTTCCCTCTCTGGTCCGTGCACGAAGCTGCGGTCTCGTCCTCGCGCCCCATGTGGTCCTTTACCTGAACATCCGAGCGCCGCCGGGCGAGTCCCACCTCCGCGGTTCGTCATGTCGCAACCAAAAGGAGGTGCCGTACAAGGAAGGCAGCTTTGACTGGACCATCCATCTCTTCTTCGACTATTCGTGGTTGCCGGAGAAGAGCGAGATCGCCATTCTCCCAAGAGCCATGGCTAGGTCGGTAACGCTTGTCCTACACCCTGCGATGCGGGCTACGCGCGCTGTATTCCCACCAGACCAGCGTCGGGGTCTCGAGAATCTCCTGCGGCCGAAAAGTATACCGGTGGACATCCCGTTCACGCTCGTGGGACTGGAGACAGTACCGCCTGACATGCTCGCACTCCCTGCACATCTCTCACCCCAGGAGGTCGAGGAGACTGTACGAGGGCTCAATGAGCTGACTGCCGAAATCAAGTTTACCAGCCTTGCAAATTGGTGGACGTCGACGGATCCCCTGGAAGTAGATGTGCCTCCATACATGATCAAGGAGGTTGCTAGGACGAACCGGTGGTCGCCAGTAGTGACCATGCCCATTTGGGACTAGCAGCTGGAGGAATGGCGAACCTTGGGTACTTGTGATCTATGCATTGTATCTCTACGGCTCGAACTGACCAGCGAGATGCGATTCATCGGCCATGGGGCAAGCTTCTGTGGCAATCAAGGTAGCCTGTCTCGACGATCGCTCAGCTGTCTCGACCGGCTAAGGCACTTCCCGATGATCTTCGTCCCTGACTCTGAACCATATAAACGCTGGCATGACCCGCTCTAGTACCCGTCCACTTTTAACATTGGAACATCTCACCACTGCAACGTTTGAGTTAGTACTGTCATGAGCCTCGACTTCGCCGCGTTTCCTCACATTGTGAACGGATGTGGACAGTGCTGTGGTCCGCGGTCGACCGACGTCAGTTCGATCACGTCCTGTTACAATGGTACGATGATTTGCGGCTGGTTGTGACTTCACCAGAAGCACCATACTACCGTCTGCCTTCTCTCATCACTCTCGCCTGTCCCAGCCATACCGCTGCTGCCGCTGCCCCTACTGCTGTTGTTGATGTTGGTGTTGCTGCTGTCGTTGTTGTTGTTGTCAATGTTGAGGAATGCGCTGCAGGGTGAGTTCGGAGCCGAGGATGCTCCGAGTGCACAGAAGGTCGCTGCGACAGACCTCCACTTTTGACTCACGAGCTGTACGAGCTGTGAGCTGTGCAATGCACCAACTTCGACTACTACTGACCTTGTATCTGATCTCTCTTTTTGATCAATTCATTCTTTCACCAGCGGTACACCTCCTCTCCTTTCGTGTTCGATACAGCAATGTCGGCCGGGGGTCTCCTCAAGACCTTCGCGTCATGGGCCGGCACCCTTAGCGTTCTCAGTGTCCGCCCCCGTCACCGCCGCAAATCCAGCTCCGGCTCGAACGCATCTAATGCCACCGCCGCCCCGGCCCCTCCTCGCAGTCCATGCCTTGTCAGCCCACCAGACGATGATCCGGCTCCCGTCCTCGACAGCCAGGCATTTCCTCACATCCTCGATGCCGTTATCGCCGGCTCGGACGCAGGCACCCTTATCGCGTTCCGCCAGACGAGCCGGGACGCCAAGCAACGCGCCGATGCGATGCTGTTCACCCACGTCGTGTTAGTGCCGCGTGAATACCCCCGTTTCGAATACCGCCCTGGCGGGGATCTGTCGCTCCGCCTCCCACTGCTTCCGCCTCGAAGCTTGTTCGCCGGTCCTGAACACTCTGCCTGCCGAGCCAACACACAGGCTTTGGACATCTATCCTTCAGAGCCGACACATCGGGCTGGATGGCAGGTCTTTTCCTGGCCGGAGAACACGCACTTCCCCGAGGCAGGAGTCGACATCGTGAGGCGTGCCGACACGACAATGCCTCACCCGCGTGCTCGCGTGCTCGTCGACTACATCGACCTCACTGCCAACGACCCGCCCGATGCTGGGTTTATCCGCGCGTCAGGCGAGTTTGACGAGTACGTCCTGCACATCGCGTTCGAGCAGCACGTCCACAAGATTCCGCGTGGCTTTGTCGTGCGGGGTGCCAAACGCTCGCATGGGGTTAAGAAAGTAACCCTGGTTCTGGCCCCCACGGGGGACACTGACACCGAGATGGACTTGGCCACCAACCACCTGTACGACACGGCGCGAGCGCACCACTTTGACATCCTCCTGCCCTTCATGCACAGCCTCGTGCCGTGGCTGGCGGGCGGGGCGCAGCTCACCGTTGTGGGAGCAGAGCAGTGCCATCCGCTCTACATCGGCGTGGCCACTGGGACACCTGTCGAGTCGCGCCGCCAGCGCCGCCATCGCCGCCTGCGCGGATACGCTTTCCCTACTGAGAGCGGCGGCGATGGTGATGTTAACTCGACCCAGGTCATATCTCCTGCCCTAGCCTCTGCCCTGCGGTCGCGCGTATACGAGATCTCAGTTGCCGACGCGACTTTTGGCCGGTCGGCGGACGAGAACTGGCACTGGGACCGCAGCGAGGTTGCACGTGCGCAGGAGGTCGCTGAGACAGCGGCAATTCTTGCCTACGATGAATGGCGCGCTGGGCAGGACAAGCGTGTTGCAGGGTGGCAGCCCGGTCTTCCCGTCTAAGCCGACAACCCATCCCCCAGCCACCGGGCAAACGGACAATGAGGACGAGATAGATTATGGGCTCTACACATCTTCTGTATGTAGTTTACGGACAATGACTTTCGCATGTACTTATCTTTGTATCGCTCGGGAGTGTGTATTGAGCAGAAGGGACTGCAGTGGGCGGCAAAATCGTCGTGTGCTCTCGATGACGGAGAAGAGCGCAAAAGGAAACCAATCTCGTTTTTCGTGCGCCTCTATTTTGGTCTACTCATCATGCACTATGCACTACAAATAGTCAGGGGTGCCGGCAGCCTCGACTGCAGCCTTCGCTATGTGTGGAGGTACGTCCACCTCCAATGGGTCGGCCGTCGCCACCCACTCGTCCATCGTCACATATACATCTACGCGTCGCGGATTGAGGTTCTTAGCGTAGTCGATCACCTCGGCAGGAGTCATTTCGGAGGATAGATCGAACCACGTCGGAGGACAACGCTCGAGACCAACAATCTTTCGCGCAAGGCCAGAAAACACAGTATCTTCTTTCCGAGAGAAGGGAAACAGTAAGGCTCCAAGGGGTCGTGTGGCAGTATGTGTAGCATGGTTGAAATCGATTGGGGCCAAGCCACCATGAGCTGGCTTTTCGGTCGCAGGGTGGAGCACGATGGTAGTCCAGACCTTCCGTCTGAAATCATTACTAATCCGGGCTGACACAAAGCACTCGTACTTGCTGAGAGCGCGGTCCCAGTTGCCATCAAATGTCACGTGGACGATGAGGCGGCCGATGATAGTCGTCCACCCGCCGAGGTGGAGATATGTTGGTGAATTGCATCCAATAGACAAATCACCCATTGGGTGGCGCAAATCAAGGTAGCGTACCTCGGTGCGCGCCAGTATCGACCGTCCACAAAGACCCAGGGAGCGCACACGTTTCAAGGAGGGAAGAGGTGGGTTCTGGAGCTGGATCCATAAGTTGCGTTTTAGGAGATCGACCGTGTGCGTAGTCGGTCGGGTACGGGAGAAGGCTGCGGCCGAGCGTGCATGCTACCCCGAGCAGTGTCGGGATTGCTTTCCTGGCGCGAGGCTTGAATGGAGGTCTTAGGGCTATGGGGTAGGCGCTTTAGCCGCCAAGGAAGGACAGGGAGGCGAGAGTGGGGAGCGGTTGGTGAAACCACATTCAGTACGCCTTCGTCGTCCCTCGTCAGTACGACGTGCGCAAAGATGGCGGCGTCGACGGATTCTTGTATACTCCGGCATGTCGCCCGGAGGCGTATCTGAGCAGGTAAGTCTGCAAATTCGATAACGCGTTCCAGGATGTGGGGAAAGACCTCAGAGTCGAGGATCATGACACTATGACAGGTATGTGGAGTTACTTGCAGTCGTATGTTTGCAGTTGTTGTTTGCAGTTGTGAAGTGTTGGTGTGAAGTGTTGCTGTCAAGTGGTGATGTGAGTAGTAGTGATGCAAACGTCCCGCAACGACGGTAGCAAATCCCTAGTTCGGGTGCCATCTAGCACGGAGGAGTGACTCCCCATGTAACCGTGTTTGGACAAAGATGTCGCACCCTAGCCTGATACACGAGAGCTCCATTAGACGTCTATGCAAAGATAGTACAACAGAGATACAGGCTCACTTGGACCCATTCCTACCCCCATTCGGACTGCCCTCATCCTCGTCATCCAGATTCACCACCCGCCTCTTGGCGCGCTTCTTAGCCGTCTTGCCCTTTCGCGGTGTCACAGTCTCCACAGCCCCAAACGTGTCCGCGACGGGAGTCGCCGCCTCAGTTGGCGTTGCTGTACCGGACTGTCGCCGTCCTGAAGCTTTACCAGGAGAAGGGATAGGCGACACGAGTGGCGAGCGTTTAGGTTTGGGGGCCGTCGCGCGGGCCGGGGATGGCGGCGCTAATCCCGCAGCGACGCCGGCAGAGCCCAGGGCGACGTTGAGCTTCACTGGCGATGACGGCGCAGTAGATGCTGCAGAAGCGGGAGCGGACGCCGCAACTCTGGGCCTCC
Source organism: Cutaneotrichosporon sp. PL3408A (assembly GCA_023629975.1). Classification (NCBI taxonomy): domain Eukaryota; kingdom Fungi; phylum Basidiomycota; class Tremellomycetes; order Trichosporonales; family Trichosporonaceae; genus Cutaneotrichosporon; species Cutaneotrichosporon sp. PL3408A. The sequence continues at coordinate 1,223,865 of JAMAMB010000008.1, forward strand.
GCTTGCCTTTCGCTGCGAGTTGGGCGTCGACACGGCGTGCCTCCGCCCAAGATAGAGGAGTATCGTCGAGCACGATGTCGCGTCCTTCTCCGGCGAAGAACACCACCGAGTCGACACGCCAGTCCGCTTCAGCGTGCGCGAAAGGGTTCTCGGCAACCCAGACCGCCTCAATCTGGGGAAGAACGGCGAGGCGCCCAACTTCACCAGCTTCGAGAAGGTGGTTACTCCGCACGTCGACGCGTCGCAGGCCGAAGACACGGTCCAGACCGACAAGGCAGTCGATGCGGTTATGCGACAGGTTGATAGTCGCAACATTGCCTAGTGCCGAGGCTGCGTTGCGTACAGACGTGATGAGGTTGGAGGAGAGGTTGAGTGAGACGAGGTTATGTAAACTGGACAGTGACGAGGGGATCTCGTTGAGCAGGTTGTTGCTAAGGTCGAGGTGGGTGACGCTCGTAAGTGGGAGAGTTGGGAGAGATAAGAGTCCGGTGTGATGTAGTGAAAGATATCGGAGGTTGGGGAAGCGCGGTGGCTGGTCCGGTTCATCGCGTTCGAGCAAGCTGCCAATGCTTTCGGTCATGGCTAGTGGTGGCGTGTCGACGCCGGGCACATTGAGAGTATCCCCGAACCCATTCTTCTTTGCCTCCGGCATGTCCACAAGTAGTTCGGCAATCCAGTCGTCTGCGTCCTCGACGTCGCGGACTGTCAGGCTGTGCAACAGCGCATTTGGGGGTATCAACAATCCGCGGGGGTCAAAGCCGTCCAATTCGAGCCTGGGGTTAGCATTTCCAATACCGGTAGCTTACATTTGGAGGTTGCGCAGGACGTCAAGGGGGACGCGCACATCGACACCACCGAGCATCGTGTATCCTCCTGCCTCCAGTAACTCGGCGACGGGCGCGTCGCTAGAGAACGGGGGATGGATCAAGAGACCGGGTAGGGCGTTGAACACTGTATACAGCTCAAGCAGGAGTTTGTCTGCCGTCAGCTACGTCAGTCAGAAGACTCACCCTCATCTATCTCCTGCTGCCTCGAGAACCACCCGCTACCGACACGGCTCACGCCGCTGACGGTTCGGATACTACCGACCCATGACCGCACACTCTCCACATCTCCCTCCAAGTGTCGTCCCGCCGGTGATCCCCGGACAGCAGGCACCATGCCATCCGGCACTGGCACATCCGTTCTACCAACATGCGCCAGCTGCTGCGGAAGACTCTGCCACCGCAACAGCAGATACAGGAGCTTATCGGGGGGCAAGCGGAGGAGGACGGGTTTGACGGGCCGCGGAGCCTGGGGCGTCGCTGGCGCACCGAAGCCGAGCGTGAGGGGGATCTTGAGCTGTCGACTCAACGGGGCTGAGTTGGGATCTAGCCCCAATGTGAGAAGAGTGTAGCTCTGCTGCAACCATGTCGCGTCCTTCGGCTTGCCCCGAGGCTGGGGCGGAGCGAGGCGGGCGATATTGGCTGCGAGGTATTTGTGCAGCTTGACGAGGTAGTCACGGCCAGTGATGGGTGGAGGATTGTTGGCCTGGGGTGGCCGCCCGAGGCCCAGGCCGGGCATTGACATTGTGCGTGTGGAGATGGGATGGGAGTGAGCCAAGTCGATGTCAACAAGGTCAACAAGAGTGATGGGGAGCAACAAGCACAGCCGGAGCTGATATGCCGAGAGGAGGGGATGACGGCAGGTGGATTGAGCAGCCACGTGGTCTCCGCCACTGGATGGAGATACGCGGCGCTTTTGCCCCCGCTGCCCCACTGTGGGGTAACAACCTCGAATTGCCACCCAGTCATCACAGCCATCCATCGCAGCCATCCATCACAACAACACATCTGTTATCACCCCATTGTTCTCTCTCTGTTCTCCTTACTCCTCTATTGTTCTCATCCTGTGCATCTTCCAAAGCGATTCACATCCTCACAACACTGGCAATAGCGCTGATGACGAGCAACCCATCATTTGCGGTTGGCTCGCCACCGTCATAATGCTGCCTGACGTTGTCAACTCACCACATCGCTCAATCCTCTACCCTCCATGCGCGTCCTTCTTCTACTCCTAGCCCTCGCAACTGGTCAAGATAATTTAATACAAGGGATCCCGCTCATACTAGCCTCTTCCAAGGTTTGCGCTCCAGGAGGCTGCCTGGACGGCTCTGCGTCCTCAAACAGTCAGCTGTGCCGCGCAATGACTTCGAGCTGACTCGCAGTCCTCGCTGTGGACTCTACCTCAAACACATTCCTTACACCAGGCGTCCACCAAGTACCGGGACTAAAGCCCGTGTCCTTCGTCAACCAGACCATTTCGAACACTTCTGACAGTGTGACCGTCCTGCCACCAGCGCAGCCACTTTCATACCCTCTGCCAAACTACGGTGGGGAGCCAGTTCGTTTGGGAGCTGAAGTCAACACATTCTCAAAGAATTGGGAGAGCGTATTTCTGCCAGCTGGGTGGTATGCCTCCATTGGCCCTGCGAAAGCACTTTGGGGCGTAGTTCCCAGTCGGGGGCAGCTCCCTCCTGAATCTTATGATATTGCGGCTCTGGGTTTCGGTAGGTGTAGTTAGGGGTTCGCGCTGCTCGCTCAACTCTTTACCTTTTGGATCAGCTGACACCCAGCTCTGTGCTCTCCCTCCTGCTCCTCCAACGGAGTATGTACTCCATCACTCGACAACGACACCGCCACATGTGTGTGTTCGCCTGGATGGAGCGGTCCGTCTTGCGACATCTGCGCTCCCGGCCACTACGGTCCCACTTGCAAGCGTGGGTTCTTAGCTCGGTTTACTCAGCTCACCAATAGCCTGCGCCAATAACTGCACTTTATGTGACGATGGCCTCGGAGGGTCGGGGTACTGTCTCGCGCCCACTGGCAGCGAAGGTATGTCAGCTTACTTCTCAGGTGTCAGCTGACTCCAGCCTGCAATTGTGCCCATGGATCGTGCCAGTCGGGGAGTGGCTGCATCTGTGCTTCGGGCTGGATCACTGGTCCCAGTGTCTCGCCACAGCTGTGCAACACCTGTGCGGCTGGGTTTTTCCGCGACGCAGGCAATAACTGTGTTGGTGAGTAAATGACGATAGCTCTCGTCCTAATGTCCCAGCGTGTCCACCTGGTTGCACGGAGTGCACGTTGCATGGGGGAACAGGAGCCACGCCTGCCTGTACAGCGTGCCCCGCCAATCTCCGTCTGTCGACGTCAGTACCTCCTGTCTGCGAGGCAGTCGTCCCATGTCCCCGAAGACAATACTTTGACAGCGGCGTTGATACCTGTCTCAGGTGAGGCCATAACTCAGTTGCGTCTGACTCCAGCTGTTCCCCTGCTTGTGCGACATGTACTGGACCGGGCAGCAACGACTGCATCACTTGTAATACCCCACGCGCTTGGTTGGGCGGTGGGTGCGTCGGATTCGACCACCTCTCAGGCGTATGTGATACGACATACTCAGGCCTGAGTGGGACGTTCGTGCTCAATAACGAAAAAGGGGTCTGTGACGGTTAGCTATTCTCTCTAGCATTGACAGCTGACACCAGGATGCCCAGTGGGCTGTAGCGACTGCCACATACCCAGCTGGAACATTGCGTCTCCGTGGAACAGCCTAGCCTGTACATCGTGCCAGGATGGCTATCTCCTCCACAACGAAGGCTGCGTGGAGAAGTGCGCCGAAGGCACGTTCTGGCCGCCATCCTCCACCACAACCGGAACATGTTCGGTCTGCGATCCGTCATGCAAGACCTGCGCTGGGACCTCGACGTTCTGTACTTCCTGCTCCGCTGGGGTGGTGTTCAACGGCACATGCGTCCCCGACTGCCCAGCGGGCACGCTCTTATACAAAGGATCATGCCAGGCCTGCCATCCCGACTGTGCGACGTGTTCGGCTCCCAGCTCAGCCGATAGCTGCCTCACCTGTCCACCGTCGAGGCGTGTGCTGTCCAGCGGCCGCTGTATCCCCTTCTGCAACGCGGGCTACTACTTTGAGAAAACCAAAGCCACCTGCCTTCCCTGCGCTGCAAACTGTACATCGTGCCTGGGACCAGACTCGTGCACGAGCTGCGACGACAGATTCCTCCTCATGTCCGGCACGTGTGTCCCAGCTGCCTGCAACGGACCTTACGCTACGGGCTTGGGACTATGCCTGTCGGCATTCGTCGAGGACGAAGCACATCCGATACCAGCAGTTGCAGGGGGCGCCTCCAACCGCCCTCGGCCGCTTTACTGGATCCTGGTTGTGCTTGGAGGCTTAGCTCTCATTGCGATTCTCGCCTTCCTCTGGATCAGGCGCGAGCGGGGACGCACGCGTGCGGCGACGGCCGAGTTCGCGCGGCAGATGGACGAGGCGACGGTGCGGAAGCGTCTCGCTCGGTTGTTCGGTGCCTCAGACGAGGAGGCTGTTCGGCCTCGACTGCGCGAGCTCCTCCTGAAGCCGAAGGCCTCATCCCGCCCACCTCGAAATGTCTCATCTCCTTCAACAAAGAAGGATGCATCCCTCACCAGCTCGTTGGAGGAGCAGTGGATCGCGCCGCCGCCACCATATGCTGCTGGCCAACCTGCCGCGAAAGGGGACTCCCCGAACGGTTCGAGCCTCCCGACGAGCCTAAGTCCAGCCGCTCATTCCATAGGCCGGGAGCGCGTTCCCGAGCCGAGCCCGGCCGTGCGGGCTGGCACATACGCGTACCTGGGCCCACCTCTCAGTCCAGGTGCTGCACGTGAGCTGAGCGAGCTCTGGCCTCACATAGGGCGGCGGTACGACCACGGAGTGGCCTAGATTTCTGTCGAATTGAACACTGTGAGAGTTGCTATTAGTGCATGTACGGCTACAGTCTACTCTTCCCCAGCCTCCTCGGCCCATTCGAGCATCGAGGACGTGGGGAAATCTTCGAAAGCAGCGTTCGTCTGCGGTCAGCTGGGAACACACTGACAGGCTGCACTCACCTTGCTTAGCTCGAGGACTGCGTCGGACACGCCGTCGTCCAATGCCGCCAAACGTGCCTTCTTCTCCTCCACCCTGCGAAGGCGATCACCACACAATTTAGCCAACTGGCATGTCAGCTTGGTTTTTGGGACATGCCTTACCTCCAAATACTCGTTTCGCAGCAAGCTCCATGACTCGTCATAGGTGTCAAGATTCGCAGCCGTAACTAGCACCTGGGGCTGGAGATCGGGGCTGCCATGTCAGTCGCTTTCCATGTAGGTGAGACTCACCGCCACGCGTCTTTTCTTCCCTCTCCTGGATGCTCCTTATTCCACTCCAAGCCCTCGTCGACGAGTGTTTCGAACTTCTGCAGCCTTGAGGGAATACGGTACTCGTTAAGCAAAACATGTGCACTTTCGAGTGTTTTCATGCGGACCTGCTCCAGCATGGACTCGTACACGTCGCGGATGCCGTTGGGCGTTTCGTTTGCGATGAGGGGATAGCACTGCTTCATCTGCTCAAGGGTGAGGCGGCCCAGCCCCTGTCCCAGAGTCTGGATCCGCAGTGGCCGTACCATCGCTTCGTAATAACGGCCGTACTTTAGTTCGTCGCCGTCATCAATCTGAATCGCAGGCGCCTCAAGGAGCTCCTCCTGTGTCATTCCGCCTGGCGTGTTCGCACGACTCATCCGCCCAGGTGTGTCTGAGCGTCGATCTTGGTTGTCATCATCCGCAGGTCGCCCGCCAGGGGTGGAGAATGCGTTGGGCTGGGGACGAACGGGCGACTGAGGTGATTCGGGTTCCACAGTTATGCGGCGCGACCGACGTCGCGGAGTTGTGGGCGCAAGAGGCAAGTGTGGTGGGGAAGGTTGGGAAGGCTGGGCAGGTTGAGAAGATCTCGACTTGGAAGCGGGTTGCGATCGCGGTAGGGCAGGTTCACTCAGTTGCGAGGAGGATGCTGCTGGGGATGCCATCATAGAAGGCCCTCGAGATTTGGTACGAGTTTTGGGGCGCGTAGGCGGTGGATCCCTCGTGTCTGTTGGCTTGGGGTCAACGTCCATCCCGTCGTCGTCCCAGCGCAAGTCCTCCTCGATCTCGATTCGCTCTTCCTCATCTTGCCGTTCATCGAGAGGCTGTAAAGATGGATTTGGAACCTTTAATGCAGAGGCTTTCAGAGATGGACCTCTGGTCGGAGTAGGCTCTGGTTTGGACTGTGATGACGAAGAGAACGACGAGGGCCCTGGATCTGCTGGCGTGGCGAAATCGGGAGGGAGGGGAGTACCGTCTGGGAATGCCTGGGTAGGATTGAAAGTATGTGGGCGGTTGCCGACCTTTCCCTTCTCTGGGGGAGTGCGTAGGACTGGCATGTCGAAGGGATGGAAGAGGTGTGAAGTTCGGAGCGTCAAGAGCGGTCCATCCGAATTGATGTCAACAAACACAAACCACAACAACAACAACATACACCAACGGAGAGTGGCTTATAAAGTGGGGGGACAAAATAAGAGGGCCCCTTGCCCAATAGGGTATCTAATTGAGCCCACCCTTTAACAACCCACCCGGCTTTCATGAACCACTGGGTCGGGATGGGTAGCTTAATTATACCCTGACAACTTACGTACCTGTGCACCCGGGCTAGACGGGGGGGCGTCATGGGCACCTTCCCTCGATTCCCTCGATTCCGTCGTTCCCCCCCTCCACCTTCCCTCGATTCAGAGTTTCCTGTCCTCGTCACCCTTTCATCCTTTCATCGTCACAAATCCCTTTTGCTTGCTACCACTTTCAGTCGTCATCTACCATCCACCACCTTTCCACATCTCTTTTCTTGACCTCTCTACTCCTCTCTCTCTCTCTCAACAACATCGACTCTACGCGTAAATCACAGCATTTGCTCAACCCCATTGCTAGCTTGCCACCTACCTGGACCGTTCCAAATTCGTTTCGTGTTCAACCGCCACTCTCCAGCGCCACCTCAGGCCCTCAAGTGCGTCACTGCGTCGCGTAGTCGCGTGGCCCTCGAGCTCCACTCCACCAACGTCAACCATACCACCAACCCCTTTCTATCGATCTGTGCGTTACATCTCTCTCTCTCTCTCTCTCTCTCTCTCTCTCTCTCGATTTATCGTTAATTCCCTCTCACTGCCCCGTGCACTCGACAGCTACTCCTCAAGTTCCATGCGATAATAGATCTTTCTCATTCCCCTCACATTCCTGCCATCTTGTAGCCTCGTTGCTGACATTTAGACCCTCTCCCCCTCCACTTCCCAACTTACACTACTACCCCACATCTTACACACTTGCCGGAGTCGTTGGACCAACCATGTGAGTGTTGCGACCCCGGCAGCACGTCCGACGTGGATCAGAGGGAGCAGTGCGTTCAACGCCCTCCACTGTCAGCGTCTCATGCTTGCCAACCGCGTCGCGTCGCTCAGCCAAAAAAAAATATCTAATCCCCCAGGTCCGACTCGTCGCGCCCGACGTCGCCGTCGTCGAGCAACGCGCCTCCACAGCGCGTCGTCTCGGGCTCGCTCAAAGACCGTATCGCCAAGTTTGAGAATCTAGGCGCGGGAGGCAACGCGCCCGCACCGGTGCCACGTCCTGTAGGGCAAGGTTCGTACGCTCGCCTTGGCCTCGTCGGAAATAGACTCCCCAGCCTTGATCCCAAGACTGCAGCCCTGCCGAACACTGGACCGCGTCGTGTATCGGAGAGACGCGATATTATAGGTAACCGCGTGCCCAGTACCGGTAACGCCAATGTCGCTGCGGCGCTCGCACCTCGCAACACGGGCGGGAGTGCTGGGAGTGCGAGCGGGAGCGTGGGCCCATCGACAGCCGCCCTTGCCGCGGAATCGGCCTCCACCGCTTCAACCTCCACCGCTGCTCCCGCCTCAACCTCTGGCCCTGCACCCCCCACTGCTGCCGCCGCATCCACTGCGGCTCTTGGCCTTGGTCGCCCCGGAGAACCAAAGTCGGAGGACACTGAGCCACCAAAATCTGAACGCTCTGTCAGTCCCTCCGGCTCTGCCAGGGGTTCCGCACCCGGCTCCACTGTGGAGTCTGTGTCGGCATCGGCCTCGTCGGCAGGTGTGTCGGCTGGAGACTCAACACATTCCGGCTCGGCTCCGACATCAGCAACGTCCTCGCCGGCTACATCGCCAGGCAGCGCGCTTCCCCCGCAGCTCCTCGTCTCCTCCCTCCCTGGGCAGGAGGATCCTGGTGCCATGACTCCGCTCTCGACACGCGCCGAGGCCGGTGAAGAGGCCCCTTCCGAACTGTCACTACCTGCCACACCCGTTGCGACCAACCCTGATCTTCCACCTCCTGGATACGACCTCGTACCCGGTAACCTCGCGCTTGCGGCGGGACCGCAATCTACTGCGATGGCTCCCTCGCCGAGTATCTCGTCTTCGCTTGTCTCACAGTATGATCCCAAGTCAGAGGGCGAGGAGAGTGCCAACCTTAAAGACGTGAGCAACGTGAGCACGCCGACTGGGACTCCTCGTCAGGCGCATAAGACTCTTGACGACGACGGTTCGATCGCAGGATCTGTCGCAGGATCGACGCGCGGAGAACGCACTGGGCCTGAGGATGTCGAGGACAGGATGTCGACGCTTGCACTTGATGACAGGAAGACTGAAGAAGGCAGCGCCAAGGCGGAGAGTGTTAAGGCGGAGAGCGTCACGGCTGAGAGTGTCAAGGCTGAGAGCAATAAGGCCGAGAGCGTCAAGTCCGAAGGCGTTTCTAACGCGGATCTCCAGGAGCCGGAACGCGTTCCGGCGAAAGTGGCAGCAGCGCCCAGCATCGACGCCCAGCCTATTGACACCAAGGCGAGCCCTGAGGAAGCAGCGGCGCCTGAGACCCTCACACCTACGGCATCAGATTCCGCTGCCGAAGGAGGAGCCGTGCTCAAGGAAGACACCGCTACCACTCCAACACCGGAACACTCTGTCAAGGAGAAACAGGGCGTATCCGACAAGCCCAGCCCCGCTGGCGCTGGTACGGCTATTGGTGCTGCTGCGGCGGCCGCCACCGCGCTTACCGCCGCTGCCACTGCACCAGGCCTGGCCAAGGATGCCCCGCAAGCCTCGGAAGCCAAAGTGGAAGAGGATACTCTTACAGCTTCATCTGCGGAGACAGCAGGCGTAAATCAGGAGGATGCGCCCACAAATGTGTCCCGCGCCGGGGAGGTTACTCAGCCGTCTGAGACGGTGACCTCTGCGACCGCAACAATCACCAGCCCGGAAGCACCCCTTGTCGAGCAGCCAACTGCGACTCCGGCGAACCCCAACCCATCAGCGGCAGGCGACCACACATCCACGTCAACATCCACTGCCCAGCCAGCCGTGATCCCCGCTGTTGAGGAACCCTCCCACTCCACCTCGACCGAGGTTGCCGACCAAACCATACCCGATGACGCGTCCCACATGACCACCAGTACGGCAAGGGCTGGGCAAGTTGACTCCGAAGCTTCGTCGTCACCTACGGATCCTTCCTTCCATCCCTCTTCCTCTAGGCCACGTGAACGAGACGTCACACCTTTAGCTTCTCAGCTCAACACTCTGAACGTCGATGAGGACAAGCGACCTTTATTGGACCGCGAGGCCACACCGGTTCCAGAGAACATCGATCCATCTCAGCCCCCACCTGCACTCGACGATGACAGCGACATTGTCAGCGTCATGGGTGGGGCCATGTCTGAGCGGGGCGATGACCTTCAATCAAACCGGTCCAGCATGCCTCCAGCTCGTGCCTCGTCAGAGCTCGAGTTTCGATACGAAGACCTCCACGAGCGGTTTTTTCGGGACTCGCAGCTTGAAGCAGATGGCAGTCCCGTTGCCGAGGACACTCCGACCCCGTCAACGTTCATGGGTCAAGGCCGCACTGAACGTGATGGCCAAGGTTCAGGTGGGAGTGAAGCCAACCAAAGTCAAAATTTCCAAGCCAACTCGTCGTCAGACGGTGGCATAACCACATCAAGTGGTGCAGCTGGTTTGGCAGCGGGCGCGGGCTCATCCCTCGCCGCTGCCACTCATTCCTTTCGTGAGAACTCCTCTTTGACGTCGCCTTCAGGCGTGGGTGCGAGCAGCGCAGCGGGTGGTGTCGTGAACCTTGCTTCCTTCCCTTCCGTCCCATCGAACAACCTCGATGGCCGACGACCTGTCCATGTGCACATTGAGCCCTCACCCTATGGAGTAATCTCGCCCCAGCCTGCTGTAAACGTCCAGGCACCATCGCCTTCTGGTGCAACATTCCAAGGCAACAATGAGCCCAGGCTGTCAATCTCTCCTCCGTCGTCGGAGGACACCTCACGCGTCCCAACGCCGACTCCGCCTGCATTCCCCTCAGCGCCCGGTAATGACATTCCCGGACCTGAAACTCCGAGCCGTAACACAACTCCCTCAATAGGCGGTTCAGGAATCACCCCGGGTGGCATCACCCCCAGTCTTCTCCACTCATTCCCGCCAGTCCCAGATGAGGAGCACCCATATGTCGAGGTCCACGTCCCGCACCAGCACAATGCGTACCGCGTTCCTTTTCCGAGGAGCGTGAGTGACCGATCGGGACTCGGCCTCGCGCGTACGACCTCACCGTCCCACTACCCCATACCCCCCAAGCGGACCTCATCGCTCCGCGCTCCCCTTACCCCGCCCGTGCGTCCCATGTCATTCGCGGTCGGTCAATCAACACCACCACTTGGCTCGTCACCAAGCCCGAACCTCAGCATCGAGAGCTGCAGTGACCACGCGCCTGGCTCGCGTTCGCGCTGGAGTAGACGCAAGAGACACTCGTTCACGCCACGCTCCCCGCATCTCCATGACGAGGACCCTGGCGATTTTGAGCCTGGAGAGGGTTGGGCGATTGTCAACCGCTGGGAGCCGTGGCGTTCACCAGACCAGCGCAGCCTCTAAGTGTTGTGAGCGTCGTGAGCGTCGTGAGCGTCGTATTCCGTCGTGCTGTGTCTGTCGAGCGCCTCTCCCCATTCCGACGATTCTTGAGTGTACAGTAATGCTCCGCTGCCTATGCATAATTATTGTGTGACCGTGGGTGCTATTCTACAAAACCACAAGCGTTTGGTGTACTTCCGCAAGGAACATCCCTAAACCAGGAACGCGCTGCAACATGACGAGCTGATGTCGCATCCCTCACTCGTCGAACAGTTAGTCCTGCCAAGGGATCGCTACGCAATCAAGCTTGAAGCTGCACACTCCGGATGCAGATGTACTGGCTGTACGACAGTGTGCCTGCCACTGCCACCGAAGTACACCGGCCCCCGAGCGCTATTGAGCTCACGACGCGCTGGTAATTAGTCCGCAAAGGAGACGCCCCACCGCCGAGACTAAACTCAGAGCTCAGAGCGATGAATCGTCCACATACCTGACATTCAATGACGAAGTTAGTCCGAAGTCGAGCGTTGGGCCACAATGCACCTTAGTCCTGGAGAGCTTCGAACATTGTGTTTAATACTAGTGCATGCATGTATTGCACTATACGTACAGTAGGTATACACACTCCGAACACAGCTTGGCCCGGAGCAACTATGAATTCCGAGACCGGGGCAGTATTGGTACAAACAAACTAAACTATGGAGACATGGTGATTCCCTGTAATGATGAGAAGAGATGAGGCGGTTCAGTGCCTTATCGGCGCTTGATCCACCGCGAGGTGTGTCCCGTCCCCTTTCTCGCTGGGGCGACTGGGGTGACTGGCGTGGCTGGCTCGAACCACGACACCTCGCTGTCCGTGCTGGGCCGCTCTGCGGCAGGAAGAGGGTAGGAGGCAGCGAGAGTGCTGCCAGGTGTAAGGTTAGGGATTTCCTTTCCGTCTTTGTCGTACCGTATGTTGTAGTTATGCCACCTCGGGGGGCTGGCTGTGACGGCGGGGAACGAGACGGCGTTGGCGTCTGGCTCGGGCGTGACGGCGTCTCGAGACACGGTGTGAGACATAGTGGAGGTGTCGGAGCTATACGCAATGTCTGGGGTTGCTCCAGGATTGAGTATCGTAGCTACGCCGCGTGCTGGCGTTGCCGTTGCTGCAGCACGCAGTGTCGCAGTTATGGTAGATGTAGGGGAGGTCGTCGACCGCGTAGAGGAGGACAGGGTGGCCGAAAAGTCCTTCACCTGTGCGAGCAGGTACCGTCGCTGTTCAGGCGACATCGAGCTTGGGTTGCGGAGGTCGGAGATTAGGCGGTCTGAGAACTCATCGTTTGTGGTGTGGAGTCTGCTGCCTGCGCCAAAAGTCATCGCGAGGTATTCAGCGGGCGTGAAGGTGGAGTTGCCGGGGCGGTTGCTGTCGGTGGATTGAGGAGCAGCGATATGGCGTCGTGTCGACTCCGTCTCTGTCCCATCCTCTCTGCTGGTGACGTAGCTTTCGCGGCTGGTGGTTGTGCAATAGCTGTCGCGACTGGTGCCCGTCGTTTCCGAGACATTGCTCGAGCTCGTCTCCGTGGAAGTTGTGGACGTGGTGCAGGTGCTAGTACGCGCACTCTCGAGTCCGTGATTCACGGGAATTGGCGGCTCGATCAGGCGATACCGTGCGAGTATCTGGGTCCTCAATCTTGGTGAGGGAGGGGAAGCGAGGTCCTCGGGAGGCGACTGTACGGCGCGCGGTGTGCGTTGCGAGTCCAACGTCGACGTCCCCGGCTGGAAAACCGTAGGGTAGGCGCGCGGTGGGTGCAAACGCCCAATCGTAATCGGTGGTGGCCGACTCTTTACGGTTGACTGGCGACGTACAGTGTCCGAAGCTCCGGCCCCTTCGCTGCTGTAGCTGGACGTGTACGAACGCGAGGTTGCGTACGAGTGCGATGACGCCTGCGATGCTGGTCTGCTCATGTTGTGGTGTTGGCTGTACGAAGATGCCCCGGAGGCTGGTCTGCTCTTTGTCTGGTCACGGCGACTCGTGGCGTGGCCGTACGAAGATGTCTGAGAGGGTGGTCTACTGACGTCGCGATTGATGCTGCCGGAGGGGTACGGCCGTGCACCCCCATGAGGGGAATTGGAATGATAACCCCTTGAGCTTGATGGTCTGGTCTCATCGCTTGTGCCGTGGATCGCCAGTCGTGCTGAAACAGGGGTGAAAGTCTGACCTGGGCCTGGAGCGATAGTCACCTCCTCCTCAACGGTCGGGTGTAGCGAAACAGGTGGTGGAGCAGGAGACATGGTGAAGACATCGTCGTCGTCATCATCAGCAGAGTCGCTATTGATCGCCACGTCTTTCTCCAAGGACATTTGAAGCTCAAACTCGCTCCATCTGCGTGCAGTGGCTCCAGCCCCACTCCAACCAGTGGGTTGGGTGCGGCGCGTGAACTTGGCGTTGCTCCGCTGAGGGCTGTCGAAGAAGCGCCGTTTGGACGACGCAGGCTCCGGAGTTCCAATACCAAGAAGCGCAGCAGCCTTCGACGTCGCACCTGGGAATGGCCTCGGTGCGGTTGGGGAGACAGGACCAGGCTCCGAGGGGCGTCGGTCATGTCGGCGATCATGGTAACCCAGCAGAGCGACGGCCTTCGCGTTCGTCGTGGGTGGCGGTGCCTCTAGCGCCTCTCGGCTCCATGTCTCCGATGATACCGGCTCCGAGCCACGTCTCGTGATGTGGACGACGCTGCGTCTCCTCTCCTTCTCCTCGGAGGTACCGCGTTTGTGCAGGGACATAAGGGCCTTCGTGCTCAGGGCCTTAGTGCTCTCCGCGATTTGCTCACGGAACGAGCCGAGAGACGACGCGCTATCGGGCTCAGACGGTCGGCGGCTGCGCAAGCTCTTCTTTGAAGAATCCGGTGATGACGGCCCCGCGATTCGCCGAGAATCCGAAAGCTCCAAAATGTGGTGCCCCATAGGCGGATCGCCGTCCATCAGGTTGTACCTGTCGAAGTTGAGACTTTCGGGCGGCCGCGGTGGGCGTTTTGGTGGAGACGGATAAATGTTGGGCCGGCCACTCAAAACAATACTGGCCTGGTCATGAGACGATGGCGTTACAACCTCGGGGTACTTCGCAGACGTGGAGTCCCAGTCGGATTTACGGGCATCAGGTGCGACGCGGGGCGACGAGCGTGGACCTTGCGCCGTGCGGGGACCCGTCGGCTGGTGACGGAGTTCACGAGCCGATCCGGTCGTCAGCACCCTCATGGAAGTTGGACTGGTAGTGGGAAAGGTTGGCGGGCCTTTGGGTTCATCAGATGGGCGACTGCGAGCTGCATGGTCGGGAACGGGGGGGAGCGGCTGGAAAGCGAAGGGCGGAGGCGGAGGAGTACGAGGTCGGCACTCCTTGCATGTACATTGCTCACCGGGCAAGAGCTCGATCAGTCGACTGGGGGAGTCAATGGGACTGCTCCTGGGGTCCTCGCGAGGGGATGGGCTTTCTGTGATGGGACGGCTCTTGATGAGTGGTTCACAGACCGTCTCGTCGACATCGAGAGGCTCAATGTTGTCAGGCACATCCCACTCGGGGTACGAGGCTGGGCGGAGCTCGCCGTTTATTATCGCCGCGATCGTTGGATGTAGACGCTCAATGGAGCTCTGCCCAGGGGTTGGAGTCCGCGGAACGTCGAACAGTTCGTGCTTGCGGGATGGAAGGAGGTCCACTGAGTGTCAGCATTCCGGCCACGTATATTGTGCGGCTATTACTCACTCTCGTCCGCTGGTAAACCCTTCTTGCGAATGTTCAGCGGAGGCGTTACATGGTACGTTGGGTCATTCTCGTCTGGGACTGAGAAGGAAAGGCTGGTTGGAGACGGAGTGAGATATTCTGGCAGGGTCATTGCCAAAGCTCTTCCCGCACCATCGTCTCCCATGTCTTCGTCGTCGGAGTAGTCCTCTGGGGCGTCTGCTGGGCGAGATGGAGGAGGGTGTGGAATGAGGTTAGACAACATGCGCTTAAGAGGTCGTGGGGCGAGGAGTGGCGGGGGTTCCAAGGGAGGTGTCGTGACAGTTCCAAAGTCGAAGGATAGGTCGTCAAGAATTCCATATGAGAGTTCGGGAACGGGGGGCAAGACTGGTGGCCCAGAGGGGTTGCGGCCCACAGCTTGAAACATGAGTGCGGTGGAGAGCGGATGACCGGTTAGAGGCTGGAGGGGTGTGCTGTGTTCAGTGGGAGCGGTGGCGAGGAGGATGAGAGGGATGAGGAGGACGATGGATAGAATGATCAAGCCGTTCTTGAGAAGCACAAAGGGAGCGGCGGGCGAATAGTGACAGCAAGGCTAGACGGTGACTGGAGGAACAAAGGAAGTGTGGGGCGAAGGGGGACGAGAACAATGAGTCGTGATTGTTAAGTTGCAGTTGGTGGTGGAAGAGTAACGATTGGTGGTGAGTATCGGGTCGTCGATGATGATGGTGAGTGCCCATTGTCTAATAGGAATGACAACGGGGTATGGAATGGGCGGGGTAGTAGTGGCGAAGCTTCCGGAGCATGGGCCATGGTTGGAGCTGAGTGGCGAGTGAGTGAGTGAGTGAGTGAGTGAGTGAGTGAGTGAGTGAGTGAGTGAGTGAGTGAGTGAGTGAGTGAGTGAGTGAGCAAATGCAGGTATGCACTGTCGACAACGACGGCGAGCAGCTGGAGCAGCTCGTCAGTACGAGTCAGTACATGCAGTACATGGCATGGTCACCATGCTCGGAATGTCCATTGTTCATGTGTGCTTTGTTCCTGTGGCGTCGAAAGAACTGATCTGGCTTCTTCCGTGTTCGAGGGGATCCGTGGGGGGTGGAGGGCGGGAGAGGCAGTAACACTCGCCTTGATTTGCCAAACTCCTCCGTCCGAGTCGGATTTCATTGATTTCCTTGGTTTCATTGATTTCCTTGATTTCCTTGACTTCATTGATTCCCCTTTGATTCCTGTTGTAGATAAGGAAAACGTGTTGAAGTTGATTGTTCATTAAAGAAGAGTAAATGACGAGAACGTTTCAGAGAGATGATCAGAGATTGGAAGAGTTGCAAGGGACAATAAATGGGACAAAGTAATATAAGCGGTGTCGATCAACAAAGTCACGCGCGCCATCATTACCTAATTTTAATCGATCAACAATCTCTTGCAGGGTGACTAGCAAGGGATCCACGCCAGGGATAGAGCCGTAGCACCCGTGGGAAAGTAGGATCCACGTGCGCTCCACGAGGATTATTTGCTTCCGTTCATGGCCCCCCTCGCGCCTGTGTGTGACGTGCCACAGTTGCCGGTAGTGCTCACCTCTCATCGCGTCCATCCCTATCGCCATCGCTGCCTTAATCTCCACTACCTCTATCGACCACGCCGCCATGTCCCTCTTCGGCGCGAGGTTCTCATCCGCCGTAACGGCCCTACGAGGAGAACTCAGTGCGGCTCCTCAGACCGCCACAGATACCATCACCAAGCTCGTTGAGAAGATCGACAGCAGTGCCCAAGTCGATGACCGACGAACCGCTGTCCTTGGCCTCAAGGGTCTTAGTCGCGACTGGAAGGCAGAAGTCGGCAAAGAAGCCTTCCCCTCCCTCCTTGCGGTGTTGCAACATGACGCACCGCACGATGTTGACATTGCCAAGGCTGTCCTCGAAGCCCTCATGTCGCTTTGTGAGGTCTCCGATAAGGTCAGTCAGTACGTTCATCAGTGCAGCTGACGGACAGCCAACAAAGGATGACGTCGGGCTCAAGCACATTGACATATTCCTCGAGGTAAGCTATAGTATGGAGATGTAGCTAACGTCGAGTCGCCCGAGCCCTTCCACGCCGTCATTCGCCTGCTCTCATTCTCGCCGGCCTTCTTCCCTCGGTTCTACGCGCTGCAGTTCCTCTCTCAGATCCTGACCGCCCGCCCCGCACTGGCGCAGACGTACATCCTCTCCGCGCCTCCACCAGGCGTCGACGGTGTTCTTAGCGTGCTCGACCCCAAGATGCCGCTGCCGGGATCCCAGGGCGGCGTCATGGGCGGCGGCGCTGGCGAGATGCTGCGCAACGAGGCCCTCCTTCTTCTTCCTGCGATGTTGGCAGGAAACGCCGACTTGCAGAAGATCGTCGCTTTCTCGGGTGCGTTCGAGAAGATCCTCGATATTATTGCAGCCGAGAATGGCATTGAGGGCGGCATCGTCGTTCAAGACGCTCTGACCGTCATCGGCACATTGCTTCGCTTCAACGTCTCGAACCAGGTGAGCTATACTCACGGGGCTCATAGCTGACCGCAGAACCTTTTCCGCGAGTTCTCGTTTATCCCCTCCATCCCCCCAATTCTCCACTTCCCGTACTCGCTCGCCGCGGACCAGATGGCGCCAGACGCCTTCGCGTTACAGGACTGGCCAGAGCAAAAACTGTACAATGCCGGCCTCGTGCTTGGCTTGATACGGATGCTGGTCGGTGGGCCTGGCGGACCGAACCAATCTGCTATGGCCAGCGGGGGCGTGACCCGCTGTCTGCTGGAGATGTCGCTCGCGTCCAACGCCCCAAACGGCTTGAAATGCCAGGCGCTCAACACCCTCACTCCTATCATGCTGTCGTCGCTGCCAAACCAGGCGCTGCTGTCGACGCTGATGCTCTCACCGCTTGTGCCGGTGCACGCCGATATGGAGCACCCCAATGGTGGCTTTGTGCGGTTGCCTCCTCGACCGGGAGTCGTTGCGCTCGCCGCCGCCATCGTCGACGGCGACCCCAGTGCCGGCGGTCGCGGCCTGCGTGGGCGTGCCGCAGGTGTCAACATGTTTGAGGTGAGTTCCTCCCCAGGAGCTAACACTAACATTACAGGGATACGTTTCGAACAACGACGATGCGAGGATAGGCATCATCTCCTCCATGGTCGCGCCGCCGCAGGACAACCCAAACACCAACTTCCCCGACACCCCGCAGTCGGCTGGCTCGATCATCATGTCGGGACTGCTAGACTTCCACTCGACCGAGGTGTTTGACCCCTACCGCGCCCTGTTCTCGTGCCTTCTCATGGCGCATCTCCTACGCAACTCTGAGCACGCGAAGAAGCTGGCTCGCGACATCTCGTTCCCCGGCGGCGACGGCGGCGACGATGAGGACGACAAGGTTTCTCTTCTGCAGCTTGTCGTGGGTAACCTCATGATGGCCTCGAACTCTCAAAGCGAGGCAGCTAACCGTGCCGTGCGGGACGCCCGTGGGGAAGTGTCGTCCGAGGAGGAGGAGTGGACGCGCGTCATGGTCGGATACCTCGTTCTCCTCTCCACCTGGCTTTGGGACTCGCCCAAGTCGGTCGCCGAGTTCCTCTCCGAAAGCTCCAATCTGCAGGTGGTGAGTCAAGACGTGTCATCGTCCACTCACCCTCCCAGCTCATCACGCCTATTACCCAGCCCACCGGCATCGACCCGCTCGTGCAGGGCCTGTGTGCGTTCCTGCTTGGCATATGCTACGAGTTCAACCGCGAGCCAGGGGAGATCACCCGCGCCACGCTCCACCCGATCCTACACTCCAGAATTGGGCCTGACCAGTTCGTCTCGCGCATGGCGCGTCTGCGCGAGGACCCACGGTTCCGCGCTGTCCAGCCTGACGCGTTCGACACCGAAAGTGACGATGCTACCGGCGCGTTGCAAGCGCAAGACACTCCCGAGCAGGATGAGGGTCTAGAGCTCTGGTTCGACTGGGCGTTCGTCGACTTCTGGAAGAACCACTACTGTGCGTTGCATGGACGAGACACCTATTGACGACAGATACCATCCAGCGGTCAATTGCCGTCGACCCTGATGCTGTTGGCAGCCGCGCATCAGCGGACGACAGCGAAACGGCCGGCATCATCATGTCTCTGCGCCAGAAGCTCAAGGCACAGACGGACGAGGTCGTGAAACTCCAGTCGCAGCTCTCGCACCACACCGCCGAACACGCCAAAGAGGTGAGCTATTATGTTCGTTTTATTAGCTGACACGCAGAAGGACCAGCTTGCGTCAGAAGTCCAGGCTCTGTCTGAGCAGGTCGCCAAGCTTACGTCTGAGGCAGAGGCGGGCGACTCGTCCGCCGAGTTGGACACGCTCCGGTCTGATCTCACGGCTGCGCGCGCCCAGGTGACTTCGCAGATGGCAGAATTGGCGGCGCATGCCGAGACCAAGGCGACTCTCGAGGGAATCACCTCTGAGATGGAGGTGCTGAAGAAGGAGCTGAGTACGGCAAAGGAAGAGGCGGCGGCGGCGAAGGAGAGGGCCGATGCGGCGGAGAAGGCCTCGGCGGTCGAGAAGGAGCGGGCAGACAAGGCGGAGAAGGACGCCAAGGAAGCCAACGCCGGCGGGAAGAAGAAGAAGGGCAAGGGAGGGGACGATGCCGAGCTCGCCAAGCTCCGCGAGCAGGTCAAGAAGCTTGAGGAGTCTATCGAAGAGGAGAAGACTAAGGCGGCTGAGACGCAGCAGGAGCACGAGGACCTGCTGGTGCTGCTCGACGAGCTGAGCAGTAAACGCAAGCGTGACAAGGCGGTTATGCGGGATAAGGGGATGTTCGTCTCTGAGGATGAGGACGACGATGATGACGACGATGACGAGTAGAATACCGCTAGATCATGGTGTCAATGCATACCTGGCTTTTGGCTAGGTTGTCAGAGAGCGTTGCAGGCCTTGGAGCACGTTTTGCAGCCTTGGAGAGCACGGCCGTGAGGCAGACTCTGAGTGGCCGACCTCCACCCAAGTTCGGCTCATCTGAGTGGAGGCTGGAATTTCCCGACGTCCACATCTTCCACATCTATCATCCACCATCATGTTCCGCCACGCCCTGCGCGCAGCTGTCTCGGCGCCGAGGTCCGCGTCCCGCTACGTCCCCGCGCGCGCATTCTCTGCTGCGCCCGTGCTCGCCGCCGAGCCGCGTCCAGGGCCAGCGCTGAGCCAAACGAACCGTACGTCACTTCACTGTCCCACTGTCCCGACTGACACCAGGTGCCGAGCACACGCTGCGCCGGTTCTGGAAGCACGCGCACGTCCAAGAGGATCCGGAAGGTGGGACATGCGGAGCTGTGTACGGCGCCTGATGCCTGTCCATGCCGTCTCCTCCTCCAGTCGGGCTCACACCAGGCTACCACATCACGCTGGACAAGCGTGCGCTCAAGACGCCGTCGGGGGCCCAGCTGCACATCCCCAAGGACAGGCGACTGCTCGCCACGCTCATTGCGAACGAGTGGGAGAACCAGGAGAAGGTCCTCAAGCAGCATGCGCTGCCTCTGGTGAGTCGACCTCTGACCACTCTGTTTCTGCGCTGGGGCTTGGCCAGGCTTGGCTTGCCCTGTGCATGAAGTTTGCAGCTATCGTTTTTGTCTGAATAGCTGACACCAGACTTCGCTCGCTTCCCGCGCGGTGGACGGCTTTGGTGCTCCCGGCTCGCCGATCCGGGAAGGCGTGATCGATGCTCTTATGGAGTACCTCGACACCGACACAATGAGGTAGGTAGAAGCGCTGGCCAGGTCGGCTGACATACCCCTTTTGCCGGGAGTTCTGACCGCAGCTTCCCTTCTGACGCCCCGTCTGCGCTCGTCCGCCTGCAGAAGGAGCACTGGGACCCGCTGATCAAGTGGCTCAAGGACGAGTACGGCGTGACGCTCGGCCAGACCGAGGGCTTCGGGCTGCCCCAGCACAGCGACAATGCGCGGGAGAAGCTCCGCGCGGTGCTGGAGGAGATGAGCCCGTGGGAGATGGCTGCGTTCGAGCGGGCCGTGTATGCGACCAAGAGCTTTGTGATCGCCCTCGCGTTTGTCAAGGGGCGTATCACGGCCAACGAGGCTGCGCAGGCTGCGCACGTCGAGGTCGCGGCGCAGATCGAGCAGTGGGGAGAGGTCGAAGACAGTGAGTGGTGCCGGTGGCTGAGCTGACCGCAGCGCATGATGTCGATTACCAGGATATCCGCCGCGCGTTGGGGACGGTGGCTGTGCTGCTCGCACGTGTTTAGAGTCTAGATATCTATGCATGTGCTAGGATACAGTGGTGTCAACAATCGCATTTGGAGACGTGCTAGTCAATCCGCTTCGCCTCGCCTACTGTCAGTTCAGCATCATGTCATGAGCTCACCAGAAGGAAGTATTCTGTACGCCTTGCCTCGCCACACGACCGTACTCCCAAACATGGCATACAGCCATATGGGGAGGGCGAGCGCCTCTCGAGCCATCCAGGCGAGAATGAACCGCCCAGTCTTCCCTTGCGGGCCAATGTGCCGCACGTTCGTCGCCAGCGCCTTGCGTACAGCAAGGTCCACGGCGAGCCAAGCACCCATGCTGCCCAGCCAGAACAGCCACCGCGGGAACCCGAAGAGCAACCCCGCCGCCCACGCGCCATACAGGCTCGCGACTATGCTCTCAGTGAAGGGCTCACCGAGCGTCGCGGGGAGGACCATCTTCTTGCGCACGCGGATCCAGCGCGCCCTCCGCATGAAGTAGTCTCGCACGCTCAGGGCGCCGAGGAAGTCGAGCGCAACGTCCCCAGTCATAGCGTGCTTCTCGCCCAGCTCGTGCCAGATGCCAAGGGCGATCATGTTGTCCTCGGCCATGAAGGGCCCGAAGCCGGCTAGTCCCTTCGGTGGGTCGCGCAAGTGCCGTAGGGAGGGAGCTGGGGAGGTGAGAGAGTTGATATTTGCGCGCGAGTACATGCACGACTTTCCGACGACGCAGGAGTCAATCGCGACGTTGTTCTGGTGGTTAGCTCACGCAGTGGTGTGTGAAACGCAGCGGAAGGAGTGCGTCCTTCGCACCTGTCGCGCACAGGACTCACAATGCTCAGGTACATCTTCGCATGCGTCGTGTTCAGGTAGGCCTGCTCGATCAGACTCCCCCACGTCTGCTGATACACGACAGCAGTCGGGACGTGGTGGACGAGGCCAACGTCGCCGCGCTGGGGAGGCTGCCGGTCTGCGTCGCCGATCAGCGGCGCGTTCTCTTCGTCGCCCTTACGCGCGATGAACGCGTCCACCATGCGCCCCAGCACGTCCGGCGTCGTGCTGATCGTCGCGTCCAGCACCCACAGCAGGTCGTACTTGGCCCGGCCGAGGGGCTCCATCAGGTTGTTGACCTTGGGATTGACGCCGACCTTGGCGGTGTCTGGAATCAGCGCGGTCCCCAGACTCGGGCTCACTGATAATGACGCTCGCGGGGATGTGGGGATATTTCTCCATAAGCATCTTGACGACTGGGAGCGCCTCGTCGCGTTCCTGCTGCAGCGCAAAGATCACTTCATACTTCGGATAGTTGAGCCGCATGACACTCTCCAGCGTCGAGTACATGTTCGTCTCGAGTCCCGAAAGCGGTCTGATCACGCTGACGCCCGGAACGCTGTCCGCGTCCAGCGCGGCCAGGCGGCTCGGCGCGAGTAGCTTGCCATATCGCTGTCGGCTGGGATCAGCTCGGACCATCAACAACGCCGACATACGCGACGCGCAGGCCGTTCAGGCAGATCGCCCATACCACGGCATAAAGACCCAGCGCGCCGATTGCGACCAACGTCGACACGGCTGGCATGGGTTATTCGGACGCAGGAGAAGAGATGAGATAAGCAAAGACGACGTTGTCATCTTCTGAAACTCGGACTTTTGATGTTGCCGCTCTCAAGCCTGGGCGAGCTGTACACAAGCCGTGCCTGGATCACGTGCCGTGGCGTTTCGTCCAGCCAAGCCGCAAGCGTCATAAGAAACGTTTCTTAATCTACATCGACAGTTTTTGTTTCTACATTTTTCTTCCATCCACACTCATTATGAACGACCAGGTTAACCTCGTCGACGCGATGCGCGCCCGCGCCGAGATGGTTCTAGCCCAGGCCAAACGACACGAGGCGGTCCAGAAGTTCCTCAACCACCCTAGAGTCCAGCCGGTATTCAAGACGGTTTGGGACACTGTGACCGACCATCATTTCCGCGCGATCCTCCTCGGCGGTATCCTCGCCGTCCTCTTCATTTTCTGTACGCCGTGTTCTCTGATATCGCTGACAAAAGTCTACCCGACGGGGAAGAAGACACGGAGGGAGGGCACGCCGACCGCGCTCCTCGTGGGCCCGACTGATGCGGGCAAGACGGCGATCTTCTCAAAGGTGAGCCTTTTGGCAGACGGAGCTGACGGCAGCTCACGCTGGACGAGGCGCCGGCCACGCGTACGTCCACCGTTGCGTCTACTGCCACGATCGCGCTCCGCGCCACCGGGAACCGGATGAAGCAGGTCCGCGTGGTCGATATGGCAGGCCACGCCCGGCTGCGTGACGAGGTGTCGGCGCACGTGGCCGATGCGGATGCAGTCATCTTCGTCGTGGATGTCACCGGTGTTGTGCGCAACGCAGCTGCTGTCGCCGAGTAAGCTGTCCCCTGTCTGATTCCCAGCTTACGCCAGACAACTCCCCCCGCTGCTCACTAGCATGGCTGGCGTATCCAGCCGTCGGGGATTCAAGGCTGCCCCGCTCCGTCTGCTGATCCTCGGTCACAAGGCCGACCTACTCGCGCGCGAGGCGTCGGACCTCTCTCCGCCAGACATCACCCCCCAGACAAGGACCACGGCGGAGGAACGCGTCCGTTCGGTCCTCACGCGCGAGATGGACCGCCTGAAGAGCGCGCGGTCGGCGTCGGGCGGCCGGATCGAGGGTATGGGCCGCGTAACGACGCAGCAGGGATGGTGGGCCCGTCTCTTTGGCAGTGCGCCCGAGCCCGTGGCCGAGAATACCGAGGACGAGGAGGCGCTCGTGTGGGGCGGAGCGGGGCCTTGGAACTGGGACGACGTCGAAGGCGTCGAGGTTGAGTGGGGTGTTACCGGCGTGGGAGCGCCCAAGCCGCTGGCGGGGGAGAGACCGGAGTCCGGCGACGGGCTGCAGGATCTGACAGACTTCTTCTTCGATCTCTAGAGAAGGGCTGAGGGGGCTGGCGGACTGATTGCTCAAGAGGTACATCGCGGTAATTTGTGAGGCTGATCCGCTGGGTAGTGACTCCACGAGAGCATTCCGTAGGGACTTGGTCCGGGCTGTATGCATGCACGTATACTAACGTCTATGGAGCCGAAGCCAGCCAGCAGATGCAGCGAGGATAATACCACTGCCTTGTCTGCACGCCCGCCTCGCACTATCCCTGCTTCTTCTTCAATTCCGTCATCTCGTAGCTCTCCCTCTTCTCGACTTCGCCCCGCGAGCGCCGCCTAATCCGCTTGGCGCGGAAGTAGTTTCTCAGCAGTCCCATCCAGCCTGCAAGCAGCCCAACAGGCGGACACAGCCAGCACAGGCGCCACCACCACCCGCTCGCGCCGCCCTGCTGCTTCCTCCACCTGGCGACGGCGCGGTCGACCTGCACCTCGAGGTCGGCGAAGGTCCCGCTGTTGTCGATGACGGTGGTCGCGTATGCGAGCTTATTCGCGACGGGCATCTGCGCCCCCATCCGGTCCTTGGCCTGCGACTCAGTGAGAGGAGGGTTGGACGGACGTGCAAGCAGTCTCTGCAGCTGCAGTTTCTCAGACCTTGGATCAGCGTGTTGTCAGGCTTGCGCCGGCTTACACGAAGACGACCATCACCTCCCCGACCCAGGTCCACAGCCGCGCCTCGATGAGGAGCGGCACATCGAGGACCACACACCACTCGCCCCGCAGCCACGCCTTGAGCACGCCCATGAACATGGCCTGCCGGACGCGCGGGTGGACGACGCCATTGAGCCATCGCCGCTCGTCCGGGTCGCGGAAGACAATGTCCCCGATCGCGGCGCGGTTGAGCGTCCCGTCCTCATTGAGCACGCGGTCGGCGCCAAAGTGGTCCACGACGGCCTTGAAGCCCGAGGAGCCTGGGGCGATGGCATCGCGTGCGAGAATGTCGGCATCGATGACGGGGAGCTGGTGCCTAGAGGAGAGGAGCTGGGAGACGGTGGACTTGCCGGTGGCGATGCCGCCGGTGAGGCCGACGACTGGGCGTTAGCGGAGTAAGGGGAGCGGGAGACTTACCGAGCATGGTTGATGGACGTGCCGAGTTGAGAGAGTTGAGAAATGGGCAATGCCAATATCGAGTGACATTGAGCCGGCCCATCTGAGCCGGTACGTTCTCGCATTTGATCGGCTTATGCCGATCTATGAAGCCGTGATTAGCATTCCCGCTATTGCCGATGGCAATTACGGCAGATTAGAATTGGGCTGGAACGCACACGTCTCTGTTTGCTGTTATATGATGCATATGCTATAGAGATGGACCTGCGAGTGCGAATGCTTCCACGAGCACGCCTAGATCTCGATACCGTCGGGGACCGCAAACTCCTCAGCGCTCACCCCCTCCCCGCACCACTGCCAGGCGTCAAACCGATGGTTGAGATCACGCCGCGAGTGGACTCCGAAACTGCCCTCGAAGCCGCCAGCCTGCCGGGGGAATATAAAGTATACCTCTCTCACACGGGAGTGGAGCAGCGCCATGGCGCACATGACACAAGGCTCATGGGTCACGAACAGACTCATAGATGTGAGGAGGTAGTCGGCCCCATTGCGCGAGGGCGTGACCTCGCTAAACGGCGGGACTGTGCGGAGGCGCGCAATGCTCGCGATGCAGTTCAGCACGGCGTGCCGCAGGGGATGGGACTCGTAGGTGCGTGTATCGTGTGCTGCTGCGCGCAGACCTGGCGTGGGGGGGATAAAACTCTGATCGGCAGGGTAGAGAGATGGCGGAGGGGAGGAGCAGAAAACGGCCACGGGCAGCTCACCGGCCGCCTTGGCTGCGCGTGCGTCGGCCAGTATACGCTGAATGCCGGCGGTGATCCACGCCAGCTTGGCTGCCGGCATGCCTCGCGCATCGTGCGGTCGCGGAATGGTTGGAGCGTAGAGCACTGGCCAGAACTGGTTGCGTATGCGGAGCTGTTCCTGCGTCTTGGCAGCCGCACGCGGCGCATCGACCTGGAGGATATCCAGCGCGCCGAGCCTTTCGTCGAATGCAAGGAGCGCCTTACGTAGTTCTTCCTCCGTGATCGCGTCTGCCATTGCCACAGCGACGAGGACGTGCTCCCCTTCCGCGTCGGTGTACCGCCTCACACGCTTGAGGTGGCGCATCCGCTCTTCAGGAGGCATGCCGCGCTTCGTGAATGCCAGAATGTCCTTCATCAGGCCCTCCGGGGACACAGTGACAGCCCATACGGAGACTGCTGTTAGGAGCATCGGCATGGCTACTCACTCATGGCAGAATTGTCGTCCTCAGCCTCCTCCTCGATCTCGACCGGTCCCCTGGCACGGCGTACTATCGCCCACTGCGCCTTGGAGACCTCACCGCCTTGTTCCTCGCACTCCAGGTCGGGTGTTATGACCACTGGTCCGGTGTGTTGGTGCCGGTTACTGCCAGAGTGCAATTCTGGCGGGAGGTCGCCGTCTTCGCCGGCCTGAGCCGAAGTCGCCGCCAGGGCTCCACTCGAGGCGGATGCTACAGGCATAGCACCTACCTCAGCCACATGCACAGGCTTCGGCGCGAGAATCTCGTCCCCTTCCATCTCGCGCTCCACCCTCTCCGCCTTCTCCATTTTAGCTCTCCACTTCGCCCTTCTCAACTCCTTCGCACTGTGCGTGCTCCCACCCTGTTCGCGCCGAGTCGACTTCCCCCTCGCGTGGGCCGCTCTTGCCTTCTCTCTCGCAGCCTCCTTAGCTTCCGCTGCAGCTCTCTCGGCGCGCGTCTCGTCGTCGCTCAACACCAGCGCCGCAAGCCGCTCGCTCCCGTCCCCGTCGTCCGACGGTGTCAGCGGACGCCGTGCGTCGGTGGGTAAGAACCACAGCTTGGTCTCGTCCGCCGAGTAGCAGATACACAGTTCCTCGCCAGTCTCCACAGGACGAGAGGTCGTGAAGGTGATGGTGCCGGAAGCGGTGTTGCGGACAAAGTTCACGTTGGGCGTGGCGGAGTGGTTGAATAGTGAGGCTGTTGGAGTGACAGAAGTGGAGGTAGGTGAAAATGTTGACAGCACGAGCGCGAGAAAGTCAGAGGAGTGGGTGAGTCAGACGGCCGTCGCCGATGCGAGATGCGTCAAACATCGCAACATGTAACGGCCAAAGCCAAAGGTGTCGTGGTGCAGTGCCATATGGTGCACAGATAGCCAGAGTCGTCACGTTCGATGAGGCGTAGAGATGGTATCATATCGTCAGCACCTCAATTCGTCTCCTCGATGTCCGTTTTGAGCCCTCTCCTATCCCACAACCCAGACTTGACTCACCAATCCCCAAGCCCAGCGCCATCCCGCCATTACTCCAGCAAAACCCATACTCGCCCAACACCGTATCGTTCATCCGCCCACCGTCCCACTGCTCCTTCGTGAGTACGAGCACGGGCGCATCCTCGAGCAACACGCCAGCCGCAATGGGGCTGGAGGCAAAGACACCGCGCCCCCGTCCCGGCCGCTGTACCACATGCAGGCCGAGCGGGTTGATCGTCTCTGCGGACGCGGCGCCGTTCCCATTGGTCGCAGAATCCGAGAATGTGTCACTTTGCATGGCGCTTGGACCATTGGTGGGATCGGGGCTTGCGATCGCGCTGGGGCCATGGGTGTGGCCAGATCCGCTCGTATCTGGATCTGGATCTCGTTGTTCTCTCCCGCCCATTTCCTAAAAACCTCCCGATCTGAGATGAATGGCGATGGGCGCTGCGATCGCGATGTCGGGATGGAGTGCGATGGATAGCAAATGGCGGTCACCAAGCATCTCGGTGCAAGCAGTTGCGCTTGAAAATATCTGCCGCCCCGCTCATGACGCAGATAGGAATTAATCCGAGGTTGATGCGGAGACGAAGACGCCGCCTTCACGGAAGTGGGTTGCACTACCACCTGCTTGCCAGCTGGTATCTCGTCAAAGTGACCGGATAGCAAGTAAACAGCCCTGCAACCCGCTAAACGCCTCAGAAGCAACTGACAAGTACCAGAAGCCGATGCAGACCGAATAGGGCATCTCGAAGCCTCGATCCGCTTCATCGCTTCTAGACCCATTTCAGGACCCTCTGCCAGATGACCGACTACCACTTACCCACCTCCACTACTGCGGCAATGACCAACCAATTGTGGTAACCTCACGTATGCAGTCTACAAATCCGTGACAAGGACGTCCCTGTCGTTCTGTTGCTACTCAGATGCCACATCCGTCCCCATATAAACCTAGTTGATACCGAGACGAGCGTCCTCGTCCTTGGCCTCCTGGAGCTTCTGGCGGAAGAGCTTCTCGGCGTTGACCCAGACGGGGGCCTCGGCACGCTGGGGAAGCTGGAGCAGAGACTCCATCAGATCTGCGCTGAACTGCTCAGACGCCTCACGGGGAAGGAGGGTCGGGAGGTGGTCGATTGAGATGACGGTGCAGCGCTTGTCCAGGCCGTCAACCTCGACCGTGGGCTCGGGGAAGGTGGTGTTGATGTCGTAGATCGGGATAGGGTTGTGGGGGTTGGTGGTGTCACACGAGACGTCGACGACGACCGCCAGGCGTCTGTTCGAGCCGGCGGCGTTCATGGTTTCCCGAGTCACAAACTTGGGGATGGGCTGGGAGAGGTAGATGCAGTTGACGAAGATGTCGACGTCAAGGATCTCCTGGAAGGGGCCGCCCTTGGCAGTCTCAGCCATGTCCCACTTGACAATGTTCTCCCTGATGTCAGCGAGATGCAAGCAGGATGAAGTCATCAACCCAAGTTCCCGCTTCCCAGTGAGATTCACCGTGCTGGCAGTGAGGGGACAATGTAACGATACGACGTCCGCCTCGTCGAGCAGCTAGTCAAAACTGCTCACTCGGGTGAATGATGAAGGCTGGTCGTCGCCCAAAGAGGAAGAAACGACACGCCAAAGACTGAAACGCCGGTCAAAGCACCAGCTGCCTGCCCCGCAGGCTGTCAAACTCACTCCTTCAGGCCGGCCTTGCGGAACAGGTCGACGGCGCCCTTGCCGCAGCGGCCCAGAGCACCGATAATGAGGACCTTGATGTTGTCGGTGCCGCCAGCCTTCTCCAGGGCGGCGCGGACCTCAGAGACCATGGCGTCCTCATTGGGGTACGGCTTGAGGTCCTTGAGGAGACCCTTACCTCCATCCTCCTGCTGCTTGGCGTATGCGAGCGCGCCGGCAGCAGCGCCAGCGAAACCGGCGTGGAAGCCAAAAGCGGCGACACGGCGCTTGGTCTGAGGGTCCTCGAGGAACTCTAGGTCGTAGAGGGTGCCACCGCCCTTGGCAAAGCGGCGGAGGACGTCGTTCCAACCGCCCTGCTGCTTGTAGCAGTGGGCGAACTGGATGTGGGTGTGGGGGAGGGGTTCGCTGGGGTCAGCTTTAACATATGGGTATCCGCGCCGCCATGTGTGCATGGGTCTGTTTGATAAAGGCGGTAGGGAGGTTCGCTCCCAGTGCTGCCATGGCTCCATCGCACACACCACTACACTCACTCTGACTCGGGCAACTCCTTGAGGCCAATAATGGGGATGTCATGGGGTGCGTTGGGCCAGGAGTTGTGCTCAACAATCTTGCAACCGACGCTACTGTCAGTTGCGACGTTAATTCCTTGACCTACGCCTCGAATTCAGAGTCGTCGAAAATACGCTGGGGGTCCCTCTCGACGTAGACGTCGAAATTGGAGTCCAGGAGCTGCTTGGCCGTGGTCGGTGTGAGGGCGGAGCGGTGCTCGAAGGGCTTCTTCTCGCAGCGGAGCCAGAGGGGTTGAGGAGACATTTTTATTGTTGACGTTGATGATGTTGTTGAAGACGATGAGGAGGAGGCGTCAGCAAAAGATTGGAAACGAGTCGTAATTGTATCTGCCTCCACATCGCGCGCAGTGCATCGGCTGCCATCGGGCAACTGGTACATCTAAAGTGGGAGGACTGTTTATGGCCCGATACCGCCTCCGGATACACTGATTCCGTTCCGACAAAGGCGTGCTTGACTTTTTACGACTCGGCGTTAAACCTCGCCGCCCATTCCGGGTGTTCCGCATGGCCGCTATTCCGTGGAATCCAGGAACTGCCGAGACGAAATCTCGCAACTCTCCACTTGCATCGACATCGATGGCATCGCGCGCTATATATATTACGTTACATGCTCATGCTCAAAGTGAGGGGGGAAACTGTATTGGACCTATTAAGAACTCTGAGAAACACTAACACTGACTGCCTTGAACGAAGCGGCAGGTGTAAACCAAGACCGGACCAAACGTGCGTGCACTGGATTAGTTCTCCATGTTGTAAACGGCGTTGATCTTGTCGTGGTAGTTCCTCTCGATGGCCTTGCGCTGCAGCTCTGAGATTTGTTAGCATAAAAAATTTCCGCGTTACTAATCGCCACAGCAAACTCACTCTGAGCAGCAGTCAGGAAACCAGACTCGGGCGTCCACTCGTCGGGGGTGAGGACGACGGCCTCGAGGAGCTCCATGCCCTTGAGACCCTGCTTCTTGCCAATGTCGTTCAACTCCTTGAGGCATGCCGCGACAACAGCAGGGTCTTCGCAGTACGCCTCAACGTCGCCGTGGTCACCAAGGTGGTGATGCTTGCAGAAGGCGGTGAGGTTGGCAGGGTGCACCATAACGACCATAGCGGGCTTGGTGTGCTGTGCCGAAGCAACAACGCATCCGTTGAGCACAAAGTTGGCCGACTTGTAAACCGACTCGAGGTGCTCGAGGGCAATGTACTCGCCGCCCTGGAGCTTGACGAGGTTCTTGATACGGTCGATGATGGAGAGGGTGCCGTCCTTGTTCCACTGGCCGACGTCACCAGTCTTGAACCAGCCGTCCTCGGTGAAAGCCTCCTTGTCGAGGTCGGGGCGCTTGTAGTAACCCTTGAAGATAGCGGGGCCCCTGAGGAGGATCTCACCCTGTGGGGGGTCGTTGGTGCTGAAGTAACCGGCCTCGGGAACGTCGACAAGCTTAATCTCGGCAGAAGGGACTGGACCACCGACGGCGTTGTACTGCATCCAGCCTGGGTTGAGGATACAGGCCATGGCGGTGCCCTCAGTAAGACCGTAGCCTGGGCTGTTAGTCGACTTGCAAGACTCGTGTGCCAAGAGCATCTGGCGGCATACTCACCCTGGATCATCTTTACAAGAGCAGTAGAAAGGAACTGCTGAGTTGACTTGGAAACGGGACCACCGCCGCTGAAGAGAATCTTCAGGCGACCACCAGTACCGGCCCGCACAGTGTTGAAGACAACAGCGTCCGTAAGGCCAGCGAGGCCGGGAATGTGCAGGTTCTGGGCGGCAGTCTTTGCCTTGAGGGCAAAGTTGAAAACGCCCTTCTTGACAGCGCCACCAGCGTCGACCTTGCTAAGGATACCCTTGCGGATGATCTCCCACACCTGCGGCACACCGACCATGATGGACTGCGTTGTTAGCCAAATTCTCGCGAAACAACTCACAGGACGAGCCTCCATGATGTCAGACTTGGACTCGCGGACTGAGGCGTCTGTGAGAGTCTTGACACGGCCGTAGGCAATGGGGAGCCCAGCAAAGAAGAAGGACATTTCGACGGCAAACTCGAGAATGTGGGCGAGGGGAAGGAAAGCGAGGTAGGTGTCCTGGGGGGTGAGAAGCTCGTACAGAATCTTCCAAACGGAGCCGACTGCGGTGTTAGAGCTGTCCACTCAACTTGTGAAGCCCCGAGACTTACTAGCAGCGGTGATGTTGCCGTGGGTGAGCAGCACGCCCTTAGGGGTACCGGCTGAGTTGTCAGCTTCAGAGCTTCGACACGCGTTCAAGCCACTCACTCGAGCCCGAAGTGTACATGCAGCAGTAGACGTCCTCGCGCTTGGCCGGAATAGCTTCCTTGGGGCTGGCCTTGCCCTTTGCCCGGACATCGTCAATGTGGACAAGCTGAAGGCCCTCGCGAATCGAGGTGATCTTCTGAACCATGTCGTCGTCGACCCGCTTGCCGTCGTACACGACGAGGCGCACCGTAGGAGTCCTACCGAGAACCTTGGCGAGAGTGCCAAGGAGGTCAGCGTTGGTGAACATGGCACGGACCTCAGTCTCATTCAAGGAATGAGTGAGGCCGTCGGGACCAAGCGAGTCGTAGGCCGTGCAAATGGGAACAGCGTTGAAGGCACAGGCCTGGGCCATGAGCATCCAGTGGCGGCTATACAGTCAGCTAGCCGTCCAGCATTCCAAGCCGTCATGCCACTCACGAAGTCTGGGCGTAGATGTTGAAGAAGGTTTCGCCTGGGCTGCCGACGCCGAGCTCGCGGAGGCCGGAGCCGAGGTCAATAGTGTCCTGAAGGGCCTCCTCGTAGGTGATCCATTCGAGCGGGGTGAGCTTGAAGAAGGTCCAATCCTTGTCGACCTTGGTCTCCTGGCCGTTAACCATCTTAGTGACCTGCTTGGTCTCGGTGATGGTGCGCTCGATTTCACGAGCGCCGAGGGCCTGCTTGGAGCCGTGGGTGCGAGCGGCATAGAGCATGATATCGTGGACAGTGTCGATGCCAGCCTCGGGACCTAGGGGTGGCGTCAGTTACATCGTCACGGGCCATGACTGATGAGCAAGGGGGCTCAGAAGGGGAGGACAAGTAGTCATGCGGCATTGAGACAGGTGTCACTTCCGACCAACGGGACACAGCCATGGGAGACACAGGGTAAGTGTGCACGGACTGGGAAGGCGAAGCATGCCCTCGAGCAAGGGCAATTGGGGCCAATAGGAGCTCCAGCACACCCCGCACCACATGTCTGGCAGCGGCGACAGCCAAGCAAGCGATCGGGTGAGGGGACTGGGAGGGTCGTCCACGGTGGAAGCAACAGTGACGTGGATACCTAGACGCGCTACCAGCTCGGCTTAGAACCGTAACCAGCAGCAAGCCGGGAAATGACGACAGCGTTGGCCGCCGGGCACAATGAGAAGGCAACGAGACTGAAAGGGAGGGTAAGAGAGTACTTACGGAGAGTGAGCTCCTTGGTGTCCTTGATAGCGTAAGAGCGACGAGCGCGGGTCTCGCCCTCTGGCTTGGGCTTGTCGGCGTCGACCTCCCAAGAGGCGGGCTCGTTGTTCTTACGGGGAGCCATATCGGGGGTAGTTGATATTGAGTGATTCGGTTAGAAGTGGAGGCTCGGACGATTTAAGCGCCTTTAAGGGGGGTGAGGTGGCTCGGGTTGGTTAGGGAGAAGAAAGGAAGTGATGAAAAGGTTGAGTCAAAGAGAGAGTGAAGAGGAGAGTAGGAGAGTAAAGCTGGGGAGGCGATGAGGAGGGAGGATATGATGATGAGGAGGAGGGATGGTGGATAGGGGATGATGGCAGATGGGTGATGGTGTGTGTGGGTTGATGTGGGTGGGTGGATGAGTGGGTGAGAAATGGTTTGGCCGGTATTTACATACTAGGGACAACTGAGGAGGGTTGGGCGGCGGGGTTGGGGGGCATCGGGGGGAGGGAGGGGTTGAGGGGGAGAGGGGGGGAGGGAGGCCAGGGGGTGGCCAGAGGGACACCAACAGGGCGGGGAGGAACTGACAGCACTGTAGTTTGATTGTACTTCTGGCCCTTTGCTGACCCTTTTGCTGGCCCTTGCTTGGGGGAGCCAAGCCAGCGTTGCCCAGCGTTGTCTAGCGTTTTGCTCAGCGTGCTCAGCATGCTCAGCTGCTCAGCATGCCCAGCGTGCCCAGCGTGCCAGCGCTTGCAGCCAGCGTGGTCATGCTACTCCTCCTCCTCCTCCTCCTCCTCCCCTCGTACCAGTACCGTCGTACAGTCGTGGCCGCCCTCGTTGTTCGTTATCCAGCCGCTTACCTCTTCCCATCCTTCTCACCGGCATCTCAAATCAACGCCACAATTCTTGGCATTCTTACCCAGCCCACAGTCCCTTGTTGCCCCGTTGCCCCGTTGCCCCGTCCCCCGCTCCCCTCCCCCCCTCGAACCCCCCGGCCCTTATGCCCCGCCCGCTTCTGCTCGCAGTAGTTCTACTGTACTGTCGTAGTCGTTGCTTGCTCGCCGCCGCATTCATCAGGGTGACCGGCTTGGCTTTCGGCTCATGCCTTATGCCTCATGGCTCTTAGCTCTTAGCTCAACGACGACCTCAATCTCGAAGAGGTAACACCGGTTCTTCTAAAACTGTTCAGACCATAGCACTCGTCGTTGGTCAGTTAGTCATACGGGGCACCGAACCGGGGACGCTACGCTCCGCGCTACAGACGCCGCTTCCCCATTGCCTCCCATAGCTCCCATGTTTGACACACGACCGCTCACCGAGTTAGTCCAAATGAATCCGCATTCCACAATAATATATTATGCATCGCCGTCATCCCAAACCCCCACAGGCAAGGCCCAGATGATGTGATCAGACCCCCATACCTCAGCCTCGTCACAACATACCATACATACACATTCCCACAGCCATATCGTGTCTCCAACAATGCAAGCGGTAGTGTTCAGCCCTATTGCTACTCCGTTGCTGCTGTAGTGTGATTACTGCACGAAGAAAAGCTGCGCGTAGAACCTAACCCTGGAGCCCAACGCAAGCTCAGCGCGGACCCAACGCGGGTCACGGTGATAAATGACCGGTAAGCATCATCGCAGACTTGCCGAAAGGGACAAAAAGAAGAAAAAGTTAGTGATCATCGTGCGGGTGTCGCGTGTTGTTGTTCCCTTAGCCGTGCCTGAGTAGCTCGAGTGCTCGGAGGGGAGGAACATTGCTGTGCCTTGAGCCGAGTCGACTGCGCTTGTGGGTAAATCGCCGCTGCCGCCGACGCGCCGACCATCTCGACGTATCGACGTATCGATACCCTGTGTACCTTGGGTCTCACATGTTACAGCCATGCCAGCCAGTTGCGCGGCACAATCCGCCCGACTCAACAAGCCGGCGCTTAAACCGGCGGCGCGGAACTCACCTCTCCACTGGAAAACTGACACTGGCCCCCTCTCATCGGCGTCACAAGCAGGGTCTTTGAGTGGACCTACCGTTCTATTGGCTCATATCGTGCAGAAAATAGAGTATAGCTTGGTAATATCAGATCAGCATTCTTTGATGACGGCGTCCGGGATGTCTCTGCCAAGGCGGAATGATAAACTTCTTGGACGCCGATGACTATATTCCGCAGCATTCAACTGACAAATTGCTCTGGCATCCAAAGACACTTGAGAAACATCAGGAACACCGAGAAACAACTTATTGTAACGTAGCGGGGAGAGCAGGAGATAGTCGGTTCGTTCACCCTCCACTCGAGTTCACGATTGATCAGTTGACGATGGTCAGCGGCCCCTCGCGGAGAAGATTTTCTGGGAACTCCGTCTGGGCTGTCTGCAGGCGTGTTCTGCTGGCAGCTTAGTCCATGCCCCAGCTTCTTCGTTCTGGACATTAAGGGTGAACGTCAACACGCGTCAACGGCGTTCAATGGCATGCTGGCGCCGAGGCGTTGTGTGGCGTTGAGGAGCTCCTTCTGTGCCCTCTACCCCACATTCTGACACCGACGCCGTCGTTTTCGCTATTCTCATCGTGTGACCTAATCAAGCCACGCCACGAGTGAGAGATTATGCACCGACAATGAAAAATGAACATGACACAGATCTGGTATAAGGAACAGCAACCCTGGCACGATCTCCTGTCGATGACGCTCGTCAACAAAAATCCATTATTACATTGCAATCTGAACTACATCCCATCTCTCCTGCGTTTTCGCCATCCTGCAACATCGACACCGGCACTAATGTACATCCCAATCCTATCCTCTACCTTTCCAGAGCCCAGACCAGGGCCTCATGCAACAGGATATGTGGTCGCTCGTATCCCCATTCCGACGTATACCGCGCCGGTGCCCCGTATGGTCAGTGACGGCTCGCCAACTCTTCAAACCAGCGAAAGCGTCATGGCAATCTACTACCCAACGCCACCGACTCAGCACGGGTGGTTCTCGAAACCGAATGAACCGTGGATTCCCAGGCCACTAGAAGGCGCCTTTGATGGATACGCCAAATGGGCTCCTGCGGTATTTGGACCGTGGACGCGCTGGTTTGTCGGTGGTCTGTTGGGCCGGCTGCGAATGCCAGTACATCCAGCTGCGCCAGTGGCACAGACTGATAGTCTCCCCCTCGTCATCTTTTCCCACGGCCTTGTTGGGACGCGCAACACGTACTCTCAATTTTGCAGTGCTCTGGCAAGTGAGGGCTATGTCGTCGTAGCCGTCGAGCATGCAGACGGATCGGGCCCGTGCGTCCTCCGCAACGGCAAACCGTTCCCCTTTGTGAAGCTTGCCGAGACGAAGTGAGTTTGCGGGTTCTTCGGTGTAATGCTAAGACCCAGCTGGGAGGTGAAGGATGCCGACGACGAGACCCCAGACGGGAAGCCCATAACGGACATGATGACCTGGCGCGCTCACCAGCTCGACTTCCGCGTGCGAGAGGTATACTCTGCATTCGAGAACTTTAAGCGTTTTGTCCAGGGGGAGACAAGCGAGTCTGACCCCGAAGCCGCCTCCGTCGCGGCAGCCCTTAAGGATAGGGTAAACTTCAGCCAGCTGCAGCTGATGGGCCACTCCTTCGGAGGCCTCACAGCCTTGAGGATCCTTACGACTGCGCCGCCCGAGGACTTCTCACCACTGCCTCTGCGCCGCGCCCTGCTCCTTGATCCGTGGATGGAGCCGTGGCCCAAGGTACTGCCCGCGCTTTCAAGCCGAATTTCTGCTCCCCCCACACTCATTATCAACAGCCAAGCTTGGACCGACGGAGAGTTTTTCGGCGCCGAGATCGACGCTGTCAAGCCCCTGAATGCGGCTTTGTGCACTATCGTCGGCCTCGGGCGTGAGTAACTTTCCGCCGATGTGCTTGGATAGCGTCCGCTAATGTCGCAGACCAAGGCTTTTCCGACTTCAGTCTCCTTTCATTTGATTCCAAAGCGCGAGAGTACCTCCGCACTATCCACTCTCTTACCATGTGCCATCTGGGTGACAAACCCTCCCCTCTCCTGGACCGAACCCCAGATGATGGCAAGCCTGAGCGCGAGGACGGCAAACTTGTCGGCCTGAAGGGCGACGTTGTTGTGCACTTGACCTAGAACGAGTAGACACTACGCAGTGTAGCCTGTACCCAGTGCGGCGCGCACCTCTCCGTAGATAATAGAGCCCTATCAGTATCCCGTAGCTCGACATATTTAGATTTAGATGGAGGTCGTGAAGTGATTCCAGCCGGCTAAACTGGTTGGTGGGGTTGATCCGTTAGCCGTGTGCGCAATGACGTATGAAGGTGTCGGGAAATCCGCGCTGAGCGTCACCCAACGTCTCGAGCTCTCTGCAACGTTGGATTCTCACTCTTGTCCATAGACCATGTCTCGTCGAGGCATCGCATCGTCCATCCGCACTCTAGGTCTTCGCTCGCACACTGTACGCCCCCTAGCCGCTACTCGCTTTGCCGCCCCCGCATTCGCAAACCAGCTCTCCAGCCGCACTCTCTTCACCTCCCCCACTTTGCTTGACAACATGCGCTGCGTCCTCATCAAAGACGGTAAGGGTCCCGTCGAGAACCTCTATCTCGGCGAGGAGCCCACTCCATCGCCCAAGAAAGGCGAGGCGCAAGTCAAGGTTGGCTCCAAGCATTACAGCAACAGCTGACAGCAGATTGAGGCGAGTTCGGCATTCGGCGTTGCGAAGCGCGACTGACGGCAGACGTTCGGCTTGAACCGTATGGACCTGCTCCAGCGCGAGGGCAAATACACTCTACCGCCGCAGGCGTCCAAGACGATCCTGGGTGTAGAATTCGCGGGCACCGTCACGGAGCTTGGCGAGGGTGCAACGCAGTACAAGGTCGGCGATGAGGTGTTCGGCCTGGCTTTCGGCGTGAGTTCTCACCTCGGGATTGAGCTCACAGCAGGGCGCGTACGCCGAGTACATTGTCAGCCCGGAATCCATGCTGCTCCCGAAGCCCAAGTCGCTCTCTTGGGTGCAGGCTGCGGCGCTCCCTGAGAACTGGATGACTGGTGAGAATAGGACATGCGAGTCGGAGTCCGGCCGAATCTGACGCACAGCGTATCAGGCGCTGTTCATGGAGACTGGCATGAAGGAGGGAGACAATGTTCTCATCCACGCCGTAAGGACTGTGAGAATTGACTGATTGCTGACGATCAGGGCGCATCTGGTGTCGGTGTCGCTGCTATCCAGCTTGCTTGTGAGTCGGCGACGGCTGTTCACCGTTAACACCTCAGTGAAGGTGGGCAAAGCGGGCAAGGTGTTCACGACCTGTGGGTCGGATGAGAAGGTCGAGTTCCTGAAGAAGCTCGTGGACAACGACCCCCGGCTCCAGGTGATCAACTACCGCACTCAGGACTTTGAGGAGGTGATCAAGGGCGAAAAGACTGGCGTGGACATCATCGTCGACTTCATCGGCAAGGACTACTTCAACCGCAACGTGGCTGTCATGAACCGCGACGGAAAGATGGTTCTTCTGGCGTTCATGTCTGGCGCTGTGGTCGACAAGGCCAATATTGCCCTCTTCCTCGGCAAGCGGTTGCAGCTGCGCGGATCGACCCTGCGCTCCCGCACGGTCGAGTACCAGGCCGAGCTGCTGCAGAGCTTCAAGAAGCACGCGTTGCCCCTGATCGTGGACGGCGAGCTGAAGATTGAAGTGTACAAGGTCTACCCGTGGACTGAGGTCATTGAGGGCCAGAAGGAGATGGCCGCTAACAAAAACTCTGGCAAGGTGCGTGGATTTGAAGTTGAAGGGTTGAAGTTGAAGGCTTAAACTGACCACGTTCTCAGATCATCTTTGAAGTGACCAAATAGACAAATTGCGAAATGCATGCGACAACGGAAGTTTTTCTAGAGAGCACTGTTTGGGCATTCGCACAGCTCGATGTGGGTTTGATTACTGACAGTGTAGGAGAAACCACCTTCCTCCAAGTTGCAGTTGAGTCAACCGGCTGGCTCCAGCGATCATCGGCTGCCAACACATGCCACATACATATTTCGATCTTTCAATCTCTCCATCACCTTCCTCACCTCACTCACCGTCGCTACTCATCTATTACTTCTCATCATCCATTCATTCATTCACACCAGCCAATACCCCACCTAGGATGACGGTCGATTTCGACTCCCTTCTCCAGAAACTGGAGGCACGAGGGGGTCGCAGCGGCGTCGCTCAGGCGGCTCCTGGCGATGATTACAATCCCTTCCCCTCCGCAGGCGTCCCAACTGGACGCACTGTCTACCAACCCCAGACCCAACCCACCCCGTCGTTCGTCAACAGCGGCGGTGAGCTCCTTAACGGATTCGGGGGCGATGCTTTTAGCCACCTTCCGACATGGGGTGGGCAGTTTGGGGGTTCGTCGATGTGGCCAGCAGTCCCGCCGCTTCCCTCCACTCATCGCTCAATGTCCATAGACGTCCCCGGCCCGCACAGCGACAGGATTCCTGTCAAAGCCTCGCCCGGCACCATTGGTCACTTCTCCCCGCACGCTACCGCCCCTGTTCACCTTCCATCGCCGACCAGCAGTTCCTCCCGGGGAGCCGTGCAGCTGATGGGCAACTCACCGCAGAAACAACCTTCCTCCTACTCCGACCAGCTGACTCACCCCCTAACTGCTCATCCACCCACCACAATTACCCCTTCCCACCCACAAGGTCACTCCGCAGTCCTTGTCAACGGAACCCAGCTCAAGTCGTCGCCGAGGAAGCAGCCAGAGTCGGAGTTTGACGACGATGACGATGGTTGGGACCAGGCTATTGCACAGATGGAGGAACCCCAAGGTGAGACAGATCCGGTGTTACTGCTAATCTCAGCACCTGGACAGCAGGAGCGCGAGCTTCTTTCTCGCCCCAGGGCTCCTGAGGAGGGAGAGCTCCCTGTTCGTCGAACGTCGCCGTACTTCCTCCACAAGCCAGGTGCTCAGCCCACCGATCCCCAGTCCAAGGAGCCCCTTCCCCCAGCCCGTACGCCTTCTGCCTCCAGCGTGCGATTTCCCAAGCTCCCCCCTTCCCGCGCATCCTCGCGCGTCCACACACCTGTACATGCCCCCGATCCCAAGCGGCCCAGACGCTTCATTAAGAAGGGCAGCACTCTCCGGGTTTCGGTTGATGCTCTCGGTCAGCTTCCTCCTACCGAGCCGATAAGCTGATGCCAGACACTGCTGAAGAACGCCAGCTGTTCAGATTTAAGGAGTTTAACGATATGCAGAGCACCATCTTCCATACCGCTTACCGCACTGATGAAAACATGGTCGTCTCAGGTGAGCGAACCGTAGAAATGGCCCTGACGGAAGCACCTACCGGCTCGGGCAAGACGACAGTGTTTGAGCTCTCCTTCCTCCGCATGCTGCACTTCAAGAGTACCGCGTATCGGCCATTAGCAATCTACATGGCCCCGACGAAGGTAAGCGCCAGAGCCAAAACGCAGAGCTGAGGGTAGGCTCTCTGCTCAGAACGTGTCAATGACTGGAAGGAGCGGTTCAAGCCGCTCGGTATTCTCTGTGAGTAATACCGATTGAGCGAGCTGACGACAGGCACAGAGCTCACTGGTGACAGCGAGGTGTACAACGTCAACAAATACACAGAGAACGCTGACTTGATCGTCACCACTGTGAGCCCTGCGCGCCAACTGTCTCTGACCAAATCAGCCAGAGAAGTGGGACTCTGTCACCCGCCGCTCGTCCGTCCAAGTCACCGGCCGACTGTGTCTGATGATGATCGACGAGGTGAGACTAATGACGGTCGACCCTAACACCAGGTTCATATTTTGAACGAGGAGCGTGGCGCCACCCTCGAGGTCGTCGTGTCCCGCATGAGGAAGCGTGGCGACTCGCTGCGTTTTGTAGCCGTGTCTGCAACGGTAAGCTTTGCGCCTTGAATCAGTTAAGCTGACCACAGGTCCCCAACATCGACGACGTAGCGCGCTGGATTGGTAACAAGCAGAGGTCGAAGACGGACGAGATGATCGACGACGACGATGACGACAATCCGCCCAGTCCACCGCAGCACGAGGATATTGAACAGATCTCCAAGGCTCTGGTGTTCAAGGCAAGTTAAAGCTATCCAATCGCGCTAATCGACACAGTTTGATGACGAGTTCCGTCCAGTCCCTCTCAAGATGCACGCCATTGGCACTGAAGCTCCGAATGAGTTTGCGCTAGGCAGCCAGTTGGATAAGGAGCTGTTCCCTGTCCTCAACCGCTACTCCAACGGCAAGCCGACACTGGTGTTCTGCCCCACTCGCAAAGGTGAGCACTGGCCTGTGGCTACACTGACAGATAGCTTGCCAAACGACAGCCGAGCATTTATACAACGAGTACCAAAACGCACTCAATGATCATACACGGGTCCCTTGGGACTCTGCTAAGAAGTTTGTGGTGATACGCCTTGCTGAGACACTGACGCGAGTGAGCGCATCAACCTCAAAGACAGCAAGGTACAGAAGTGGACCGCGATGGGCATTGCCGTCCACCACGCCGGTCTTGATCTCCTTGATCGCCGCAACATCGAACAGGCCTTTCGTACCAATAAGCTCCATCTCCTCGTCGCCACTTCGGTAAGCTGCCGCAGACGCACCGCTCAACAGCTTACTCCAGACCCTCGCCGTCGGTGTCAACCTTCCTGCCCATCTCGTCGTCATCAAGGGCACGTCGTGCTGGATGGGCCAGGGTTTCCGGGAGTATAGCGACATCGACATTCAGCAGATGATGGGACGTGCTGGCCGTCCACAGTTCGACACGAGCGGTACTGTTGTCGTGAGTTGCCAGCCAGAAGTACGCAACTCACCCAGATCATGTGCAACAAGGCAAAGCTGCACAAGTACCAGGCGATGATGAACTCAAAGACTATCCTTGAGAGTTGTCTCCACCAGCATCTGACTGAACGTGAGCTGGAACGTGCAGGCTTTGCAGCTGACAGTCAGACATCAATAGCGAGATCGGCCTCGGGACGATTGAGTCTCTGCAGACTGCCCAAGAATGGCTACGGGGGTGAGCTCCATGCCTGACGTCCCCGACCTGACAACAGGACATTCCTCAGCATTCGCATTCGACAAAATCCAAAGCACTACCAGGGTGCTATGGTGAAGGACCACACCAGGAGCTGGGATGCGACTCTGGACCGCTTTGTGGAGGTGGGTTAGACGCGTGTCCACTCTAACTTCAGCACGCCCTCCTCGATCTCAAAAAGCACGACTTCATTACAGACGATGCGGAGACCATCAAGGACCAAACAGAGGAAGGTGAAACGCCAAAGGAGCTGATTCCAACCACGTTGGGTAAAGTTATGAGCCAGAACTTCATATCGTACAAAACGGTAAGTAGCATATTCGGACTGAGCAGCTTAACTGCTCTGAGCGAGTCGCCGCCCATGAATCGTCCGCTAACCACAGATGTGCCGTATCGTAACCATGGGCCCCGAATCGAGCTTCCGGGAGCTGCTTGAGATTCTATCCGCGGCTTCCGAGTTCAGCAGCCTGCGTATCCGCCAGGGCGAGGGAGCAGTAGGTTAAGAGTTTATCATCGGCTGACGAAAGCTTTTCAACAAGCTCCGCGTCAGACCTGAGATTCGCTACCCGCTCGACCAGGCCAAGACGTTCGCTGACAAGGTGTTCCTTCTCCTCCAAGTCGCGTTTGATAACGTGAGCCTAGAGGAGGACTCCGTCAAGACGGAGAACGTTTCGCCTCTTCAGACACAGATTACTATCTTCAATACTGCCCCTCGCATCGCCCGGGCCATCTTCGCCGTCGCATGCCACAAAAAGTACGGCGGCGCAGCGCTGTCGGCGCTTCGGCTGTGCCACACTGTGCACGGTAAGGCATGGGACGACTCACCGACAATCTTCCGCCAGATCGACAAGATTGGACCCAAGTCCATCACGGTGCTCGCTTCCAATGGGATTACTAGTGAGCTGGTGTCGGGCAACCAAGCTCACACCAGCGTTTGACCAGTTCATCCAGCTCGACCAGACCCGCATCGAGTCGTGGCTCAACCGCCATCCGCCGTTCGGATACGAGGTGATCGAGCGAGCCAAGGAGTTTCCGCGCTTCAGCATCGAGTTCTTGTGAGACAATGGACCCCGAAAATGGACGCTGACAATCCAGCGAGGAGGACTTGGGGCAGGATGAAAACGGCTTCCCGACACTGCAACTCCGTCTCCAGATCAAGAATTCGGGCCAGCTCGTACACAAGCCTCCCAAGAGCGGCGGGATTCGCGGTCAAAAGCGCCGCACCATCACCTACAATCTCGTCATCCTCACGCTGAGCTCGAAAAGCAACCGATTCCTCGACTGCCGAAATATCAAGTGAGCTAGGAGTGCTGCACAACCAGCTGACAACAGTACGGGCCGGCTGAATGACAAAGTGCGCGAGTTCTCCATCGAGGTAACACTCTACGACCCAGAGGAGAGGGTGCTTGTCCACGCTGGAGGTGAGCCGAAGTCTGGAAGAGGAACCCCACTCTGACCTTCAGTCGAGGAGAAGAGTGGCCTGTCCCGAATGTTTGAGTACAACCCCCGCCTCCCTGCGAACAAGTTCCCGAAGAGGGAGGACATTATCGCGCGCATCGTGAGTGCTACAAGTTGCTCAGCTCAAACCAGAATGGGACCCCGACCGTCGGGCCGAGCAAGTCGCCCCAACAGGCACCCCCGCAAAACAAAAGTCGATCCAAGACCCCCCTCTTCCTCCCTGGCCGAGACTCCGACATTGAGATACTCAGCGAGGAGGACGAGCTCATCGACCTGACCGCCAAGAGGAAGGGCAAGAAGCGGGCGCGATCAGACAGGGCGCCGAAGCCGAGGAAGCGTAAGGTCCCGTCAGCTGTCAGGGCGTTCATCGACGACGAGGCGATCGAAGAGGACGAGGAGGGGGAAGAGGACGGTGCGTGCACAGACGATTACGACTTCATCGACGACGGACCCATTGACATGGGCGAGTCATCAGCACGAGTGCGGACGTCGACTTCCACTAAGGGGAGCAAGCCAAGTCGGAAGGAGACAGAGAGCAGGGGCCCCAAGTGGGCCACGACGCCAAACGGGGACAAGGGCAAGGGGACCTCGGCTTCCTGGAGCGAGGGAAAGTC
This sequence comes from Cutaneotrichosporon sp. PL3408A, assembly GCA_023629975.1. NCBI lineage: Eukaryota > Fungi > Basidiomycota > Tremellomycetes > Trichosporonales > Trichosporonaceae > Cutaneotrichosporon > Cutaneotrichosporon sp. PL3408A. The sequence continues at coordinate 1,267,536 of JAMAMB010000008.1, forward strand.
GGGCACGTTCTCGAGGGCGACTCGCGTGACCGAGGACAAGGGCAACGGCAACGTTGGGGCAGTGAACGTCAAGAACCCACCTACCACGTCGGATCCAGCGCGTCCCAGGCTCGAGGATATCCCAGGCTATAGCGGTAAGCTTATACACGCCTGTTACAAGCTGACATCAGCGTTACGTGAAGCTGCCCCTGTCGTTGAGTTCAGCGCGAAGCAGACAGTCGAGGACCAGTTCCAGGACTGGTTCGGCGACCTGTTCGAGTGATCTGTTCGAGTGGTCGACTGTTCGAGTGATCAATATGCATGACGGCCAGGTGCTGTACATGGCTCGTAGTATCTGTACATGAGATGATATGTTGTGCCCTAGAACGGCGGGTTGTACGACCGCACTTTGGAGAAGTAGAACGGTTTCTGATGCTTCAGACTCAGGCCCAGGCTTTCTCCAGTTGCGAGGTTGATGCTGCTGTAGCTGACCAGGTCGAGCTTGTTCCACCGCCCTCGGCCAGTCTCGCGCAGAGCGAGCTCCATCTCGAATTCGTATTTGGCGTTTACACCCGGTTCGACGAGGTCGGTGACGAGCACGCGGGGCTTCTTGCGCCCCTTGTCGTCCTCGCTCCGCAGCAAGTGCCAACGGCCAAAGTGCAAACCCTTGGCCCGGAGAGTCGGCTTGAGGAGTGGCACAATGTCCATAGGATGGTCAGTCGTCAGGAAGGAGATGACATGCCCGTCGGGGTAGAAACGGAGGAAGCGGTGGTAGGTGACTGCGACGTGTCAGCAGACCACAGTGCTGCCTCTCGTTGCCAGACTCACTCATGTGCGTAATCGTCACCCACTGCTCACCAGCGCCCGGACGGATATAGTGACAGACGGCAATGTAGCACCCATCCATCCTCAGCCGTTCCTCCTCAAGCAGCGTCGTCCGCCATTCTCCCCTATGCCGCCTCGCGAGCGCCTTACCCACCCCGATCTCGGGCACCATGGGCGGAGAGTAGATCTTCTCCGCAAGGTGGCGCCACACACCACAGTTGGATGTGAGCAGGCGTGCTCGCCAGCACGTGAGCGCAAACCTCTCAACACCAATGACGTCGAGGTAGGTAAGGACGCGGTCGAGCAGCTCAGCCGGCAGCACCGCAAGCGGGACAGGCAGGGAGTCGTCCGCTGCGCGGAACGACGCCGCCGGATCAGACTCGTCCGCCTCCTCGGGGAGTACACCCTTCCGCCGTTCGAGCAGCGCGGTGAGCCGCGAGACGCGGCCCACGGTGCCGGTGTCGTAGTCAGGATGCACCTGCACCTCCCGCGTAAACTTGTACTCGGGCAGCTCGGGGACGGAGGGGTCGACAATGTCCACTGGCGTCGGCGTTGGTGGCGCCTCGACAGCCTCCGGCTTCGGCGCAGCCGCACGCTCCCTCTCCCGCTCGGCCTCGGCCTTGCGCAGGTTGAGGGCGTACAGCCTGTCGACGTTATCGTCCGCCCTGAATGCGCGGCGGTACAGGTGGAGGGCGTCAGACAGCCGTCCGCCCTGCTCTGCCTCGACGGCGCGGGTGTACAGCGCCACGGCGTCTCCGCCGCGCTTGCGCTGTGGGAAGGGCATTGTGGAGTCCTCCGTGTCGGAGTCGGAGTGCGTGGATTCAGCCGCGGCCGGGGTAGATGGGAACCGGCGTGATGCGATGGCCGTCGATGCCTGTGTGTGACTTTGTTTGGTCGGAGATCGGGGCGCGTCAGGCGCCTTGACGGGACTCCTGGGACGGTGCAGCACATGTCCACCAGACGCAGCCTTGACTGGCGATCGCTGGCGTGCTCTCGGCGACGTCGGGGCAGCACGGGGAGACCGCGGCGAGCGCGCTTCTGGCCACTCTTCCTCGCCGGCCTTGTCCTTGCTCTTGGAGTCCTTTCCCTTTCCCTTATCCTCGGTCTCTCGCTCCCCAGGCCTCCCTTTCCACCGGACGCCGCCAGCATCCACCTCAAACTCCTTCGCCTTCTTGACCTCGACCTCGGCGCGCCACTCGCGGCGGAACGCCTCCAGCTCGTCGTCCCGCACCGCCTCGCTGTCGTCGAGCGACAGCTGGCCCAGTGCATGCGACGGCGAACTTGGCGGCTTGACGGGCTTGGCCGGAATCGCCATGTTGTAGTTGATGATGCAGAGGTGAAGGAGTGTTCGTAAGCCTCCACCTCGAGATGCCACCGGCGGTGGCCCGGCAATCCGGTCCCGACCCCGATCAGCTGGGTGACTGACATTTCGCCACACATTTCGCCACACCAACCTCCTGATGTTGTCGTTGCACATCCTGCCATCCAACATGAACGCCCACGGCCCACCACATCTGCCCTCTCCCGCCCCGTCGCCATTCCCAGCAGCCGGCGGCGAGCCGGACCCCGCACGCGTGCGTGCCGAATTGGAGAAAGAGCTCCAGGCACTTGCGCAGGACCTGTACGAGATGGAGGTTTGTGCTGGCGAAGTCGGGCAGGGCATGGAGGATGCTGTTCCGGGATACCTGTGAGTGGTGGAGATGGGCAGCTTGTCGAGGACTGTAGGGTTGGAGCTCAGCTATGTGATCTGGAGAGCTGACCGCAGGAACAAGATCAACCACGCTTTCGCCAACCTCGCGGCACTGGCCCCGCACGTCACGGACTCTGTGCCAAAGGGTGTCATCGAGTGGGTGTCCGCGAGGGCCGTGCCGTTACAGAGAAAGCCATAGACTCGTCTCAAGGAGATTGGCTCAGTTGGACGATATGAAGGGGGTTGTTGACACCGGGTTCCTCCGTTGTCTGACGTCCACGGTGTAACCCTAGCAACGCTGACAGCAGGTTCGTCGACAAGTACAAGAATCCACACCAATACACCAAGAATGCAATCGGACGCGCAACCGGGGAGAACCAGTACGCGTTAGGCAGGTTGCTCGGTCTCGAGGTGGGTTGCAGTGAGGCAGATGTTTATTGGGATCGTAACATCTGCCATATGCTGTAGGCTGCTAACCCCAGTCCTTCCGCCGACAACTCGAGACGGGTATCTCGGATGCGTTCCCCGACTTGCCGCTCCCAGAGCGGCGGCATCAACCCGTCGGGGTCGATGAGGATGGCGACGGTGAGAAGCTGCATGTTGGGGCGAACGGAGCGGGGCAGGAGGCGGAGGCTGGGTCTGTGGCTGGGCCGACTGGAACTGCAGACGGACCACAAGGAGGTGAGGTTGGTGGAGCTGGCCCTCAGCCTCCCGCTGGTGAAGCTGGCCCTAGTGGAGAGTCGTCGGAGAAGGGGGACATTGAAGCAGGGCAAAGGGCAGGACCGGGAGCAGGAGCTGAACTTGGAGGTGAGAAGGGCGAAGTGAACGGCGCGGCCGGCGACGGTGCCCCCGCTTGACCTCAACTAGGCAAGATCGACAGAGCTCGGTAGAGCATAGATAACAACACCCCTAGATTCGCGCGCAGCGCATGTATCGACTCATGTACTTGTACTTCCTACTTTGGTTCATTCAGATCTACAGCTCTGTCCACTTAGAACACGGCGGTGGCGAGCTTGTGCCCGGCCTCGCAGAAGAGGCCGACGCACGCGCTCATGCCGACGAACCACGAGGCCGTGCGTGCGAGGCCAGCCGCGTCTGGCGTCAGCTTGCCCAAGTCATGCCTGTTGTGCGACTCACTGCTAGTTCCGAGGATGTAGAGCAGGTTGTAGGCGACACGGGAGGCGAGGTACACGCCAGCAAAGCGGTTCAGCTGGGCAACAGGGAGGCGCGCAGCGTTGGCGGCTGCAACGGACGCGGCGAAGAACCCGAGGCCGCTGGATGTTAGTGCGTGACTGCGGCACGACGGGCCAGCTGGCCACTTACACAAAGTTGTTGTCGTTGGCAGCCTCCGCGCGGAGGAAGCGGTCCTGGTCGAGGGGGGAGAGCCGGGACTCCTCAATGCGTTTGCGTGTGTTAGTGGGGTTCTGAAGTTAGCGCAAGGCCAAGGAGCAGTGGTAATTGGCGGTTCGCCTAGGCTTGGTGTGAGGTGGAGACGAGACCATGTTAAGCCGTCACGAGGAGGCGCCCGCACGGCAAGCACGATATGAACACCAGCAGGACTTACGGAGAAGTCGAACCCCTTGGCACCCTCGCCATGCTTGAAGTTCACAAGGTAGAGGGCATACACGTGCGGTGCGAGCCTGCTGTTAGCGACGCGGTGCGGGAGCCCATTTGTCACGCAACACGACGACAAGACAACGAGCGTGCATCGATGAGGTCGCTCGCGGCGACGTGCAACTCACGCAAGGGTGAACGCCGCGGGGACGGAGTAGAGGGAGAGGTTGTTACCAGTGTTGAGGCCTGCGAACTGCGACATTGTGAGTGGAGTGAGCAAGTAAGTGCGAAGGGTGGATGGGAATAATGTCAGGCTAAGCTTGTCGCTTCTTATGGCATCGCGTGAGCGGAGGTGGTGAGCTGTGAGTGGCGGGTGTGCGGGTACATTCCAGCAGGGCGTCAGAGTTAGCGGCAGGCATGCGTTGGCAGCTGGGCACTGGGAGTGTGGCAACAGCGCGTGGCGGAGCGTGGTTGGTGCTCCGCTGTAACCGCTGTGAGTAATTGGCCCAGCCTCGTGGGTTTGTGACGTTGATTGAGCACCTCCTGGGGACATGAGAGCGAGTCGTGGAGGTTGAACATGAGAGAGCGGGTGGGCTGTCAACAACCATCCAGTCCCACGCACGAAGAGAACTCCAGGCAGTCACCCGCACCCCCATGACGTCAAACCCACGTGGTTCTCAAGCTCTCCAGCGGCCACATCTCCCAAATCGCCGATATCGCCGGGATCCGCGTCCTGAACTCGAGATTTCGGTCTCGACATCTCAGCTTGGTGGAAATAGCCACTGGAACAACACACAACCATGTCGATGCTCGCCTCGTCCTCGCGCGCGCGCCTCGCGCCTCCAGCAGTCCGCCTAGCCCGCGGGGCAGGCTTCAACGCCCACGCCACCCCAACCGAGGGCAAGATGGAGGCCATCCGCGCCGCGCTGTATCCGAAGGACGGCGTTGCGCCGAACACGGCCTCGCCCATCGGCGCACGGCATCCAGACCACGAGCGCCGCCTGCGCGCAGCCCTCCCGTCAGCTGAGGCACACGAGACGATCGAGCGCGCATGGAACCTTCACCGCCGGGCTGGGCGTGCCGCGCGCGCCCGCGAGCTCGAGGCCAAGTACGATGCGATGGTCGCGGCGTGCGCCGAGCTCGACGCGCTTACCCGCGGACCGCCACGGGTTGTCGAGGACGGGGGAGAGACACTGGGGAATGCGCTGGGCGAGATTGGGGAGGGTGTGCTTTCCCGGGCGGTTTATGACCGCGCGATGGTGCGTATGGCACATGCGAGCGCTGCGCTTGCGGCTGCAAAGCAGGGAATTGCGCAGGGGAAGAAGAAGACGACGCAGAGCCGTTGGCTTGAGGCGCGCCCGGAGGGCATTATTCCGCGTGAGGCCTGGGTCCCCGTCGACAGCAGGGGGAAGGGATGGAACTATGAGTGGACGCGGCCGTCGAACGAGTAGTGAGTGCGGGGTGGTGCCAGAACTCGGACCGAGGTCTGCTGTCGGGTCTGAGACTTAATAGCTGACCACAGATCATGTCGCCTCCCTTCTACGCACCACCACGCCACACCCCAAAGCACAGTTCATATGCATTGATACCCCATTATCCAGGTGCGGGCTGCGTTGGACCGCATCTGACCAGTGCTGGCGTCAAACTGACAACTCATGGCGCCCAAGATCGCTCCCTCGCTGCTCGCTCCCGCAGTCGTAACATTTCTACTCATACAATCTAATCATTACTCCCCGCGTGCTTGCTGCGCGCGCTTCATGAGCGCAGCAGCGAGGTCCAACTGGCCGCCTGCCGCGGCAGGCTGCTTGACCGGCGCAGGCGCCCCGCCCCCACTTGGCGCTGAAGGCTTGTACGCCCCTGGCACAGGTGGCCTGCCCCCGCCAGCTGAGAACCCCGCGGGCTTGGCTCCCGGCTTGGGGGGGATGACGGGCTTGGGCTTCGTGGCTGGGGGAGGCCCGCGGCTGCCCATTCCGCTGGATGGTCTGGACGAGCCGGGCGTTGACGACGGCGAGCCAGACCGGCCAGCTGGGCTGGCTCCGCCGTTGGCCGCAGCGGCGCGGCCGCTGAGCATCGCTGCCAAAGCGTCGGCGGCGACAGACCCACGAGCCGCTTGCGGCTTCGGCGCGGCGTGTTGGGTTTGAGCTGGCGCAGAAGGGGGCATATGCCGCTTCGGCTGGGGAGGAGGGGGAGGAGGGGCCGCAGGCTGCTCGATAAGCTTGAGGTAGTTGCTCGGCGCCCAGCCCTCCTCGCCGTTCTTGACGACCATCCACCATCCGTTGTCGTCCTTCTCCTTGACCTCCACTTCTTCGCCCTTGGTAAGGCTCATCTCGCCCGGCTGGCCCTGGAAGTTGTACAGCGCGCGGTACATATCCTTCTTTGGGGCGGCGGGTGCAGGAGCAGGTGGTGGAGGAGGGGGAGGAGGGGCAGCCCTGGGCGGAGCACTGGCGGCCGCCGCCTTGGGGGCACCGAAGCCGGTAGGGGCCTTGGGGGCAGGAGGGGCAGCGGGAGTGGACGCCGTCATTCCCGCAATGGCTGCTGGTGCGGACGGCTTGGCTGCGCCGGGAAGCGCACGCGCCTGTGGACGGTTTTGCGACCGACCCGCCATACCCGCCGGCGCTGCCTTGGCTGCCTTCTTGGCCTTGGGCTTGCGCGGCGGCATCGGGTTCGATACGCTGTTGGGGGGCTCGCCAGGGCCAGCCGTGATCGTGTGCGACTTGTACACCGCGTCACCAGCGACGTTGCCCTTGACAGCCTTGATCTGCGCCTGCTTGCCCTTCTTCTTTGAGTACTGGATGACAGGGCCAATGTTGACCGGGATGCCACCGCCATTCTCAGTCAGAATGACGGACACCATTTCCGTCTTGAGAGGGCACGTGAGCACCGGGTCACCCTCCTCGCATGGGGGAACGTTGAGCACAACGAAGTCGTCGGCGAGGTTGGTCATCGAGATCCCTTTAATGGTGATGAGCGGAATCTTGCGTTCTAGCGTCGTCGTGACACGGCCATCCTTGGACATTGTGACGACAATGTAGAATGCCTTGTCCGTGACAATCAGGAAACGCGGACTGAGCTTGGACGAGCGGCCAAGCTTGGACACGAGAATCTCACCACGAGCGCTGAACGACACTGTCTCGGCGCCCGAGATGCCAGCGGCATTGCGCAACAGCTCGCCCTGCGGCGAACGGCCTCCGACATCGAGGTAGTCTCCCATGAACTTGCGCATGCCAAGCAGCGAGAAGCGACGGCGCTCCTTGCGGCCGCCAAGCACCTGGTGGCCGTAGTCGCGCTTTTCGGCGAACACGAGATTCTCCTTCTGGCTGCGCCAGAACCGCTGGATCTTGATCGCTGCCTCAATCTTGCGACGGACGTATGCGCGCCACGCACGCTGGATACGCCGTGCCATTGTGTGCCAGTAGCGGTCACGCTCGCCCTCGAGGTAGAACAGAGTCTCGGGGTTCTTGATGAACGCCTTGGTCACACCCATCTGCCACTCGTCTTTCGCGATACGCGCGTCGGTAAGAATACGCTCGCACCCAGAGCGCGCGTCGCCTTCCCAGATGTAATCACCGGCGTACGAGGTCGAAGGCGAGAGGAGGTAGAAGCGCTCGACCATCTTCTGGAACTCGGCGCGGTACGCGAAACCCGCACGACGCACTCGGATGTTCTCCTGAAGACCGAGATATTTGACCTGATGCAGAACGGCCTTGTCGTCGTACTCTGTTGGCGAACGGTTCTGGTTGGGCTTGATTGTTCGGATGTAGTGCGGCTGGCACTGCATGAGGTTGGTGACAAGCTCATTGGCAGATTGCTGCTCGTCAGCTGATGGTCATTGGTAATGACACCCACCTTGATCTTGTCGCCAGCAGTTGGAGGCCGACGCTTGGAGTCGTGGTCGACCTTGTCAGGGAAGAGTGTGTGGAGGAAGGGGTCGCCGCTGCGCGCGATGAGCTCGAGAATGTCCTTGCCCAGCTGATCCTTGTTCTTGTCCGTCATGCCTGCAACATTGTACAGCACATCACCGGCGTAGTGCTTGATGAGGAACTTGTTGCCACGCGACTCGAAGTTGGGGTTCGAGGACAACATGTTGGAACGTTGGATGAACGAGTTGTCTGCGGCAGCAGGGTCGGCGTGGGCGGTTGCTGTCGCGTCGTTGAGTGTTGCAAAGATACCGGCTGGGCGCTTTGCCTCGATGAGATCGCACACAACTTGGTTGTCGAAGACTGCGTGAGTGCAAGCACAGGGAGTACGACGTACACTTGATCGGGGTCCACTTGATCTGCTCGCGAACGTACTCCTCCTGCTCGGCCTTGAGGGTCAACTCGATGAAGATCTGTTGGAGCTTCTCGTTGACATAGTTGATACACAGCTGCTCGAAGCTGTTGTCCTGGAAAATCTCAAAGCCACTGTCTGTCAGCGGTGTCACAGCGGGCAACCCACTAGATGTCAAGAACGCCAATAACAAAGGCTGGGTTGCTTTTGGGCTTCATCGAGACGTTGACACGAGACACAATCCATTCGAAGAGGTTGTTGTAGAGCGCCTTGGCAAGCGCGTCACGTCCAGACCGTGCCTGGGGGACGTTCTGCGGCACCTCATAGATGGAGCCTGGAGTGAGCTTCGGCAGATCGTGGAAAGCTCACCTCGACGACCACCACGTTGTGTCTCCATGATGCGGCTAAGGAGCACCTTCTGCACTGCGGCACCGTCCACATTCATGAGATACGCCACAAAGTCGGAGACGCCTGGGTCCGCGATCTTTGCGTTTCCGTCGTCACCCTCAACGAACTCGACGTTACCCAGCCAGAGGATAGTCGCGAGAACCCGGAAGATGGACGTTTGCTCGTCCTTTGACAAGCCGATGATCTCCATAGCGCGCAACGTCTCCGCGAAGTCCTTGCTGTCATCGATACTCGCGACATTGAGGCACTTGCTGTTCGCAGTGTACGCGTACGCCTCTGGTCCCTGGAGACCGAACTCGTCTGGCCGTCAGCTACCGTCTTCTGGTGCCACCCACTCCGCTGCTCTTGACTCGCGGCCTTGGTGAGCTGGTAGAAGATGTGGAAGTCACGCTCGTTCTTGATCTGTCCGACCACACGGTTCTGTCGTCAGCTCCGGAGGGAATTGATGAGCTCACCTTTTCCAACAGATAGTTGGTAATCTGCGCGCCCACTGGTTGCCCCAAGCTGTCAAACATGATCTCGAGGTACTTTCCGTGTCGACTTGAGTTGTCATTACGCAACGTCTTTGCACATCCGAACGACTCTAGCAAGGGGTTCGTGGCAAGCACCATCTCCTTGATACCCTCGATACCACCGCTCGAGCCGTCGCTCGTCCCACTGACAGCAGCAATGTACTGCATGATGCGCTTGGCCGCCTCCGTCTTGCCGGCACCTGACTCGCCTGAGATGATCACACACTGGTTCTCCTTCTCAGTCGTCATGCGGTAGTATGCCGACTCGGCGATTGCGAAGACGTGAGGTGGCATCTCGAGACGGTTCTTGCCACGGTAGCTTTGCAGTGTCGCGTCGGTGTAGATACCGAGGTCTGGAGTCAGGACTGTCTTGTCTGTAGCGCAGTGCGCGGGCGGGGCTGTGTGCTGCGGGGGCGATGCTACTCACCGCGGAAAGGGTTGACGGAGATGAGCACATGTGCGATGTAAGTCTGGTGTAAGCTGAAGCATTGGCGACGAGGAAAGCTCACGTAGATCTCCTGGTTGTTAAAACGGGACTTGAGGTTGTCGTTGATAGCCTCGTTGGTGATGGTACTCAGTAGCGTCATGTCCTGCACACCAGCTGACTTCTTCTTCTGAAAGCCTTCGGACCAGTCCGCCTGGCATTAGCGACGCCCCAGTGTTAAGAGCTCACCTTTGCGACTTTTTGAGGCTTCTGGATACCGCTGCTGGCCAGAAGGCCGCCGACCTTCTTGCCTTTCTTGCCGATAGCCTGGGTGTGAACGGAGGTCGAGTGGGCCTTGGGTCAAAGCACAACGTACCATGATGAGACTGGTCTATCTATGCAGGTGGCGGGGTGGAGAGAAGCGATGGGGATGATCTATGCAGTTGTTGACAAAGAGAAAGACAAGAGAGGTGTGTAGTAGAGGTAGAGATGTAAAATGAAGTGGATAGGAAAGGTTAGGATGCGGATGTCGTTGTCGATTGAGGCGTGGTCGTCGTCATCGGCGAGGAGACGAGATGGGAGGAGGGGGGAAGGAGGGGAAGGAGAGCGAGGAGGGCAAGAAGCGTTCGGAGGTGCCACGAGTGCGATCGTTCCAGATCTCACCCCCTCCCTCCCAATCTCGGCCGCGGGATCAAATCCGTCCAACTATCGCGTCCTTTCCCCACAATCTACCCGCTTGCTTGCTCTTGCATTGCTGCTCCTCCTCAACTCAACTCCGCTCATCATCATCCTTCATCCACTCGTGACATCTGATCCGAACACTATTCTCAGAGGTATCAGCAGCTCCCCAAACCCATCCCAATCCCACACGCCATGGTCTCTTTACAGAGGCAACCAGACTATGGCATCCACGAGGTGAGTTCCTCCGGTTTCGCCAATCGAGCTGACATCAGGTCTGGGCCGACAACCTCGAGGTTGAGTTCGCCGCTCTCCGCGCCGCAGTAGACCAGTACCCCTTCATCTCAATGGTGCGTCAGCTCACGCATGTACATACAAGCTGACATCAGGACACCGAGTTCCCCGGCATCGTTGCGCGCCCAATTGGCACGTTCAAGACGGGCTCCGACTACCACTACCAGACGATGCGGTGCAATGTTGACATGCTCAAAATCATCCAACTGGGAGTGACGCTGTGTGACGAGAACGGACATGCCCCAGAAGGCATGACTTGGCAGTTCAACTTCCAGTTCAACCTCACGTGAGCCCTGCCAGCTGACTCCCATCTTCCGCAGCTGACGCCAGCGACGACATGTACGCGCCGGAGTCGATCGAGTTGCTCAAGAACTCGGGCATCGACTTTAAGCGAAATGAGGAGGATGGGATCGATGTCGAGTACTTTGGCGAGCTGCTCGTGACAAGCGGCCTTGTACTCTTCCCGACCGTCAAATGGGTCTCATTCCATTCGTGAGCTACAAAGTTCTTCCAGATTAGCTGACAGCAGTGGATACGACTTTGGATACCTTCTCCGCATCCTCACATGTGAACCGCTTCCTGCGACAGAGAAGGACTTCTTCGACCTCCTCTTCGTTTGGTTCCCCTGCATCTACGACATCAAGCACGTCGTGCGGTCAGTCAAGACGCTGCGTGGAGGTCTGCAGGAGATCGCAGAGAGCCTCGGCGTGCAGCGGATAGGACCGCAGCACCAGGCCGGCTCGGACTCCCTCCTCACCGCTGCCGTTTTCTTCAGGATACGCTCGACGTACTTCAATAACGAATTGGATGATTCTTACTACAAGTGAGCTGTGGTACCCCTCTCCAGCTGACAACAGGAACTACCTCTACGGATTCAGTTCCGGACGTACGCGGCCACCAGGGGAGACGCAGAAGCCGCCATCGCCTACGCCCCAGGCGCAGCTCCTAGGCGGAGAGAAGCCGTACTGAGAAGGGCGAGTGCCAGCTGTACCTTATCACTTGTATGCGATACCCGATACCCAGGCCATGCAACCTGTGGCATATGCATGCGTGGCTTATAGTCTCATGGCCGATGATGGAGCAGGTACTCACTTTCACGAACAGCTCGCGCGGCGACATGACTTTGACACAAGACTATAATTCAACGACCCCACGACGACGTCCAAGCAACCATCCGATCCCCACTGTGTGTATCCTCTTTCCGAGGGTACCGCAGTGAGTCGCGGCTCATTCTTCCCGTACTGGAGCAACGCCTTGTCATGTATCCCAGTATATCAGTCCCAACACTGGGCTCGCACTCGTCGAGGGTCTCGGGCTCCAAGCCAAGAGCATCCCCGGGCCTCATGGGAATAGAGCAGCCCGCGCCCTTATCAAGCGGACTCCCTATGTCAATCATGAGTTTGCGCCTTCTCGTGCAAGGCAGTGGAGCGCAATCTCATGTAGACACAACGTGTAACCGTAGGGATGGTGTGCAGAGTTTCGTGTGACGCGCTGTCGATGTCTGTCCAGAAGTGGAGTATCGTCTTTGGGGAATGCCGTCGCTTTCACCACCACGGCTGACGATACGCACCCGGGTGTGTACCATGCTTCTGAATGGGTAGGTATAGTTATGCCGAATTGTCACCACGATGCTGCTGAAGTCATCGCAATGTGGCAGCCGGGTGAGGCTTTCTCGGCGTCCAAGGTCTCCGTCACCAAATTGTCTCTCACACATCCACGCCAGGTCCGTCAAGGCGGTGACAGTCAAATCCACCCTCCATCTAGTAAGCATAAGTGCATAGCCGTTACATGTACCCGTCGCGCTTGGTCGCGAAGGTTGACACGAAGCGCCGGAAATCGCCGAATGCCTTGGGCGTGTCAGCCCGCCCATCAGGCGAGTACATGTCGCTGCTGCTGCGCGACAGCAACGAGGGCAGCACGCCGCTGCTCCCGTAATCTCGCAGGGCTGGCGACGACGGGGGTGCGAGCTGCACGGGCTCGTTGGCCGGGTGCATGTCGAGTGCAGTAAGGAAGGACGTATCTGACAGGTCGTCCTTGGTACCTGTGACACTGAGGAAGATGTCCACGAGCTTCTGCTGGTCCGCCCGTGCTGTGCCCTTGAGATCGAGGATCTGGTGTGAGCTTACACATAAGAGAGGTAGCTCTACCTTTTGGAAGTTTGTGAAACTCCGGTCGCCGATGAGGAGGCAATAGTTCTGCACGAATCCCTCGGGCGGGTCGTCGGGTGCCAAGACAACTTTGAGCATGGTCTCGAGTTGCCCCGTGTTCTTGGTCACGTACTTCGTGTACCCGTTCGTCGAGTTCTCGGGGTGCGGCTCGGGAAGATCGAGCAGGCACGCCTTGACAGCCTGCACGTCCAGAAGGATCTGTTGTCAGCTGGTCCCAAAAACTCCCTAGCTCACCTGTTCGGCGCCGATCTTCTTCAGAGGGCGTGACCTGACGACGGCCTGCGTGAAACGCGCAATCACGAGTCCGACGGCCTTGTCCGCAAAGTTACGGATGTACTTCTTCGAGTCGATGTGCGTGCGGACACACTCGGCAATCTCCTTGATGCTGCCGACCAAGTCGACGATGTACGCCGAGCGCCCGGACACGTTCTCCAAATCGCGCCATGGAGTCTTTAAGATGGCGGCAAAGGCTGGGTCACACGCGGTTTCCAGCTCGCGCAGGATCGAGGCGATACACTGTGCCATGGTTGCTGTGAAAGCCTCCCGTTCGTTCTGGAAAGTCACACTGTCGCGCAGTTGCTCCTTGACCTTGTCTTTCAACCTGTCCTCCAGCTGGAGGGACGTATTGAAGCAGTACTCGGCAGTGTTGAGGACCATGCACGCCGTCTTGACCTCTGACAAGTTTGACCGTCCGTCCATCGACCTCCGGATGACGGGCGTGTCGCGCTTGAGAGCGGCAAGCAGGACATCGTCGTTGTAGATCTTGAGCCATTTGGAGAAGATCCTGGAGAGCTTCTGCATTGGCTCGCCGTTCGTGTACTTGCCGCATTGTTCCAATGTCTGGCCGTAGAAGTAGAATAACTCTGTGGACGAAGGCAGAACAGTGGGTCCGGCATTCTCCGTCTCCTGTAGCGTTCCTTCCAAGCTCGAACGGGATCGTGCTCCCCGGTACTGCAATAGCATCTCTGACAACGCCTTATCTTGCGCGTCGACGTAAGTGCCGAAGTGGGAATCGAAGATGGACGAGATGGTCCATTTCGAACTCGAGGCGGATGGGTTCAAACTGCTGATTGTGACGTCCTCGAACTGGTGTCAGCTTAAGACGTTACAGACTAACTCACCGGCATGTTGAATCGGCGCGCGAAAGCAGCTTCGAAATCTTTTGTCGCCTGCAACGCGTCCAGCAGCACATTGACGTCCGGCACCGCCCTCCCGAGCACATTGGCAAGATCCACACGCGTCTGTTCAGCAAAGCTGGCCACGATCAACCGCGTAACCTCCCAGCTGGGCGGGAACAGCGCCGAATGCTCCTCGTCATGATGCTTTAGCACTCGCCGGAACCACGCATACCGCCGCGGTACATTATCCAGCTGCCCTGCCTCGTCCGTACTCCGGAAAATGCGGCGGTACTCGGCCAGTTGGAGCTGGATGTATCGCTCGATAATGTGTTTCCTGTAGTCGCCACCCAACACATCGACGACGAGACATGACTCGGCCACGATCCGCAGATCTGGAGGTCGGTTCGGATCGTTGCGGAAGAACACCTCCATCTCCGTGTTCACCATCTCCTGCACTGTCCGTCGGTCGGCTTCTGCGGCGCGGAACACCTCGGCCACCTCGGAGACGGTGGTCAGCGGTCGCAATGGCTCGAAGAGCTGCACCACGGCGGACAGGCTCGATGCCATTTCCTTGTACCGCTTCGTCGGAATCAACTCCTTCAGTTGCTTGTGGGCGTGTTCTGCGATTAGCTACATCAGGCGCAGTATTCACTCAGCATGCTCCATCGTTCCAACGTCTGCATTGTCCGTGTGAGGTTGCGCTTGGCGACATCGAGACGCTGCACATCCTGTGTGATGGACTTGACGATAGCCTCTGCCTCAGCAGCCTTTTCTCGAATGGCGTTGATTTGCTGCATTAGATGCTGTATGTCAGCCTTTGGCCAGTTGGCGCAATGCCTGGAAACCTACGGCAATTTGCTTCTGGATATGTCCCATCCTCGCTGGGTCCTGATCGCGCCGTAGCTCGCCCTTCAGCTGCGCAACCTCTTCCCTCACGTCGAGGATCTCGAGCTGCAGTCGCGCGTGGGCCTGCTGATGGCGCGAGAGCGCGGTGGCTGAAGTCAGCTGCAGTTCATCATCTCATCTTCCCAAGCAGCGCAAACACCTGGGACTGCGTGCGTCGCACCCAGCCGAGCTGCAATGTATCGAATCCAGCCTGAGATCTCTCCGCGGGCTTAGGGGCCGTCGCCACCCCCTGAGACTTACAGTCGGAGAACTCCCTCCCGAGGCGTGTCATTGCGCTCGCCGGCGCATCGGCAGTCGCGGCCATGCTTGTATAGGATCTCTTGCCAATGTCTCGATGCGATATGATTGATATCAACAGGAGTGGACCAGACGTGGACTGCGAGCATGGACGCATCAACGCGGAGAGCGGAAGCAGATTCCGTCAGGGACGGCAGGGGCCCCGTCGTATTCAGGCCATCGACGCGATGAGGGAAGACGCGAACTATCAATCGTCCACAATCTCTCCATCACCCATTGACTAATTCGAGGACAAGCAGGCGCCATGGGCGCCTTCGACCCCATCGTTACGTTTGAAAAGGGGACTTATGTCGGTGGGTCAGCTACGTATTGCCTGAAAGCTGACAGCAGAAACGGAAACAGGGAGTGAGCGTCTCAAGAGAAGCCACAGCTCACGACAGACAAGGTGTCGCGCAAGGCGACAATTGTGGGCGCGACGAACATTGTCCTAACGGGAAAGAGCATTATTCAGTCGCGTAAGTCCTCATCAGCTACGAATCCCCCCCCCCCCCCCCGACAGCTGACACCAGGCGCCATCGTCCGAGGTGATCTCCGCCGGTCCCAGACAGGCTCGTACGTCGTCATCAGCATGGGCAAGCACTGCCTCATCGGTGAAGGAAGTGTCCTCCGACCCCCGGGCAAGATATACAAGGGATCGTTCACGTACTACCCTGTGCGCATTATGGACTGCGTGCATATCGGCCCGGAATGTATTGTCGAGGCGGCAAGTATTGGGTCGAACATTGAGATCGGGGCGCGGAGCATCATTGTGAGTAGCGGTGTACAGTCTCGAGTCAGATATGGAGGGAGGGTGGGTGGTTGACAACCAGGGCAAGTTTGTCATCATCAAGGACTGCTCGCGTATCCTGCCCGACTCGGTCGTGGCCGACGGCACGATCATTCCGTCGTTCACAGTCTGGAGTGGCAACCCCGCACGTCTGGTCGGCACACTGCCTGAGACGTATCAGGAGACGATTGAGGAGAAGTGTAAGAGCTATTACCGCAACTTCCGCGCAGTTGAACCGAGCGACCCAAACCGCCGCCGATAAAGCGCGACCATCGATGACACGCCTACATTGAGACGAACGCGATTATATCCTGCATCTCTATACCCTGTGAATGCATCATGGCATCGGGGCCATGGAGGTGGCGATGAGCGACGTAGAACTCGCAAGACGAGGCATGGCATTGCTCAGAAGGGCGCCCCCACTTCACAGCTTTTGCGCGGACCACTTGAACACACCACGCTACTGCTGTTTCACACTATGCATATACTACAGGTCATCTCTGGTCGTTAAGGTAGTAACTAAACAGTAAACATTGGTAAACACAAAGAAACACGACATGAGACCAAACCAACCCCTCTGAAACTACACAACCATGAACTTTGACAACGCATCCACTGTCCACCAACACACTTCCTCAATTTCCCGGTCACACTCCGTTCACTCATGGCTCGAGCCCATGCTCCAGAGCGTGCTGACGCTCTCGCGCGCACGGTGGCCGGACTCGCCATTAATGTGAGCGTTGACACCAGCGCCGCCCGAGGTAGAGCCATTGGGCGCGGCTGGCTCATCATTGAGAGTCTCAACGCCATGCACAGAGCCGGAGGACCCGACAGAACCTCCAGCAGACACCGAGTGGGCGATCGAGTGAGCGCTGTTACGGGACAACGTGCTGCCCCCGCTCGAACGGTTACGGCGGGCGAGCTTGGGCGGGGCTGTGAAGGCCGTCGCGCTCTTCCCCTCAGCTAAGAGGCGCGCCTGCTCACGCTCACGTGCGTCGTAAGCGCGCAGCGCGGCCTCGGGGTCCTGAGCGGGGTCGAGCTCGAGACGGCCCGAGCCGTCGTTCAACGCGGCAGATAGGCGGGAGAGGGGCGTCGTGCTTCCGCGCTGGCCTTCGGTCGGAGTCACGGGGGCTGTAGTGGAAGCTGCCGTTGGAACGTTCTGGCGCGAGAGACGACGCGAGAGCCACCCAGCCGCGGCAGACGCCGCGGAGCTGGCCGTCGACGTGGGCCTCTCATCAGAAATGGAAGCGCCGCCGCTTTCAGCGGGCTGCGAAGTGATGCCCATCAGTTTGAGGTTCGCCTCCATGCGAGAGCGCTCGCGACGGTCATCCTCGTCCTCTTGCTCGGGAGCGAGCTTGCGTGCGGCAGTTACGGGCCCACCATTGGCAATGCTGGGAGCAGCGGTGACGACGGGCGACGACTGAGACTTGGGCGGAGTTGAACCGGCCGGCGCCGCGCGCGAGGCGAGCTGGAGGGGCTTGAGCTGGGGTTTGACCTCGGGCTTCTCAGGCGCGCCAAATCCAAGGGACCGGAAGTCGATCGAGAAACCGCGGCGTGCGCGCTTGTCCTTATCGGCAGAAGGGTCCTTGCGGGGCTCGGGAGCGGGAGCAGCAGTGACGGGAGGCCTTGCGCCCGCGACTGGCGATGGCGTTGTGGCGGGACTAGGGGTCGACGACGTAACGTACATGCTCTGTGGGCGCGCGCGGATGACAGGAGTCTCACGCGGAGGCGCAGGCGGAGACACAGCCGGGACGGGGTCCTTGGGAACAGTGGGAGGGAGAGATGGAGGAAGGGCAGGGGGGCCGTTCTGCTCCATGTCCTTCGCCATGTCGATGACGCTGGGGCGAGGCTTGCCGTTGGACAGAGAGCGCGTGCCGCGTCTGGTACGGTAGTCGACAGAGAGGATGTGCTCGAAACCCTCGGACGCAATGATGCGGTCGAGGATCTTGGAGCAGTACAGCGACAGCGCCTTGTTCGCCTCCTTGAGCGTCTTGATCTCCGTCCTGAGGTTCTCCATCTCGGCCATAGAGTACCCTCCAAGCTCGGCGGCGAGCGAGTTGCTGTTCGACCGAGGCGGCGAGGTCAAGTCGACATTGTACGACCCACCGGAGGACACACGTAGGAGAGCGCGATCCGAGTCCTCAAAGATGGGCTGCTGGGCGTCGAGCTCCGAATGGAGCTCGTCCATCTCAAGCTGCTCCTCGAGTGTCTCGAGCACATTGGGCTCCTTGCGTCTGATGGACGATGGGGTCAGGTTGTCCTCGCGAGATGGCGGGGTGGTCGAGATTGGGATTAAGCCGCCTCTCATGTGACCCGCTAGGGTACGCTCCTCGATGAGTAGCTGCCAGCTCTCGTTTTCCTCCTGGAGGCGCGAGTTCTCTCCCTTGACCTCGTGCATCTCGTCAGCCAACGTGGTTAATTGGGCCACGAGCGTTTGATGGCTGGCCGAGAGTGTGACAAGCTCCTCCTGCAGGGCGGCCATTGCCGCACTCTTGTCCCCCGCTTCCTCGCTCGGACGTGCGATTCGCTCAGTCGTCAACGACTTGATCCGCTGCACCAGGTGATTCTGTTCGGCCTGGTGGACCGTTCTCTCAGCTTCAAACGCCTTCTCCTGCGCGTGTCAGCAAGGGATATATGAAAGCGACAACCCAAGCGCGAGTACCCGGCGCCGCACAAACCCACCTGGTCGGCATAGCGCCTCTGTTGCTGGCGTAGCTGGCGTTCGACGTCGTCCAGATTGTGACGCAGACGCTCGATGAGGTCATTTGCGGCCTCCATCTGGTCTTCCATGACGCCCTGGGCCGTAAACGAGGCATCAAACTTTTGCTGTAGGGCCTCGTTGGCAGACTCGAGCTCGGTGATACGCGCAGTGTTGGTACGGTGGGTAGCGTCCTGGTCGTCGACCTGAGCAACGAGCTGAGTTTGTCAGCATCACACCGGGCTCTTGTGCTCGTGCGTGGCATCCGTTGTGGTGATTTCGGCGGTTTGTGCACCGACCCTTCCGCAGCGCGCAGCTCTCAGAGGCCCATGCGTCACGCAACCAAAACGTTTACCGCACGCCCATGCACACGCACCTTTTCGTTCTGGGACCACTCTTTGCGCAGAGCGTCCTGAAGAGCGTCCCTGCTTGCACGCATGAGCTCATCTTCTGTGCGCTCTGCCAGTGTCCCGGTGAAGCGCTCGGGTGAGCTGCGGCCGGAGTTACCACCACTCTTGTCGAGCGGTGTGGAGCGTAGTGCTGGCGAGAGGCGGGGGTTGGATGAGCCGGACGGAGGCCAGTTGGCGCGTTGCTTTGGGCGAACGCTGCCAGGACCCTTTGGGCGGGGTTGAAGGATTGGGGGGGCGTCGGTTGGCGAGACAGCCATTCCGCTGACGCGAGGTGAAGTGGGGGTGGCGGCAGTTGGGGACATTGGCTCTCCAGAGGATGGGGGACGGCGTGGAGGACGTGACGGGGTAGGTTTGTCGTTCCGTGAAGTAGGAGGAGGAGCCATTTTTAGTTATATGGTGATTCAAGTGAATGAGAAAGCAGTCATGAACAGTAACTGACAACTCGACAGAGTGTCTTTTGAACATCTTTAGAATGCCTATCTGTCTCTCGATCTCGATCTCTCCAGGAACACACACACAAACCCACAACACACACACCGAGACACAGATCAGATTCCGTGTCTGTTTCAGGCATCACCTACAAAAGCACGCGACCGGAGACGCGCTCGTACTCTATTCCCTCCCCACCCCTTATCATTCTACCCCTGAAATTAAGGGGGTCTTTGATCGTCCACCCAGCTGAAACAGACCTCACGTGGTTTCCATGTGCTGACCGCGTGTGCCACTCCCCCACGGCGATTCGGCGATATCTAATCCAGGCAGGGGAGCTGGCCCAGCCTGATGTCACCGACTGATTATTGTTCTTTTGATCAAAGGCTCACTCCATCTATCGCTCCTTGCCACAGCATCAATCAGCAACGGCAACACTTACCCAATTTACACCATGTCGAGCACAGATCAGAGCTCAGCCCGTCTTCAAGTGAGTATTGCGCAGCTATCAACTCCTACGAGCTCAGCTGACAACTCAGAATGAGATCCAGGCCGAATTGGAGCGTCGCGAATGGGCCGAGGCTGGAGGTGCGCTTATCGCGTGTTGTGCTGTCGCGGGGGATGTTCTAACAGTCAGACAATGTGATGGCGGAATACGTTTGCGTCTTGCTTGGTAAGTTGATGGTTTGGTTATCTGTGGCTTTGACTGACAGCAGGCAACGGCAACTCTCGCGGTACGTTCCATCATGCCGCCCAGAAACATGACTGACAGTGAAGAGCGCGTGCAAGAAGAGATGGACGAACGTGAGTGGCATTAGGTTGGCATGGCTGACAGACAGTGGTTGGATCGGACTTCGACCCCTCGTTCCTTGACTGGCTCTTCTCGCGGCGCGAAGAGCTCTTGTCAGCAGAGGCGGCTGCGACAGTTGCCGCTGCCTCGTCTGACCCCTCCGCTTCCCCAGTACAGGCAACGCCCGCCGCTGCCTCGTCAGGAACACCGTCGGCAGGGAACCGCATGTTCGCATCGGCGGTGGAGAGCACGAAACGCAAGGCGGAGACAGAGCCTACCGAGCCGTCCACAAGGCGTCGGCTGCCTGATGGACCACTCGGTGCGCCTACCCGCCCTCGATCAATGCGTGACCGCGAGCTGCTTCCCGGCGATCAGCGAGGTGACCGCCGCGAGGGTCCCCGGTTGCTGGACCGTCTTGGACCGCAGGGGGGCCGGGGGATGCCTCCGCGCCCTGGCATGAACGTTCGCGGCATGTCGAACGGTCGTGGGCCTATGAATGGACCCATGGGGCCCGGTTTCCGCCCACCGTTCGGCAACCAGGGCATGATGATGCCGGGCCAGGAGCAGATGATGATGCAGATGATGGCCATGCAGGCCAACATGGCCCAAATGGCCCAACAAATGGCGAAGATGTCCGAGGTGAGTACCGGTTGACGGCGGCTCAAGAGGTTGGTTCGCTAACGATTCAGGAGAAGAACACACCACGACCAGTTCGGCCGACCCGTGGAACGCCCAGCAAGCCGCACTTTGGAGGGAAATCGAGTGCTCATCCGTCGGCAACGAAGCACACCAGTGCGATTCCTGATAGACCCCTGTCGACTACACTGTGCAAGTACGGTGTTGGGTGCATCAGCGCCCGCTGCACATTCAGCCACCCTTCTCCTGTGGCCGACGAGAAGTCGGGTATGGTGTTGAGCGAGGAGGCATGCGAGGCGGGTAAAGACTGCAAGGACCCCGAGTGTATCAAGAGCCATGTCAGCCCTGCGGCTGTCAAGGGCGCGGACACTGGCCCCAGCCGCGTGTTGTGCAAGTTCCAGAACTGCACCAACCCCGCCTGCCAGTTCCGCCACGAAGACTCCGAGGGCAACTTCATCCCTCCACCGGCCCTCAAGTCTGCGCCGTTGGGCGTGCAGAGCGACAGCAGAGACGACGAGGTCGAGGTCGTCGTGAAAGCGAGCTTAGACAACGCGTTAGACGACGTCCACCAGGAGCGCCCATGCCGCTATGGGGAGCGCTGCACACGAGGTGAGTTTTGTGAATCCGTTCCGAGCTGACATCAGCCGACTGCAAGTTTACACACCCTGCGTCGCGCCCCACTCCGCGTGGCGGCAAGCCCGCCGTGCGAGGTCGTCCCCGTCCCGCTGCGGAGGGTATCACAGGCAGCATGACGCCCAGTCGCAAGTTTGCGGCCCCCACAGCTGAGTCTAAACTCAACCCCGGCGCTGGCGAGTTCAAGCCTGCAGGGGACAAGGAGCTCAGTGTGTCCATGTAGACGTAGACTAGATCTTGCCAATGTGTACCATATCGCGTGTATTATTTCCTCCAAGGGCCTACGATAAGATATGCGAGGATTGCGGACTAGCTCAAAGACGCGACGAGACCTAATCATGCGCTATTGTGCTCTGGGTGATAGCGGCTGTTTCGGCCGCGGATGTACAAAGTGCATGAAACGGGAACCAGGTGTCGGCGATCTCCGACCGGATTGTCCCCACCTTCTCCTCCAACTGCCTAACCTTTCCTTCTCGCTTCCTCCTAGTCTCTTCACCCCGTCCACTTCACAATACAAGTCTCATTATCATTTGCTCCTCAAGCGGGTAGCGGAGGTCGCCGCAGCAGCTCCAAATAACTAACCCTCATCACGTACCAGAGATCAGTACAATGTCCCGCTACTGTGGTTGCCGCTCATGCCGAACTCCGACAGCACCCTCTTGCTGACGCAGGCCGCAAATAGCCCAGGCAGCTATAGCAGCCTTGGCATACACTAGTGCAGGGCTAACTCGGGAACGGTGCCAAGCAGCGTTGCCCACATGCCTTCCACATGCCTGCCCCATGCCTGACCACATGCTCACTCCCTCCTCGGAATGTTCCGTGTCATTCTCAATCCACTCGAGACCGGGATTCGCCCTACAGTGACGGGGCAACTGTTCAGCTGGACTCCCTCCTGTCCGTTGCAACTCCGAGCCCGGTGCCTCTGCCGACATGCCGAACCGCGGTGGGGACCGGATTCGGTAGCCTCGGAATCTGTCTCCAACATCCCTTCGCCACTAAGCATCTGCTCACGTTTTCCTCTAGCGCTCTAGGTTTATCATCGGCCACGGCATACGGCGGACCGGCGTCATCGGTCACACGCACACTTTAAGGACTGACACTGAGAGGGTCAAAGCCGGATACCGAGGTGGTGGCTGACTGTACTGCCTCCTTCACCGTGAATAAGTTGATCCGGGACCCCAAAAGGCAGCGTGGAGCACATTGGAGTCCCCATCTACCCCGACTTTTGCATTTCGCTCTCCACGTCTACTCAACGAGATGGAAGAGAAACACGAGACCTCGCACGTCCTCCACCGAGACCAGGCGCTCGACGATGAGCGCGCCTACGACCGCGCCATGGGCCGCGAGGACGCGGGCTCGTTCCGCGGAAACATCAAGCTTCAGGTAGAGACGTGGCACTCTGGCCGTGGGGACCGCAGCGTGCTCGCGAGCATTATTCCCGTTCCGGGGCGCAACAGACCCCACGACATGGTCAAGAATCCCCTCATGGTCCTCAGCAGGATGACTCCGCTTGGCTGGGCTTGCTTTGGCTGCGGATGGCTTGCCTGGTTCTGTGACGGGTGAGTAAATGCCTGTGAGCGGGCAACGGGTAAGAGAGTTGTGGAAGTGGTATGCAACGCGAAGAATGGCCGACTGGGGGGACAAGTGGCATTGCCGTGAACCCCTTGGATCCCCTGCGCAGCCGCTCACACCAGATACGACTACTTCACCGTGCCCGTAACTCTCACGGATCTGGCACACCAATTTGGCAAAACCCACAAGGACATTTCGTGGGCCATGACGGTCACGACACTGGTCCGCGTCGCCGGTGCGCTGGCCTTCGGTATCCTCGCCGACCGCTATGGCCGCCGCTACACTCTAACAATCAACATGCTTCTGATCTGCATCTTCGAACTCGCTTCGGGCTTTGCCCAGACGTACGAGCAGTTCCTCGGCATCCGCGCGGCCTTTGGCGTCATCATGGGCGGCACGTGGCCCCTGGCGGTCGCAACGGCACTCGAGAACGTACCCGTCGAGGCGCGTGGCTTCGTCTCGGGCCTTGTCCAGCAGGGATACGCGATTGGGAACCTCCTGGCCGCTGTCATCGGTATGACGGTGGGGCAGACGTCCAAGTATCACTGGCGCACACTGTTCTTCTTCGGGGGAGGCTTCTCTCTCCTCTCGGCCATTGTGCGGTTTGCAATCCCAGAAAGCCCGCAGTTCAAACTTGCCCGAGAGGAGGCCAAGGCGCAAAGGCTGAGTGGAAAGGAGCAGGCCAGGCATTTCTGGCACGAGCTGCTGGCCATGCTCCGCACCAACTGGCTACGCTGCGTCTGGTGTGTCTTCGTCATGGCCGGCTTCTGCTTCCTCGCCCACGCAAGTCAAGACATGTACGGTGAGTCGCCAATCTCCCTCTCGCATGTCTAACCCCAGTCACCTACCTCAAGACGACCAAGGGCCTGTCGCCCAAGTCTGCGAACACCGTCTCAATCATCTCCAACTGCGGCGCCGTAGTTGGCGGCCTGCTGGGCGGCAGCCTGTCGCAGTTCATCGGGCGGCGCTCGTCGATCCTCATCTCGATTCTCTGGACTGCCGCATTCATTCCCCTCTGGATCTTGCCGAAGACCTTCTCGGGGCTGGCCGCTGGCGGCTTCTTCATGCAGTGGGGAGTCCAGTCCGCGTGGGGAGTCGTACCGATCTACCTCTCTGAAGTTTCGCCTCCCGCCTTCCGCGCGCTCTTCCTGGGCCTCTTCTACCAGTTCGGCAATATGGCATCGGGCGCCAGCGGGACTATTGAGGCGACAGCCGCTGAGCACCGCAAGCTCCCCGGCACAAACACTCCAGACTACGCCACCATCCAGGGCATCTTCGTCGGCGTTATTCTCGTCTTCACGGGTCTGTGCGTGATCCTCGGCCCCGAGGCGGACTCCGCGCACTTCGAGCAGGCCAAGGTCGCGATCCAGAGCGGCTCGGGCGAGGCGCACGCGACGGAATTGATCTCGGAGGAGGACAAGCATCATTCCAAGCACCGTGTTCACGAGGTGTCGCGCAAAGACTCCAACGTCTAGGCGTGGAGGTTGGGAGATATGTGCTGAGGAAGTAGATATAGGGTGAATTGGACGCTGAAAGAGGACGGGTGGAGTTGGGGTCGAAGATCAGTGGGCGGCGGTTGTAGTTTAATTGCCAGTAATCCGTGATATTACCATGCGAATTAAAGGGATGCGTTGCGCAAGACTTCTCGCCTGTTGTTGGAGAGGAGCTACTCAAACATGAAGCATGATGATAATTTTCCCGACAGAGAACAGTGCAGTTGATGTTCAAAAATGATATCCATCCAGTTACGGTGGCCTTGAAGCGGCCGATAATGACTCTGAATCATCGCTCCGCTGTTACCGCAATACTCTCAGCGTTTCGAGATATTTGGTGTGGGGAGACGAAAGATCACGCGTTCGACATGGCTCGCCCTCTCTTCGCCCCAATATCCCCCTCCCCCACAGCCCGCCAAAAAGCAAAGCTAAACAAGAGAAGAAAATTCCCCCAATCGTACACTGCTGTCACCCTATAAGTCGTAAATCAAACTTCGATTGACCTCGGCTGAATGTAAGTTTTAGTTTAGCTCCGAAATGGTTATGGGCCACAGTAGTATCATGGGAGGCGCCTCCGCAACGGAAACTATTCTTACTGGTTTTGCACATGTGTTCTTAAACATCGCGCGGGCGTGCAGCGCATTACACTATCTGAGCCAGAAAATTGAGGACATCCGAGGAGGGGAAGGAGAAATGGGGATCGCACGAGGATCATACCAGATCACGCTCGGCACTCCAATAGCAGCATAAAAGGTAATGCAATAATGGCACGCCGGCAATCGGACGTACTAAAAAAGTGGAGGCGGCGACTTTGTAGAGGCTTGGGATACGTTCATACCCGCATGCCCGATTGGAATGCTGCGAAAACGACCGCGTCTTCATCATCGATAGTCGACTCATCTTCACCATCGATAGTCGACTCATCTTTATCAAACTTGTAGCCCTGATTTACCCACTGGACCGCGTCGTGCGTTCACCCGTCCGTTGAGCACCCCGTTCGTGGTTTCTCATTGATTACACGAGCATCGGGAGCTGCGTTGGTGGAGGATAAGGTAACACGGCGGAGATGGCGGAGATATGACCTCATCCTGAACCCGATGTTCGGCGGGGATTATGCACTGTTCCCGGAGACAACATCGGATCCATATGGCAGACGCACACACGCGAGGTTAGGTGTACCCTCGGAACTCGGGATGCCCACGGCGACTCCGAGGTATGCATGCGGATCGGCATCTTGCGTCAACTGCTCTCTCGATGAAGAACTGGTCCCTCTACCAACACTGCGGACACCCCCAAGCAGACCGATATTGACGCTTCAGAGGCCATTTCGAGCTTGTCGTGATTTCTGCTGTTACCATGTGACACTGGGTCGAGCGCGGAGAGGGGGTAATGACGCAGCCAAGCTCCTTGCGGCTATGTACCCCGGGGGCTCGGGAGTGTGGTTTAGTGAACAGGTGAACGTGATCAAGTGTCGGCGTTGGTCCGCCACCTACGGGTGATGTATGATGAGATGATTGTGTGATTCGATGATGGGTCTCGAGGTGCACACGGCGGAGTTAGGAATTAAGCGTGGGTAGTAACCAGGCTTATGTCCGCCGCACCCCAACCTCAGGGCCCTTATCTTGGGGAAAAGGCTGATTGACAGGGGTCGGGGGCACACCGGATAAACATTACAATTTTAACCTGATTAGGACTTGCCCCTTAGCAGCGGAAGAATTTCTATTAGTAGCAAAATCCCAATCAACCTCCGACCCGCGGGACCCGATGGTGGATGAAACCTGCCCTGTTATTAGAAACCCATTGTTGCAGTCGTAATTGTTTTCAAAGCTTGCCTAATAAAGGTCGGCTCACCCGAAGTTGGTTTGGGTTGTGAATACCGCACTCAGAGTCCGTGCAGGCTCGGTGATCCTGGATCCGGACCTTACGGTTGAGCGGCGGACCGGCATCTTGTTCTTGATACCCCACACAGTCTCGCAGGCCGACTGCTGTTCTCCTCAGCTCCGGTGCCCTTGAACGCCGCCGCCAACACCCTCATGGCTCACGTAGGCATCGGACGACAGCGAAACTCAACCCTTCAACGTAAGCCCCCCCCCGCCGCCCACTGCGCCCCGCCGCCGCAGTCTTCCGAGTGCTTTATCCACAACACCTGCCTCATCTCGTGACGACTCCACCTCGGAGGCTACAAGCTATATACGACGCGCCTGCTCGTTTCTTTCGTTTCTTCTCTTCGTACTTCGCTTTGTCGTGGCTTCGCCAACTCCTCAATCCGATCATTCCTCCCCTCCCCCAACCCTTCCATTCTCGGTTCCATCCTCCTCTCCCTACCAAAACATAAAAACAAAACGGTACAGGGCGAAAACCACAATGACGACCACCGTGGAAGACAAGGCCCCGGCCACCCCGGCTACCACCTCGATTGACGTTAGCGACGAGGAGAAGGGGCTGTCCACATCCCCGGACAACAACCAGTCCCACCTCGACGTCGGCCCACCCCCAGATGGAGGGGCGCACGCATGGCTGTGTGTCGTCGGCTCGTTCCTTATGCAGTTTGTGCAATTCGGTCTGAGTGAGTGTCCCTCGTCATCCAATGCACGTCCGCCATCACGCTCTCGGGTGGAGTACCTCGGGGTGACCCTGTGCCACCCCACACCCCACAACTCTCCACAGTCCACCGAATATCACTAACCTCCAGTCAACACCTTCGGTGTCTTCCAAGATTACTATGAGAAGACCCTCCTGCCCGACATGTCGCCTGACGCCATTTCCTGGATTGGTGGTGTGCAACAGTTCATTCTTTTCTTCGGAGGCGTGTTCGTCGGACGCCTGTTCGACGCCCACGGCGCCCACTTCCTCATCGTTCCCGGCGCCATTCTCATCGTCCTCAGCCTGATGTTCATCTCCTGTGAGTGGCCCAGCTTCAAAAAGCTTACTAACGTTCAGTGAGCACCAAGTTCTGGCACCTCATGCTGTGCCAGGGTATCCTCTTCGGTATCGGTTCGGCCCTTGTCTTCCACCCCACCATCGCTGTTGCCGGTCAGTGGTTCAGCAAGCGCCGTGCCCGCGCCATGGCGGCTATCGGCACGTCCTCCGGCCTGGGTGGTACCGTGTGGCCCATCGCGCTCAACGAGCTTATTAAGAAGATCGGCTTCCCGTGGGCGCTCCGCGCGACCGGCTTCATCTCCCTCTTCCTCTTCACCGTCGGCTGGGCGCTCGTCCGCACCCGCCTGCCACGCAAGCGCCCGACCGCATGGCGCAAGATCCTCCATCCATTCAAGGAGATGCCCTTCCTCCTCATGACCTCGTCCGTCGCCATCTGCTACCTCGGCCTGTACGCGCCCTTCTTCTACGTCTCGGGCCGCGCGACCGGTCTCGGCGCCTCGACCTCGCTCGCCTTCTACTGCGTTGCCTTCCTCAACGCCGGCTCGACGTGCGGACGCATCATGTGCGCTGTCGGCGACCACTGGGGTTCATTCAACGTCTTCATCACCGCCGCCACCGGCATGGCTATCGTCGTCCTCGGCTTCTGGATCCCCACCCACACCGTGGCCCAGCTCATCGGCTGCGTGTCGCTCTACGGCATGTTCGTCGGCATGTACATTGCCATCATCCCCGCGTGTGTCGCGACCACCGGCCCCGCACACGAGATCGGCCAGCGCGTCGGCCTGCTTTGGGCCGTCGTCTCCGTCTCCTCCCTCGTCGGCCCGCCCATCAACGGCGCCTTCATCAAGATGTACCAGCACGGCAACTATGTCGAACCTCTGGGGTACCGCGTCCTCGGGGCGTTCAGCGGTGCCGTGCTGTTCATTGGTGCCATCTGCGCCGTCATGGCCAAGTACAAGATCCGCGGACGTCTCGGCGGATTGTTGTAATCAGGCATCAGACTGTATCATAGACAGCCTTAGAGTCTCGAGGACCCGGGGCGGCTCGGCCAGCGCCACGAGCCACAGTTGTACCAACACTATCTTTAGTACTATCATCAGTCTTTAGTCTTGCAGTCACTCTCTTGAGTTATGCAAACATTAGAAGGGCCGGTTGGGGGAATGTCTTGGCGCCTCTCAATGGTTGTCCATGGTTGGGACTATTTGTCCGAGGTCAAGTCTGACGACAGTTGCTGTTGTGGAATGCGATGAGGCTTCTTAAGCGTCTCAATGTTAGGCGGTCGGGCGCGGAATATGGTTCATTGTCGGTTAGGTGCTATTTTGGATTCACAACATGCCAACACCGGTTCCGTCGTCGCTTCCCACCCCCTACGCGCCGGATTCCACGAGCAACAGCGACTCAATGTACTTATCACTCAAATACAGCTCCTCATGCCGATCCTGTTCGTTGCATCCGGTAACAACCCACCATGGCATCGGACACTCACGGCCCAAAGGTGCTCATCTCCGGTGCCAGCATTGCTGGCCCCGCACTGGCCCGCTGGCTGGGCCGCAACGGCTTCACCGTGACAGTTGTCGAGAAGTCCAACGGCATCCGCCCCGGCGGGCAGGCCGTGGACTTCAAGGGACCAACGCACCGCCGCCTCCTCGATGCAATGGGCGTCTATGAGGACATCTGCGCCGCCCAAACGGCCCGGGCGGACTGGCGCATCGTCGACGAGCACGATAAAGTCCTCGCCGTGGTGCCGGGGGAGTTTCTGGGCGGCAACATCGAGATCCTGCGCGGCGATCTCGCGCGCATCCTCTTCGACCATAGTAAGGAGTACGCGACG
Source organism: Cutaneotrichosporon sp. PL3408A (assembly GCA_023629975.1). Lineage (NCBI taxonomy): Eukaryota > Fungi > Basidiomycota > Tremellomycetes > Trichosporonales > Trichosporonaceae > Cutaneotrichosporon > Cutaneotrichosporon sp. PL3408A. The sequence goes on from JAMAMB010000008.1 coordinate 1,296,796, forward strand.
TACATCGTCGACGAGGAGATCAAGGCGATGGAGGAGGGTGAGGACGGTGTGCGGGTCGAGTTCGCCCACCGCCCGCCGGAGACGTTCGACCTCGTTGTCGGAGCTGATGGGGTCCATTCGGCTGTTCGGCGCCTGGCCTTTGGCCCAGAGGACGACTACCTCGTCCGCACGGGATACTACTATGCCGTAGCGACTTCGGCGCCCCTCGACAGCCTGGAGACGCGCCGCCCCGACGGCCGCGGGCTGGCGTACTTCTACAGCGAGCCCGGCCGGTCGGCGATTCTGGGAGGCCAGAAGGCCCCCAGTCTGTTCATCTTCCACGCTAGGGGGGGTGAATACGACCGCCGGTCAACTACCGCCCAGATTGCGTTCCTCAAACGCCATTTCGAGGGATGCACATGGCGCGTCCCCCGCGCCCTGGAGGACATAGGCGCCGATAAAGATTTCTACGTGGACGAGCTGGTGCGTACGCGCATGACCTCGTTCGCGCGGGGACGAGTCGCGCTCATCGGTGATGCGGGGTACGCGAACACTCTTGGGGGGTTCGGCACGGGCCTGGCGCTGATCGGCGCTTACGTCCTGGCGGGGGAGCTGGTGCGGGAACTGGGGAAGGGCGACAAGATGGATTGGGGACGCGCGCTGGAGGCTTACGATCGCGCCATGCTCGCTCCTACTGAGATTGCGCGGACCGGGACGGGCGGCCCGTCGTTCCTCGCCCCGCCGAGTAACTTGCGCATCTGGGTGCGCAACGCCATGTTCGCGTATAGCTGGTCGACGCGGATGATGATTTGGATCGCTGACCGGTTCGCGACTGACGAGAGCTTGCCAACATACGATATGACATGAGTTGAAGTGAAGGTGAATAGGCGGCATGCGGTGCGGGCTTGTAACATTATCAGTAGTAGTGCATGCGAACGTCTCGGACGACTGATGCAGGTGCGACATTAAGTGGGACATGGGTGATCGTGCAACCCCCCATCGCGTTCATGGTTGAAATCATGGAAATCAACAACGCCATGATGTCATGTAGCGTGGCTACAGTGGGCCTCCGTGTAAACTGGCCCCGTTGATTGCCGCCGGCTCAATTCGATCTGCAAAGTTGCTGCCAGCATGTCAGAGTCTGTCACCGATCGGAAATCTCCATCTCACCATCACAATAATTTGCATTAAACGCGTATCAACGCGTGTCAACTGTACTCATCACACTGTCTCTACTCTATTAAGCACTGCACACCTCGTGTTTTGTAAGTATTGTGGCTGCTGCGGTGCTCGTGTCAATATCTGACTCTTGCCAGCTTGGATCCCCTGCCCCTTGGTCCATCGCCACCGTGACCAGGGCCAAACATAATCTCAAGCCGAGCTCAAGTCTACCTGCCTAAGCCCATCGCCAACCTCTCTTCGAACCTCGATTCCCGATTGAAAGGAGTCAAGCAATCCGCCTCTAGATCGTACATTCTGTGCGTTTGCATCTCCGCCTTTGACCTCGGTTCAACTGGAATAGGGAGTCTCGAGCTGACCGCAGCCCCTTGCGTCCGCTTTCGCCAACCGCCACCATGCCCAACCCTTACGCGTACAACACAAACCTCGCGCTCTTCGTCATCGCGACTCTCGTGTGGAGTATGACGCAGGTCCAAGTCCAGAAGGAGCAGAAGGACGAGTAGGCGCAACTTAATGTGCTCCGCGCATGACTGACTCTTCCTCCTAGCGATGAAGACGAATGAAGACGAGTTGTTGTATACTTAGTATACTTAGATATTAGACTATGTTACTCGTTAGAACACCTTTCCACAGGCCCGAAGCAGGCATCGGAGTTCGTTGGAGCGCTGGCGCCGAAGGGACCTCGGTGTATGGCACAGGCGCGTTGTCTGGCCCTGACTACTGGGATCGGACTCTTGGCTTGGGCCCCGCCACCTCCACCACACTTTCCTGCTCTTGCCAATACCCTCTCCTCCTTCACACCCACTCATCCACCACCATGTCCCTATCACTCCTACAGCCTACAGGGTATGAAGCGCACACCTGCGGATACTGCTCTCCTCCAGGGGAGCGGAGCAAGAGAAATACCTCGAAAAGCTTTGGCTGTGAGTAGCTCCGGACCACGTCCCTGGCCTTTGCTCGTCGGTGGCTCGCCCCGTTCTTTGCCCCCGCTCTCGCCCCTCATGGCCCGACGAGAGCTGACGCTAGTTTTGACGCAGCAGATGGCGCCGCAGGTGGGTTTCGCGCATGGCCACATGGACACCTTTGACATTATGTATGAGCTGACGACAGCTGTACCAGGCCCTCATTGATCACGGATGGAGACGGTCAGGCAGCTACACATATCAGTGAGTCCGCTGCCGCCTCCGCCGTCGCCGTCGACCCCTTCCTTTTGCGCCATACGACATGCTTCCCACGCTTACCCCAGCCCCGATATGGCACATACATGTTGCCCGCAGTACACAATCCGGCTGAAGGCGGCCCAGTTTAGGCCGTCACGTCAACAGCGCTCATCCCTGAACAGGTGGAACCGATTCCTCAGCGGCGAGGAGGCTCCGAAGAAGGCCGGCAAGGGCAAGCCGTTTGACCTGGTTCATGAGCTGCGCCGATGTCAAGAGGGATACGCCGAGGGCAAGATGGCACACCGCTTCACGGTTAGCTACCACGCATGGGTCACAGCTAACCACAGACGGAGCTCACGCCCGCTGTGGCGACGGACGAGACGTTCGCCCTGTACAAACGGTATCAGATTGCCGTACATCACGACCCCCCCTACAAAGTCAGCCGCCGCGGCTTCGAGCGTTTCCTGTGCGACAGCCCTCTAGGAGTGAGCTGCGGTGTCGGAGAAAGCTGACATCAGCCCTCGCCCATTCCATATGCGCCGCAGAAGTCTACGTCGCACCTCCCGGTCGCATACGGGTCGTATCACCTGCTCTACCGTGTCGACGGTGACCTCGTGGGCATTTCCGTCATCGACATACTCCCTTCCTGCGTGTCGAGCGTGTACTTTATCTGGGACCCTGACTGGGCGTGGGCAAGCCTCGGCAAGCTGTCTGCGCTATACGAAATTGGCCTGGCACTAGATATGGCGGCAGCGGGCGCGCCAGGAATGGACTGGCTCTACATGGGTGCGTCAACTATCTCCTCTTCTGTAAGCTGACACCAGGGTACTGGATCGCGACTTGTCAGAAGATGCGGTATAAGGGGGAGTACGCTCCGTCGTTCCTCCTCGACCCCGGCACGCAGATCTTCCACCCCCTAACTCCCAAGCTGGACCAGTACCTCCAAGTTCATGACGGCTATACCCCATTTACGGAGATTGAGAATATGGACGACAAAGCCGTCCGGGAGGAGTTCGAGGCCAAGCGACGAAACACGGATGTGGAGATGGCTGAACCACGCGAACGCTGGCCGCCGAAGCGAGGGATCAGCGCTGTTGCAGGAGTGAACGCGGACAAGGAGAATGGAGACGACAACGGCGACAGTGACAGCGATGATAGCGAAGACAGTGATGGCGATGAGTCGACGGCGGACTCAGACCACGGTGGACGACATACGTACCCCTCCCCACCGCCCCCGGGGTTCGGCGATCCCGACGCAATTGCGCAGAGCACGCTGGACGGCCTGTTTGTCCTTATGATGGAGGACGAGGTTTCGTTAGCCCCGTATGGTGTCTTCCGGGGCATCCTGACTGCCATGGGGCGGAAGTGGACGCGGCAGCTGGTGGCTGCGGTAGGTACCGACATGTTCGCGAGCGACCCGGCCCAGATCAAGCAGGGCAAAGCCGTCCTCTATTACGGATAGTAGCATAGATAGCATAGAGCGTAGTGTAGATATTATGTTTTGTTTATAGTGCAGTCTACCACTTCTCCTTGGCCGGGCTGGCATTAGCTCGGAATCAGACACGCAAGAAGCTAACAAAACGACTCACCGGATATCCATCTCCTGTGTCCAGCAGCTGGGCTTTTGCTTAATGATATTGAGGTAGACCTTGGGATCAGCTGCAGCTGACAAGGGCGACTCACGTCGGCAATATCCTTGGGCTCCAGTCGCGTCCCAGGCTCCGCCTTACCCATCATCCCGTCGACGCGGTCGGTGTTGATAAGGCCGTCCACGACAACATGGGCAACGTGCACACCTTGTGGGCCGAACTCTTTGGCCAGGCTCTGGGCCAGAGCGCGACGCGCAAAGCTGGCACCGGCCATGGCGGCGAAGTTGGCCCCAGCGCGGCGTGCCATTGTCGCTCCTGTGAAGATGAGGGTGCCCCCCTGCGCCTCGAGCATTGCGGGAATGACGGCCTGCGAGAAATCCCAGGCCTGGACGCTGGGGTCAGATATCTCCGGATCTCGACTGACTCACGCGGAGTCGAGACACTCCTTAAAGTCCTCAGTGGTCTTTTTCATAAACGGGCCCGGCTGGAATGGAACGCCGGCATTGCAGATGCCCACTTTGACCTCGGCGCCGGGCCAGCGGGACTTGGCGGCCTCGATGGCGGCAGTAAAGGATGCGCCGGTGCCGTCGTACTTGTGCGCGTAGATCCTGTCCTGGGGGATGTCGTCGAGGGCGAGGCGGCCGATTGACTGTGGGAGGGAGCGTGACATGAGGAGGAGGGAGTGGGTTGGAGCGAGGGCACGCCTGGAGTTAGCGGTCGAGGCAATGTGAAGGGGATGGACTGGCTGCCGACTCACGCGATGGCCGCGCCTGTACCGGGACCAGCTCCATAGATGACAGCGATGGGGGTTGCCATGGTTCGAGTTGGATACACACAGTGAGACAGTGAGCACAGTGAGGAGGATAGAAGAAGTGGATGGGAACTTTAAGAATAGCGGCACAGCAGCTTGCTGGAATATCTAGACTGAGGTTTGTCACATCGGTCTCGTTGCCCATGTCGCAGGTCGCAGTCGCCCCAGGTAATGCTAATCAGTTGCGGATATGCGGATCGATGCGGAGACCCCAGACGAGTTTGAGAAGTCGATATGATATGTCTGAATCGACAATGATGTCATTTCGCGTGGGTTTCACGTGGATGCAGATCTTGTTTACGTGACACAGTGTTCGTTTGAGCGTTTAGGGGGGGTTTGCGTAAAGCGCGTGATCCCTGTCTCGTGACCCCAAAACCCTGAATTACCTCCCTGAAAAGGTCCTGAATGCACGGCCTGCACTTCCCCCCCGAAAGTATTTTGGGAGCAAAGAGAGAGAGGGACCAATTGACGGAAGTAATTTTTCTGTTCACTGTGGCTGCACGGTGGTCGTCGATTGGGTTGATTGGATTGATTGGGTTGATTGGATTGATTGGGTTGATTGGGTTGATTGGATTCCCCCCGATTTCCCCCCCCGCCCCCCCTCTGCCTCCCTTCCCACCCTACAAAACATCCATACAAAGCAGCTGGGTGAGGGCATTTGGGTGGGTTTTTGATGTGATTTGAACCTATTTGGGTGGAAGAGTAGTAGTGGCGCATGTTGTATGAGAGAAGGGCTCCCAAGGCCATCAAGCTCCAGCCATAGCCCCCTCCCCCTTTCACTCCCACCCTACGGCCCCTACGGCCCCTCCTGCCCCTGCGCTGGGTGGCTTCTCTGCTGCTCTGCTCTCTCTGCACCACCGTACAGCTCAGACACCATCACACTCAGTCGTGTCCCCCTCTCCTCATCCATCCCACTCACTTGATCTATCTCACCACCCACCATCGTCTTCGTAGCATCTACCTTACCTTGTCTCTCTTTACTCCTCCTCATTCTTCTTTAAACAGTCGTCGTCCTCCTCCTCTCCCCTCCCTCCCCCCTTTCCCCCTCCTACACCCACCCCCACCAACACCTCCTCTTCCCGTTCCATTAGAAAACAACTTTTATCCATTCTCAACTCTCTCACATCATACCGCGCCACAGCACTGCCTACTCGCCCATCCCACGCGCAGGTTTCTTCGTTCCGCCTTTTGCCCTCGAGCCCAACATCCTCTTGGCCCTCAGTTAACTCCCGCCTTCCGCCTCGTCCTCCCACCTGCTCGGACCATCGTCCACCCACCCCAGCACTAATCTCTTCCACCCTTCCATTACCACACCACCCCCTCTTTGGTCTTATCCATGCCATCGCGAGGAAAGCTCGCTGATCTTGCCGCTCGTGCTCGTCCAGGACGCCACAATCGCGACAGCGGTGCAGACCAGGACGCGTACTACAACCAAGCGGCTCGCTCTCCTTCCCCGTCCTCATCAAACGAGTTCGGCAACGGCAGCTACCAAGGTCACGGTCCGATGCAAGAGGTTCAGTACCGCGATGACATGCTCGTGCCCCCCAACCTCCCCTTCTCGGAGGTGACGGGCGGGCAGTATGGCAGCCAGGACGGCGGTTCCTCGCGTGGCATGTCGTACACGGATCTCGCAGAATTGCGCGCAAAGAACAAGGACAGCCGCCCCGCATCGCTCTCGCTGTCCATCAACTATGTGCCCACAAAGTTCACAAAGCTCCACTCGCAGGGCCAGTGGGCTCACCGTCGCCCCAAGCAGGGCGGTGGTCGTGATGCCTTTGCCGCATCCGCCGCGCGTATGGGTGAACCAGGTATCGTAGACGACGATGAGGGTCTCGTTTTCCAGGTCGGCAAGGGTGGCCTCAAGGCCAAGCACAAGCCGAAGCTGCGTTGGAACCGCTTCAAATGGATTCTCTTTGGTGCCAACCTTGTGGTGCGTCGGAGAGCAATGACCGGTTGTTGTTTTGAGTCTAACTCTGCAGTGCTTCCTCTACGGTATGATTGGTCTTGTGTGCTCCATTCTCGTCTGGATCAATGTCTTTTTCCAGTCGGACGTTATCCGCGTTGGTAACCGCACCGAGCTCATTCGTGAGTGCCAAGTGGTCAATGCCTTTACTGACGCGTCGCAGTCTCCACAATCGCCGGGGCGCTCATCGTCTTCACCTCGCTCCTGGGATTCTCAGGCATCTTCCTCAACTCGCGTCCCTTCCTTGCCGTTTACGTGCTGCTCCTATGGATCTGCCTAGCCTTCATGGTCGCGCCCGGTTACATCACATACAAGCAGAAGACCTTCAACCTGGAGGGCAAGATCAACATGCAGTGGTCGCGCCAGCTCGGCACAATAGGTCGCCTGCGTATCCAGAACGCTCTCAAGTGCTGTGGCTACTACTCGCCCCAGTATGAGTCAACCATCTCGCCATTGTGCTACCCTCGCTCGATCGAGGACGGCTGCAAGAACAGGTACCTAAAGCTTGAGCGTGGAGTCCTCCGAACTTGGTACACTGTCGCGTTCGCCCTGGTTCCGTTCCACATCCTCGTCATCCTCGCCGGTCTCTTATGCTCCAACCACATCACTTACAGATTCGGCAAGGGTCTCACGCCCAAGCGCTACCGTCTCGACATGGACTCGATGGCCGTCATCATGAACGACTACGCCGAGCAGATTGCCGCCCAGTACGGCCCTGACGTCGCCAACGAGGCCGTCGCCCGCTCCTCGCTGCACTTGGACTCGCGCCCCGGCTCGCGGAATGGCTCGCGTGCAGGCTCCCGCCGCGGCTCCTTCACCGGCTCGTCGAACCCGGGCCACGGCTCCAGTGGGCTGTCCCCATACACCGACCGCAAGCCGAACTATGCGTCCCCGTTCGAAGACCGCGCCGGCGTCGCGTCACGTTCAAACGAGACCCACTACACCGACGCCGACGAGGACGATTTCAACGCCCATGGCCGCGGCTCCCCATCGCCCCGGAACCCATACTCTCAGCAGGGCTATGCCCAGTGAGCGTGAGCGCAGGTGCTCTCGTTTCACAGCGCCACTCATTTAGTAGCCAACCCATCCCCAGCTATAGCTAGGTCACACACGCACATCACCCACGACGACACTACCCCTTGGCCGACGGGCCAGCACGTCCTGTTTCCGTTTGACTGGACAATGATAGAATGCACATGTTAGGACATCTCGATATTTACCTGTGGCCGCCGTGGCTAATACGGAACGACGCATCTCGCGTTGACTGGGCACGGGGACACTGTCCTAAAGCTTATTAATATCTCTTCTCCATTGCGTTTGTGCACACCACCTCTTTTGTGCACAGCCTGCGATACCACATGGCTCACGGCACAAGCACGAGAGAGCGTTATAGTGATCACTGAGCCGCCCGAGTTGAATGAAGCACGGACGCGAGTCTCACCAACCTCCGCCGACGGCGATGGTGCGACAAGGAACACGTCAACAACACTTCTTTATCTGGTATCAGGGCAGAGTACTCCTCCGAAGCGCGTTTGTCAGCATCTCCCGACAACATGGAGTGCTGGGTGCACGAGAAGGGACATATTAGACCAAAGCCGGCGCGCCTCCGACATGGCCTCGCTTGTTCATCAGGATCGACGCGGGGACGCGGTTTAGGTGTGAAGCCGCGAATTTTTCCCTTCCATCGGGGAAGTTGGAGCCAGATCCCCACACCGTTCTCTGAGGATTTGGACGTGTGGCGGCCAGGAAGGGCCGTTCCGCGGGCTGCCCAACCCGCTGGCTGCTGGGGGACAGGGGAGGTGCCACAAACAAAAAGGCCCCGTGGCACACCGTCAAGTACTCTACTTTTGCTGCTCAACGCTTTCAGAGATCTCTTTCGCTTGAGCGGGGCTCCTGTAACCTCGCGATGCATGCATGAGGACCAGGCCGACGGCTCTGAACTGTGCACAAGTGCACGAGTCCCAGGCCCGGGCATGTGGACTGGTTGGACAGGGGCGGGTTGAAATTGAATCAAGAGGCCGGCGGCCACTTGCGATGTGTCGATCACTGAGCATCATTCCGTTTTGGGGGGGCCAGGGCGGCGGATACTCGGCCACTTCGGCACGATGTCATCATCAGTCAGCCACTCCCGGACTGCCAGAAATCGTGATGGCCGGCTCGGAGTTCCTGTCATTAGCGAGCGCTCAGTGGCCTGTGCCATCATGTTCCATGCTAATCGCTACTAATGCTCGTGTCCGAGCCCTCTGAACTACTTAAGATCACGTCATGCAGCCGTAGGTCGTCCCCAGCCCCCTCCGCTATAGACCGCACTTCCCACTTCCACCTCCACACACCCGTACACGCAAAATGGCCGCTCCAAAGTCAATGAAGGCTCTCGTCGAGAACGACGCCGAGGTCAGTTCCAGTCCCGGGCGATGCAGTTGTCATCGCGGCCAACTCCCGCCTCATACTGACTGGCCAGAACGGGACCGTCGTCTCGGAGATTTCTGTTCCCCCTCTCGAGAACAACGAGATCCTCGTCAAGGTCGACCATGTTACGCTGGTAAGTTTGCTTCACCGAAACGGAGGGTTGTCACCCGTGTCAACGAGGCTTCCTTGAACATGTTCCACCGATCGGTGGGGCGCCGTCCACAATTCCCGATCTTCCGATGCTGATCCCGAATCCGTCTTGGCCGTCCTCCCTGTTCGTCTCCATGTGCCCCATGCTACCCTTTGTCCTACATAGAACCCCACGGACTGGAAGCACGTTGCGGCGCTGTCGCCCAAGGGTGCGATCATTGGCTGCGACTACGCCGGCACCGTCGTTGAGGTTCCCGGTTCGGTCTCGAGCAAGCCCGACCACATCAAGGTCGGCGCCCGCGTCGCCGGCTGGGTCCACGGCGGTCTGTTCAAGGACCGCGGCGCGTTCGCGCAGTACCTCAAGGTCCCTGCGAACCTGACCTTCCCGATTCCGGACGGCATGAAGTCCGAGGAGGCGTGCACGTTCGGCATTCCATTCTACACAGCCTTCCATGCGCTCAAGTACTCCCAGCACTGCCCCTGGCCTCCTGCTCGCGAGGGCGGCTGGTTCCTCGTCTACGGCGGCTCTTCCGGCGTGGGACTATTTGCCATCCAGCTGGCCAAGCTCATGGGGTACAAGGTTGTGACGGCGTGCTCGGCGCGGAACTTTGACCTGGTCAAGTCGTACGGCGCCGACGAGGTCGTCGACTACAAGGACGGCGACAAGGCCATCGAGAAGATCAAGGAAGTCACCGGCGGCGGCGTGCACAAGGGTCTTGACTGTATCTCGCTGCCCGAGTCCAACGCGTTCTCCCTCAAGTGCTTCGCGCAGGGCAAGCCCGGCCAGCTCAACGTCATCCTCCCGCCTGACGAGGCTGCCGTCAAGGCCCACCCCGACATCAAGGTCGAGTCGACGCTCCTGTACACTCTGTGGGGCCGCGCCTTCGAGTTTGGTCCCCGCGACGGCAAGAAGATGCCGCTGCCCGCCATTCCCCAGGAGCTCAAATTCCACGAGGAGCTAGTGGAGCGTATCCCCGGCTTCCTTGAGCTCGGGTTCAAGGCGCCGCCGATCGAGATCCGCGGTGGTCTTTCCGACATTCCCCAGGGCCTTAGCGACATGCGCGACGGCAAGCTGAGCGGCAAGCGCTATGTCTACACGATCGAGTAGGTGGTTTCGGCCGAGAGTTGAAGTGGCAGTGTGAGCAGTAGATTAAAAGGTCGCATTTGTAGCCCTGATGCAGTATTGATTTCCGGTTCCCAAGCGATAGCAAATGATCATCGCGCCTATCCCTATTCTACAACACTGATCACTCACGCCCGCCAGGTGACGTGCACTGCGTCCGTCCGGAACCTGCAATCAGTTAGCTGCCTCTTAGCCTGCGGTGACCCTGCTCACCTCTGCGTCACGCTCGTCTTCTCGATGGGAGTCGTCTGGCCCATCCGGAACGCCAGCATGCCCGCCTGGGCAATCATGATACCGTTGTCGATGCAGAAACTCTCGTCCGTGGCGAACACCCTCCCGTCGCGCTCCCCGCACATAATGCCCATCATCTTTTGCAGGCGTTCATTGCATCCGACTCCCCCGACGATGAGCACGTCCCGCGCGCCCACGTGCGCCATTGCACGCTCGGTGATCTCGACGAGCATCGCGAAAGTCGTCTCCTGGAGCGAGAAACACAGGTCCATGGGTGTGATCACGTCGTCGCCTTCCTTGATTGAGGACAGCTGGTCCCAGGAGCGGTAGCGCGGGTCCTGAGTGTACGTCTCCACTGCGGATAGGATGCCCGCCAGCGTCACGTCCATGCCCTTCGTGCCGTATGGCAGTGGGACGAGGCGGTTGCCCCTGGTGTCAGCGGGTCGATGGATAGACTTAGGACCCACTTCTTCGCCTCCTGCTCAATGTTGTATCCCGGGCTCGGGTCGTTACGTAGCTGAATGACGCGTGCAAACCGGTCAAGACAGTTCCCAATAGCAATGTCCAACGTCTCCCCGAAGATACGGTACCGCTGTTGGCTGTATGCGATGACCTGGGTGTTGCCTCCCGACACGTAAAGCACGATGGGGTTCGACGAGTTGGTAATGTGCCGTCCCATCTCAATATCTGACATGAGCTGATGTTCCACTACCATACAGCTCAAGATAGCTCCAGGAATACTCACGACCAACACAGTGATTGACCCCGACAAGGGGGATGTTGTACAATAGCGACAAGGTGCGAGAGACCAACGCCCCGACTTGCAGAGGTGTACCCATCCCAGGACCTGGTATCAGCGCGCCCATGATCCCACCCACCCTTCGTGAATGCAATCACATCGATATCGCTCATCCTCACGCCCGCCTTCTTCACCGCCTCGCGCACAACTCGCACAGCCCACTCGCGGTGGTGTCGCGCCGTGTCAGATGGGAGGAACCCCTCGCCTGGAGGGGTAATATACGTGTGCCGCACATTACTGAGGACGGTGACGAGGGTCGCGCCGGTGGTCGACGGCTCGTGGGCGACAACGCCCGCGCCCAGCTTGTTCGCGCTGCCCTCAAGGCCGAGCGCGAGGAGGCGGCGCTCTGTTGTCAGCTCACACTCCGACGCAGCGCATGAGAATCCTGACAGCGCCCAGTTCGAGAGCCGTACGTACTGGGCTTTGTCAGTGGAGAGAGCTTGGGCTTGCTTCCCGAGGCCGTAGTCATGGTTGTGGTGGCGCCGTGGAATGGAGGTCGAGTCCGAGGAGTGGTGATGAGTTTTGAGTGGCGGCCAACTTTTGAAAGATGAGTACAACTCTCAGTGCTACTCAGCCGTGCCTGACCCACTCAAAGTCGGTCATCAGCGCCGAAGCCTTCGGTGGCGGTCGAAGCGGCGTGCTCAATGTGTCGGACAACCACCTATGCATATCATATCATTATCTCGTCTCGATATGCCCAGACTGTGATTCCGCTACTTTTTGATATCTCTGATGGAACAGCACGAGTTGGCAGCGACAAGCAGGTGCTACCAGCTGCCCAATGAACAGGCCGTCATCGGCGGCCCGGGCTCAAGCCGGCTAAAAGTTGGCTAGTCCATCGGTGACGTCGAAACCAACACGCTCCGCTCTTCCGCACACACCGACCCTTCGTTGGCCTCGACCGACTTCTGACATTGCCATTTCTTTCATCTAGACACTTCCCACTCCATCTCGGCATGTTCTGGGACCCACTCTTTGATCGTATAGCAGAGCTGGCAGGCGCTGAGCCTGATCAGTGCAAGGTAAGTTTTCAGCAGTCGCGTCGAACGTGCTCCAATGGCTTGCGGCATGTGTCCGACGCGTCCAACATTGCCGTCCTGCACACAGCGCACCGCGTCCCCATCTCATCCATCCCACAACCAACTCCCCCTTGTGGCCTCCCCGTTACGGCCCGCTAACTACAGCTCATTGCCGCGCTGCTCGTATCGTTCCCCCTCGCCTCCATCTTTGTGCGCATCCCATCCAACCGGCCAAATGTCGCCCACTGGTTCTCACTTATCACCTCCACAATCTTCCTATGGCCCCTCCTCGGTCTCGGTACAGGCCTCCTCGAGCTGCTGGGCATGTGCATCACGACGTACCTCATCGTGGCGGCGGTCAGCGGGCCAAACATGCCCTGGATCGCATTCTTGTGAGCTACTTCATCCACGGATAGCTGACTCCTGCTTCGTCATGACCTGCATGACCATTACGTGAGCCTCGATCTCAGGAGGAGCTGACAGCAGCCACATCCGCCGAGCGTTCTTTGAAATCCCCAACTCAGCCATCGAGATCTCGGGGTCGCAGATGGTCCTCGTCATGAAGCTCTCGACGTTTGCGTGGAACGTCCACGACGGACGCCAGAAACTCGAGGTAAGTAGGCCGCTGGCGGGCATCTGTCCTCGGACTGGGCTCAGCCTGGAGGCTAAACTAACTCCAGAATCTCGACGAGAGCCAGAAGGCCACACGTCTTGCCCGCATCCCGACTCCTCTCGCGTTCCTTGGCTACTGGTGAGCCTGGCCCCAGCGTGTGCGGTTTCTGTCGGGGCTGACAACAGCTTCTTCTTCCCCTCCGTGCTCGTGGGCCCTTCCTTCGAGTACGTATCGTACGAGAAACTCCTCAACCGCACGCTCTTTGATGTTCCTCCGCCCCCAGGCACACCTGCCGCAGCACAGCCCCAGCGGAAGCGGCGCACGCCGAAAGGCCGCCGTCGCGTCGCATACCTGCACATGGCGATTGGATTGTTCTTCCTCGCCGTGTATGCCAAGCTCGGCGCGAGGGGCAATTACGAACGCGTCAACGGCGACGACTGGCCGACCTGGAGCCTTATTACGCGCTTTGGATTTGTCCAGTTCTGCGCATTCTGTGTCAGGACCAAGTACTACTCTGTCTGGAGTCTTTCGGACGGCGCGTGCATTCTCACGGGCATCGGATTCAATGGCTACGGACCCCACACTGGTCGAACACGGTGGAACAGGGTGCGCAACATTGACATCGCGGGCATCGAGGGCGCGGAGAGCTTCAAGCAGCTGTTCGATAGTTGGAACTGCCGGACTAATGTGGGTAGCTGGGGCAGACAGAAGCGCAACAGCTAATCGCAGGTATGGCTCCGTGATTGCGTGTACAAGCGTTTGGCGAAGAAGGGGCAGAAGCCTGGTGCAATGCAGAGCATGGCGACGTTCGTCACTTCGGCGTTCTGGCACGGTATCGCCCCGGGATACTACCTCGCCTTCGTAACTGCCGGGATGGTGCAGTACATTGGCAAGCAGATGCGGCGCCTCATCCGGCCGTACTTCCTCCCAGCGTCGGACCCGCAGGCAGCGGCCAAGCTGCCCAAGTGGCCGTCCCAGCCGCTCGCAAAGCGTATCTACGACATTGTCGGGTGGTTCAACGTCCAAGTCAACCTCAACTACCTCGTCGCGCCGTTCCTCCTGCTCCACTTCCGCGCAAGCATCAAGGCCTGGACAAGGATGTATTGGTATACCCACGTGCTTATCTTCCTGTTCCTTGCGTTCATGCGCCTCGGTGGCCGGCGCTGGCTCCGCTCGGGCCTCAAGACGCGCGAGCGGATGAAGGTCGACGTCGCGGCACGGGCCGAGGCGATGGACGTGCCCGAGCTCAGGTTGTCGCCGCTTACACCGGACGGACTGGGCGCGCGGGTCCAGAGGCCGGAGGACAACGACGATGCGGACGGGCCCGACAACGACGTCGAGTGGGTCAAGTACGACCTCAACACCCCCAGTATCCAGGACGGCGAGGGGCTCGACATGGACGGTGGTCTCATGGAGGAGGTGTTGAGCAATCTGGACGTCGACACGAGACCAACTACTCCGCACATGGGCGCGCATATCAAGTCAGAGTAGATGTGTGGTGTGTCTGCTGGTCGTGCGAAAACGGACCATCAGTCGGAGGAGCTACGCCCATTCTTGCTTTCTTGCTTGCCTTATATCATAGATGCAGACCTGTTACTTACGTTAAGTGTGGTGGTACTGAGCACTTATCAGCGTGAGCTCGATAGACGATAAAATACCATTAATACGAGAGATTGGTGGATTGAGCTGATCTGAGACAGTGTGGAGGCCCATCGAGGCTGATCCTTCCCTACATCATAAACACCAAACAAACATTGTCCGCTATACACTCGCACACGTCAACCGCACCAGCCGCACCAATCACTCATAAAGCCACCCCGTCGCTTCTTCCTTCTCTCCTTTTCTCTTTTATCCACTTTATCATTCCCCTCTTTCCTCATTTCTCCTCTTCTCCAAGTACCTCGAGTCACCATCCTTTCCTCAATCCTCAACTTCCTATCAAACACAATGACCGTTGACATTGTCGTAAGCTTGCGACTCTTAGCAATGGGCTTACACCAGCCTATCGAGCCTATCGAGCCTGTCGACCCCGCTTCCGCCGGGATTGACGCCCAGAAGGCTGCCGCAATGGTAAGCTGCTTGACCAGTTTACCTCTCTCTAACCCACAGCCTCAGGACAAGCAGAACGATACCCCCCAGGACGTTCCGAGCGCCACCAACACCGACTGTGTAAGTGACCTTGCTTGCCACCGTCGTCCCTCAGAGTCGTCATCTCCTTTCCCTTGCCATTGTGTCGAGACCAGTCTTCCCTCGTCCACTGTCACGACCTTCCTCATCCCTTCCCTCAAAGCCTTCCTCTTCATCTCACGAGTGCTAACCTCAGGCCACCGACCGCGTCAAGGAGGGCATGGATCTCGACGAGGAGGACGAGGCCGTCGACCCCGACTTCCACCCCTCGGAGGTACGTCCGCCGACACCTTCCCCGCTGACAGCAGATTGGCCCTGCGGAGCGTCTCATCGCGATGGCCCAGCTCGCCATGCTCGAGCAGCTCAACCACATGATCAAGCTCAACCTCGCGCTCGCTGTGAAGCACGGTATTCCCGTTCCGGCCGAGATTCTTGCCAAGCCCGATTCCGTTGCGCAGTTCGAGCGCTTTTCGGCGCGTGTGCTCGCGGGTGGCGAGGCGAAGATCGAGGCGTGAGCCGGGCAAAGGCCCTCTTGAAGTTCGTAGTACTGGTTCCATAGAAGTCAAGCTGAGCGGTGGCTTATGCAAGTAGTGGCATACTCAGTGGGCCCCAGTGGACGAGTTGACTGAGTAAGGTGACGAAACCTCTCTTTGCTACAGTACTTCATAATGCAGTACAGAACTGACACTATTAGCTTTCTAGAACACTGCCGTGACTATGAGGGCACACCTGGGACTTCATTATACAGACTGGCGGCCCTGACTTTGCATGAGGCTCTTAGACTCGAGGCAGTGGGAGATACCGACAGTACAGTAGTTGAGACGCCTGATGCCAGTCTTCATCGGGCTCCTTAACATTGTGATTACTGTAGAGAGACAAGTGCCGCACCCACCAAGAACGCCCATACTGTTATTGGAGTGCTGATCGCAGAGCTACTCATTTGGGCGCCATGAGACGGAAGCACGCTGTAACCCGGCATGGACTGCGATGGCGTAACCCCAGCGCCCAAGGTCCCATTAACCCTTTCGGATCTAAAGCCCCGGGCAGCATCAGAGAGTTGGGCGAACCCAATTTGCGCGTCCCCGTCGAAACGGAACGCCGTGTACACGCTGGCAAGGAAGGGATCACCAAGCATGATCTCGTTCCTCCCCAGCTGTGAATGAGGCCTGATGAGGGCGTCACACCTGTTGGGCTTAGCCTCAGACATGATTGGAGGGGCCACCCAGAAGTCGGGGGACAGAGTGTAATCCTTGCCTCCAATGGTGAACGTCACGTTGGCTGTGGTGTCGCAGGGAACGGTGAAGATGGATGACGGCGGAGGACGTTGTCGAACGATCATGTACTCGGACCCCTCGATCTTGGACATGGTGGTATTTGCGAGCTCTTCGCTCATAAAGACAGCCTTGGTAGGGTATGCGACCCATCCCTGTGCGGCGTCTAACTCGATAGCCTCGTTGTTCACCTTCAAGCCCCCGAGTGACAAGGACCACGCTGACGCATTCGTGAGGGGAAGGTAGTTGACCTCTCCAGTGTAGAGCTCCTGATTTAACCCACTGACATCAGCCCCCACTGTGTGAACAAAACCCACCCGATCGACATCTCGCCCGCATTCAGGTCGTATGGACCAGGACCATCGTAGTCAAGGTCTACATTATGATTGGGGTTAGCCAAGAACAGGCCAATCTCCTTGGTGTCTGACGCGTTGACGAGGTCCCGTGAAATGCCATTCGGTCCGAAAATTAACATGGACTGATCACCCCCCCAAAGCCGAAAGAAGATTTCCAGGCTCTCATTTTTTGCTATAACTTGGAATGAGTATATGCAGTGCTCTGATGCTCACCAAACTCCTGTTTCTCTAAGGTGAGTCCGTTAAGCGATACCACGTCATGCGCCACGTTGC
This sequence comes from Cutaneotrichosporon sp. PL3408A, assembly GCA_023629975.1. Lineage (NCBI taxonomy): Eukaryota > Fungi > Basidiomycota > Tremellomycetes > Trichosporonales > Trichosporonaceae > Cutaneotrichosporon > Cutaneotrichosporon sp. PL3408A. The sequence continues at coordinate 1,313,848 of JAMAMB010000008.1, forward strand.
CCATGAAGTTGGCAGAGACCACGGTCTCCTCTGACTCTTGAAAAGTACTCGACTCATTGGCACGGTAAGACTTCTTGTCTGTCCGCGTAGAGTCAAGTGGAATAGAGTTGACAACGAGCCGTTCCACTGGACCTGACTGGATGTGGAGCGGCACGAGGAGGCTCTGCGGTGGCGTACTGTCGTCAGCGAAGCTATCGACCAGTCATACCCGATAGAAATATTCAGGCCTAGTAATTGTAGAACGCCGAGTCCAGTCAGGCTCGGGTCAGCGACGATGATGCAGGAGCTTACAGTTGACCAGCGCCATCGCGCTTTGCCAATGCCCCGTGACGCTCCATATGCGAGAGTGACAGTCGCACTGGGCCTCCGGGAGAGGGCCCAGCCGAGGATGCGGCCACCGCCATTGTTGCGAGAATGGCGAGCGAAGTCGTTGCTAGATTTACCATATTGAGTGGTCCTGGATTAAGTTGCGAGACCAGTGTGCGGACAGCGTTGGGTGATCTGAGCTTTTATGCCATTAACTACTCGGTAAGGCCAGGACTGTCTTGAATCGCGACAACCTTTCTTGGCGATCTTGTCAATAGCGGTTGTGGAAGCACCTGTGGAAGCAGTCCGTCATGCTTTGGGCCGTCCCTGGCGATCCTGCATGTGATATACCCGCGTCTTGGAATCTCGCAGCAAGGAACAGCGGCGTGGACTCCGCCAACTGGCTCTTGGCGTGCTAGGGGCTGCGCGCGATGGCGATGGCACTTCGTAGTACACGCCCGATCGCGTCGGAGGTAACCCGTGACTGTCTGCTATCCGTCGCCAAGAGTCTATAGCGACGGTACCGGGATACGCGAGGGATAAATGTCCGAAAGCCAATCGATGCGGGATGTGGGATGGATCCCACTTGGTTGACGTCACTCTGCTGTACCTCGTTCTCCAAGGATTCGCACTGTCAATGGGGACCTACTGCTTGGCAGACTGAGCATGTTAGTTTAGCCAAGCATCGGTTCTGACAATGGCAGAGCACACGATGAAGGGGGAGGGAGGAAGCGCAAAAGCACCCCTCATCTCCCCATATTCTCTTCTTCCCCTCTTCCTTCCTGGAAATGTACAGCAACAGTATGAGGCCGTCCCTTCAATGTCAAGGCGTGTGCACATGGTTGGGTCGGGAGGTTCGGTTCCGTCACTAAATGAGCTCGTACATCACATGTTCATCAAGGCACCGAACCAATCGCTCCTTATGTGCCTTAGTTGCACCGCATGAGATGGACTGCGTCATGTCACCGAGGTTTGCGGTCCGCATCCTCCTTGATAACATGCCGTTAGGACAACCACTGCCGCCCGTGCTGCACCATCAGACGATGCGGCATCGACGACGGAGGAACGAAGCGCCGAACACACCCGCTAGCTACCCGAGCACTTGCTCTCGTCGTCCGAGCATACCGGACGCACCTATGCTCGTCGTCCGAGCATACCGGACGCACCTATGCTCGTCGTCCGAGCATACCGGAGGCACCATCTGGGGACGTAAGGTCCTAACAGTAGTGTGTGCACTCAAGCATATAACAGGACAACTCATGACCCGAGATCTGGTCTTGATCCCATCTCCCAAACCTAATCCTCCTCCCATCATTCAGATCTAGTCCTCATCCCATCTCCAAGACTAACGCAACATGCTTTGTCTATGGCAAGCTTTCACGCTTGGCCTTCTCGCCACCATAGCGTCAGCTTCGCCCACATCCGCGGCGGACAATGCCCCAGTTCGCATTGCGCTTAGAAAAGTGGGCACCTCAAGCCATCCTACCCTGGCCAAACGTGCCGACGACGGTGAGGGCCAACTGTAGGTCTGAGCCCGAATACACAACTCTAACTTGCCTCAGTCTCACCGGCCTCTCGGCGGGCCATTTTCTCGGCATGAACGTATCCATAGGGTTAGTCGTCGTCTTCAGGCAATCGCTGATTCAAGCACACCGCCTCAGAATCTTCTCCTCACACTCCACATGAGCTCTGAGATCGATGGACCTCTTCTCAGTATCATTCCCCAGGATTACGTTCCTAGCGAGAAGGTCGGCGGAAAATTCTTCCAACCGACAAACTCCAGCACTTTCAAGGTTTCTAATGAGACCGTTCCAATCATTTCTAACACCTCAATGAAGGGGACAGTTGCTCACGATTCCATTGGCCTGAATGGACTCTCGTGGGAAGGAGGGCGGCTGGGTGAGTGAACGACAGAATTATGAGCTTCTCTGCTTTTGTCACGACAGAATTATGAGCTTCCCTGCTTTTGTCACCAACTGACACCAAGTTATGGGAGATCATAGAGATGTTGGGCTACTCATTGCCCTATTCGATTACGACCGCGGGTGTGTGGGTTTCACCCCTACCGGAGGTTTTATAAAGGATGTGCTCTCCAAAAGCCAGACGAAGGAGATTGGACTGTTCGTGGCCAAATATAATTATAACACGACGGACCTCAAGAACGGCACTGAAGAGAGCCCATTTGACCTCAATGCCGGTGAGCTTGCGATCGGGTGAGTTACTCTTATAGTTATGTGTCGATTTCCGAGATGCTTACATGTGGCGGTCTTAACCAGGAATTGTTCAAGGGACCGGTCGACTACTTCCCCCTCGCTAATACGTCCAGTTGGTCGCTTGCCCTAGGGGGTATGAAGGTGGACGGCGAGAGCATCGACGTCTCGGGAGCTGTCCCAAAAACCGCAATCTTGGGCACTCCCGGCCCAGCCATTTATATGGACGAGGCGCTGGCCAACGCAACAATGGCTAAGGTTCCAGGTTCCAACTACACGGTTATCAGTTCCTCACTCCTCAATTCGACCTACTATTTCGTGCCCTGCAACACTACCTCAAACCTCATATTCACGATCGGTGGCAAGGACTACACGCTGGAGCCCGAGTATTGGATTGCGCCCTATCCCGAGGGAGGCTGCATATCTACAATTTCTGTAGAGCAGTCCTCGGACGTCGTTGGCCTTGGGCAGGTATTCCTGTCCAGCGTCTATACGGCTCTGAGGCTCGATGGCGATGCCTGGAAGATTGGCTTCGCACAACTCTCAGACGCTGCGCTTGGCGTCGAAACGGAGCGCGTTTGGGGGAACGAGAACGCAGGGACCACACCGTCGGCCTCCATCCCTGGTTACAAGGCTTTCCAAACACAAGGCCAGGCAAACGGAACAGCTCAGGCGAGTGGGGCGGCAAGCCTTCGGACAGTCTTGGCTGTTTGGCCACTGCTCGGGGTGTGCGCTGCCCTCGTTCTCATTGTTTAGTGTCCTACACCTTCCTCGTGTTGGAGGACGCAGTAGGACTTGAAGCCGCTCGCGCGCACTCCCTGTAAACTTGTCGTTGTTGTATGTTTATTCTGCATCCTCATGATTCTCCACCAACATCGTATGATGAATATCGATGGACGCGTTGAGAATCTCACGGACAAGCGGTTGGTCGGTTCGTCATTTCTGGGACGCCATTCGCAGGGCATACCGAGATTCCCGACGGTCAGTACAAGATCCCAATGGATTGGACTCAAGTTTGGCTACGTTAACTACTGAAAAGATTATATTAATCGCCGATGTCGCGATCAGCTCACCCGCACCGCTTCAATCGCTACGATATGCCTGGGGTCCTGCGCCAGTCCCGTAAACCACTTTTCATTGCCATATTTATTTCAACGGCGCGTTACTACTGGGTATCCAGTGTATGAATATCAGGGATTGGTGTCTCCCACTTCTCTGCGGAACGCATCCAAATCTGTACTGACGGCTTGGGCAGCGAGCCAGAAGGGAAATGGCCTGCCGTCAGTCGCACGTGGTCTTACCCATGCCAAGGTTACTGACCGCCATGAACAACCATAGCTTTGCCTTCGCGGAGGCTGCTTGTGTCGTACAAACTCGAGCCGCAATGATCGCACCAGTGGCGTGTCACTGTGTTCCCGGCGTCCGACTTGCTATCGTACTTCTTGACATTCTCCTTGCCCTCGATTGACACGTTGGCGGTCTCGGCATTGAGGAAGTAGCCTCCCAATGCGCCTGTAAACTGGCGGCAGTCGGTGCAGTGGCATATCTCAAGGCCCTCCTCCAGCACTGGTGTAGGATCGTTGATGGTGATGGAGACGCGCTTGCAGAGGCAAGAACCTGTGAGAGGTGCCATTGTGAAAGCAGAGGAGCGAACGATTGGCGGTCTGGTTGGACAAGGTAGGCAGAGGTACGTCAGTAGTCGCGATGTCGGTGAATAGACGCACGCAACACAAGAGTTTAAGTAGCGTCAACGAAAAGTCCAGAACAGAGGTTGACATCGGTTGAGTCACTTCTCTTGGCATGTGAACGCCAACATTCCGTTGTTCACGTGCCTCCTGTCGATTCTTGTTTCAGTCACAAAGCACCGCGTTTCACCAGGACAGAGCATTTATGCGCTTTTATGCATTGGTCAGCAACCGGATCCCTTCGGTTCCATGCCAACATCCGCGCTCGTTCAAGATCGTGAGAGCAAATGGTGTTGGTGAGCCATTGAGCAAGGATTGGTGGGCATTGAGCCGATAGTGTGGGTGGGGATCGATCACTTCATCGATCATTTCAGCCAAGAGCCTCAAGGATCATTTTGGGTTGGGTTCTCTGCCCAGCTGCCCCACTTCTCCATTCAAACGCTCTGCCCCACTTCTTAAGGCACCGCCCCCAGCCGTGACGTATTGGCGAGCGGTTGAAGTGCTGGTATGACCTTACTGCCCCACTTCCCCGCGCCTTTTTTCAGTTTCAGCCTGTGCCGTCCACCGTCATCCACCATTCACTTGCCTTTCTTTCTGCCCCACTCTCTTTAGACCACAACTCAGCCCCACCCCTTAAATTGCTAGCCCAGGGCCATGACGTATGGCTGACGGCCGTGGGGGTGGAGGTATCGTGCTCCTGCCCCACTCTCACTCGATTTTCAGCATCACCCCGTACCCTCCACCACAGTCCACATTCCACTGGCAAGTTCCACCTCCACTTGCCCTTTCCATCTACCAAGCCCCTAAAAGCATCTCCACAACGCCCTCGTCAAAGTTCTCCTTTCTCCCCCTCTACACAAACTAACCGACACACAAGTCAACATGGCACCCCGCCCACTGCCAGCGAAGAGAAGAAGCGATGCCGGTGAGAGCAGCCGCGCCCCGAAAAAGGGCGGAAACAAGGAGCCGACGTACGACACCTTCGACGAATGCATGGAAGGAGGCGTAGATCTCGAGGAGCGCGGTGAGCGCTACCGCGACGGCGAGAAGGCCCAGCGTTTCTACGAGCAGGCCGCAGAGCTGTACGCCAAGGCACTGTCAATGGACGAGAACTCGTTCGATGCAGCCTACAACCTGTAAGTTGTCTGAGGCTGCTGGTGGGAGTTGGAGCTCACCCACCAGTGGCCGGGTCATGTACCGTCTGGGAAGCGAGTTCTACCTCCCTCCCTCGTCGCTTGACGTGTGGAGCGGCGCGATGATGATGTTCAAGCGCGCACTTGCCGGGACCGAGAACCCCTTCAACAAGAACGACGCCGCATTCAACCTCGCCGAGACTCTCAATGCTACCGCCGACCTTCTCGAGGAGTACCAGGGCGAGCGGGCAAGGGCGCAGGCCAAGGAGATGCGCGAGGGCGCGACTACTCTTCTCAACCCCGTCCTCACCACGCAGTTTGAGTACATGATGTCGAAGCAGGACGAGAAGGACGCAGAGGAAGCGAGCGAGGCCGCAACCCCAGCACCAGCCGAGGGCGGCATGGACGTCGACAACGCCGACGAGCCCGCGGCCGGCGGAGACAGCGAGATGAAGGTGGACGAACAGGACCCCAAGGATGAGGAGACCGCAGAGGTCAAGGTTTCCACAGTGCCAACCGCCGACTCCCTTGTCGACGCAGTCGTCTTGATGGCCGACATTGGCGTCACGCTGTGGAACTACATCGACCCGATGCAGATCCCTTCCGATGCTCAGCAGGAGGCGATCATGGGCATAATCGACACGGCGCGCAAATTCGCGCCTTCGACGCGCCAGGCTGAGCTTGACCTTATGGACTCCAAAGCCCTGCTCCAGGTAGACAACAACATGTGGGATATGGTGCGGGACAAGATCACCCCCGGGACTGGCCTGGACTCGACGCTTGAGAAAGCCGCGGGGGCAATTGAGCGCATCCTTACCAGCCTGGACGCTGCGCCCTCGGACGACTCGAGCACACGCGCTGATATCCTCACAACCCTGGCGGACACTGAGATGAACTCTGCCGCCCGCCTCATGATGCTTGTCGACCGAACGCAGGACAAGGCACCACTCGGTACCCGCGCGTGGGCACAGCTTTCCTCGGCTGCCAAGCACCTCACCCAAGCTGCTGGGCTGCCTGTGACTGCTAGCACACCGAAGGAGTACAAGCTGAATGTTTACCTCGGCCTTATGCGCGCCACGCTCGCGCGCGCTCGCCTCGCCCCCATCAACGGTACCGCGTCGTCCAACGCACAGAAGCTGCTCGACAACGTGTCCGCGTACGCAAACAAGGCAGCTGACGCCTCCGGGTGGAAGCTGCCCAAGCTGCCGCGTGGGAATGACCCCCAGCCAAACCCCTTCTTTACCGAGCCGCTCCAGCCACCCTTCCCCGCCGGATGGGACATGGAGATGCTCGTGCGGGACGTGCAGCTCACAATGCTCCGTGTGTGTTATTACGTCCGCACTGGCATGTTCGATTCTGCTGGTGTCGACCAGCACAGCTATGAGGCTGCCGCTAAGGCCATTGTGGATGGAATCCAGAGCGTCAAGAACGGCCCTCGCCGCATGATGCCGCGCGACCTCGAGCGGTTTATCGAGGACATTGAAGATGCCGAAGGGCCGATATCCAAGGAGGAAAGCGCCTTCTGGAAGGACGTGGGCGCATCCATCAATGCGGGCATCCCTCCAGAAGAGCATCGCGAGGAGGCTTCACAGGAGTTCACGCCCGCCGTCGCGAACGCAATCAGGAATTCAGCTTCCGACAAACCTATCGAGATGCCCCAGACCGGCCCTGCACCATCTAGTTAAAGGGCGATCTTATCTTGGACGTGGCTACTGGACGGAGCATGTGGGATCGATCTAGGTAACGCTTCAGACATGTGCGGATGCATCTAGACAATATACCATGATACGTAGATTCAGTCGTCCGTCGGAGGCAGGCTTTGCGGTGGCTCGTCGCTCCATCCCAACCGTACAGCCAAACGCGAGAGGAACCACCCGCTGAGCCCCCAAACCTCCACGTTCGGGAGCTCCTCGGGCGGAGGATGGATCAAATCCCCGCACCGGATCTTCCAATACGGGCGCCGCCCATCTAGGCGGAAGTAGTGGGCGCCCTGTCTCGATGGGTCGGCGACGGCGCTGAGTGGAAGTGGGATGAGGCCACTCACTTCGCCCGGGTCGGGTCTCAAGGTCGAGAGAGACACGGAGGCGAGTGGTTCAGTAGCAATCTTGGAGTCGACTGCCCCCTCGATGGCGTCGTTAGCTGCTGCGTCGAACGCGTCCTCGGGGTGGACAAAGCCCTGTCGTCAGCGAGTACAACGCACCCTCGAAGGTTCTCCCAACTCACGATAATAGGCCACACGCGCGACCTATTTCCGAGACTGTACTCTGGTTTCAAAGCCCCAAGCACTTCCACATGGGATGGAGGCAGCGATAGCTCTTCTTCCGTCTCGCGCAGTGCGGTCTCAACGACGTTCTCATCGCCCTACCATCAGCTGCCGCTCTGTGGTCCCCCGTGAATCTGTTCAAACGTTTTGAAGGCTTGACACGATATACGTACCTCTTCAGCCTTGCCGCCTGGGAAACTAATGTCAGCTCGCCCTCGCACCCGACCTGCTCACCTCGCTTCACTTGCATGTACTCTCAGCCCCGCTGCCCGCATCTCCATCAGCACGTGTGCCACGCCGCCGACATTGGCCAAGGGGATCAGCACGGCTGCATCTCGTGGTGGACGTTGGTTGAACTTGGCCGTGTGCTCCGGTAACTCAGCTAAAGGTGTCGTCGGAGGCGGGAGGAGAGCCGAGCGGATCGTGGCCAGGTCGGCGCGCGAGAACGCCGCAGGGGGTGGTTTGAGGGGCGCCTCTTTGTCGGACGCGGACAGTTCGGAGGAAGCGCATAATGGTGTTGAGGAGAAGTACCGACAACTGACAAGCAAGCGGAGACGTGCCGGGCGCAGGGGACGTACGCGACAGCTTGGCATCATCGTAGAGATGCTCGAGATCGATGTTAATAGTGAGGACGCAAGAGTGGTGCAGCGGGGCGAATGATGTTGTGGCGCCAGCCGCCATTATGACGGTAATGCGTTCATCGCCGAGCTTTGGTCGGACCGACCATCCGTGGGGTGCACGTGGGCTGCAGATGTTGCTTTGTGCAGCATTCTTCAACAACAACAATTGACAACAACAATCGACAACGCCGGGTGCGCTCAGCTTTGACCTCGGCGACCGGTATGATGTAGCGGAGATGCAACGGACGAGGTGTAAGTCGATGCAGAGTGTACAAATGGCTAATTTCCATGCACGACCTACTCTCCGCTGACGTTATGATGTATGTCGACATCCACGCCCCTTCCTTCTATTGAGCCAGCCATCCTCCATCCATAATCTGCTCCGATCCCGTCATGGTACTCGCCGCGTCCGAGCACAGGAACACGGCCAGTGCACCCAGCTGGTCCGGTGTTGTGAAACGCTTCATGGGCTGCTTCTCTCCCACGAGTCTCTCCGTGGCCTCCTGGATGCTAATGCCAGCCTCCGCGGCGCGTGCTTCGACCTGCTGCTGCACCAAAGGCGTCAACACCCAGCCGGGGCAGATCGCGTTGGCCGTGATGCCCCTGTTGGCATTCTCGAGGGCAACGACTTTGGTGAGACCGATAATGCCGTGCTTGGCCGCGACGTAGGCTGCCTTGTTCTCGCTAGCCACGCGGCCGTGCGCGCTCGCAATGTTGATGACCCGTCCCCACCCCGACTGTTGCATATACGGCAGTGCGGCCTTGGTCGCGTGGAACGCAGCGCTCAGGTTGATTGCGAGCACCGCGTCCCACCTGTCGTCCGGGAAATCCTCGACGCGCGCCACGTGCTGGATGCCCGCGTTGTTTACCAGGATGTCGACGCTGCCGAGCTGCGTCGCCGTGTCGACTACTAGCGCACGGATATCGCCTGGTTTTGTCATGTCCGCGGGGGAGTAACCGACCTTGACACCGGCCGTGGAGGCGAGGTTGGCGCGCAGGACCTCCATATCCTTAGGGTCCCCGAAGCCGTTTAGCATAATGTTGTAACCTGCACCAGCAAGGGATCGAGCGATGCCATATCCGATTCCGGACGACGAGCCAGTGACGATGGCTGTGCGCAGGGGGGACATGTTGGAGGATGTGGACGTGAGGTGAAAGCGCGACCAGTGAACGAAGGTAGAGAACCAGCATGTTCTTACGCGGGGTTAGCTGTAGATCACACAGTTCGGGCCGATGTTACCGGATCATATGGTGGGCATGACGTAGGGCCATCACCGTTGTCCATCACAAGGACAGGTAATTATGATCTGGTCTTAGGGAGTTAATAACCTTGCGGCTGCACCAGTCGCGGTCAGTCTTGTTGCGGGGCACGTTGATCCGCCGCCTGGAGCCAAATTAGCATGTTGCTGATACCTTGGCATAGGCTTGTCCTCCAAGCTCTCCAGGAGGTGGCTTATGCTTGTCACCACCTCGCCGCAACGCCGAAGCGTTGTTCACCGGGTGTAGCTCGGTCTGATGAGCTCCACGAGCGCGGCGGCTCCACAGCAAACGCGGCCAAGTCCGACCACTGTTGCCCACTAATGGTAGCCTCGGCACTGCAGCTTACCCAGCGGAGATTCCCACGAAACTGCTCGGCCCCCGTGCGGCGTTCCCGCGGCCCATCCCTGGCCATTTGCAAACCTTCTGTGCTTGGAATGATTTGGCTGGGCATTGGCTTGCAACCTGGCAAGCTGACCACGTATGCTAATATGCTGATGCTCTTGTCTGTGTCTGTGTGTGTAGAGGCCGTGCGAGGTGGCTCGTTCCTGTGGATTTGCAAGGGGCACGCCCCTGCCGATCGTTCCCATATTCCATGCCAAGTTGTTTACTATGCCTTTGCCGATGATAATATGGACTGTAATCAACCGCCTTGCCCAGACCATGGAAAGGTAGACGAGTCTAAATACACCATACATTTCTTTAACCCAGCTCTATTACCACAATCTGGACTCGCTAACCCTCGTGTTCCTCGGCATGTTGAACTCAGTCCGCCAGCCGCACATCGGTGGAGGTTGCGGTTGGTACGCTGGCTTCCCATGTCTTACGGGGTGTTCAGAAGGCACAAACCGGACGGGGAGGACGGAATGCGGGCTGAGCAGAGAGCAGGGGTTAGGTACACTTACGTCAACGCCGAAGAAGCTCCACTGCGTGGAATGTCTTAAGGATGGGATCTTGCGCAGTTAACCTGCACCTTGAGTGGCTGTTGTTGAGCCATCTAGAATGTTTTACTATGTGAAACCGGTAACATTCAAGATTGTCTCGCCTAGAGCATCGATGATGAGGTGGCTTTAGATGGCCTGTTAACTGAGCGGAGTCTCTCTAAAAATGTGGAGGCGAAGCCGGGGGAGTGACGGTACGCACAGACAGATGGGTCGGCATTTGTTTTTATCCGCAACAGGGGGACAAGTGGGGCTTATTAAGGGGATGCGGCATGCAAAGAGGCGTACGAGCAGCGCCCTGCTGCTCGGGACGACGTAATAATGAAGGGGGTGAAGTTAAGCGAGTGCATTCAGAGGACAACTGCTGCTGGGGGACTCTTGTCGAGGACGTTTATAGATGCCCTCCAAACTCAGCACGGAGGTCACCCTTATGGAGGTCGTTTCAGGAATTCACGCGGCAGGTTGCTCTGCAGGAAATGTTACCGTTACTTTTGAACTGTAACTAAACCTGTCTGGCAGTGCCGGGTGATTGCTGAGTGATTTGGGGGGAGGTTTACGAGGAGCATCCGATTTGGTTTGCTGGAACAGAGGGAGGGTATGGCACTTAGGGTTCATGCACGTCGTCTTGCTTGACTACTAGATTTGGTCGTTGAATCGCTATCATCAGCCCTAATCCCACCCTTCAAAGGTCTTGACCCTTCAATGACTCCACTTCCAATTGTCGTCCTCAATAATCACTTTGTCATCAACGTCTATCGCATTTCTTACATCTCTTGCATCTACACCTCCTCAACACCTAATTGTCTTCCCGCTTGGACTTGATCAACCCTCACGTCGGACGCCAACCTCAAACCAATCACCCCTCGACGTCGGCTCCACAGTTCGACAAGCCGGGCCTCGGACACCACATTACTCCACAAGCGCCCCTAACAGCCACTGCTTATTGATCCGGCCCGAAACTACATTTCTGCGCCCCTCTCCCCTCCACCCCTCCCGTCGTCCTCGACCGCGTAGAGTCCAGCTGCATCTTGCTCACGCACATCGTAACTCGGCGCGAATCCACGACAGACACGTTCAGCACTGATTGGCGTCACTGCTTCCGCACCGAGGCGCCCCCGCCCACTCCGCTCGCTAGCTTTGCCCCGCCCACCCCTTTGCTACCTCACCATTTGCCAACTGGCGGTGGCCTATGCCCATCTAGACTTGGTGCATATCTTTCTTGATCTCTTCGGAAGCTGGAGTAGGCCGACAGTAGGGCCGACACCGAGATGATGTTTGCCAACGGGAACTCGAGCACCCCGTCGCGGACTTCATCGCGAGTTCCGTCGCCCTCGCCCGAGTATCCTCCCTGTGGCAGCTCGTTCGTGCGGCATCTTCACAACGATCCCAAGGCCAAGCATGTCGCTCTGCCTGCTCTCGCCAATGGCAAGCCCAAAGCTTTACGGTTACCGCTTCGTCGCAAGTCACCTCAGAGCAGAGCTGAGCCCCTCCCGCCACCCCTCGATGAGATCGCACAGACGAAGGCGGTGACCTCTCCATCGTCGGCGCCCCAACCACCAGGCATTATCATTGGTGACATTGCGACAGAAGCCCCTGGAACGGATTTGACTACTGGGTCAACATCTTTATCGTCAATATCTCCAACAACAATTGAGCCGCCACCCAAATCTCTCCGTTCAAAACGGCGCCCACAAACTGCACCATCGCGCGGTATGGATGGCGTCCTCTCCTCGTCCCCCTCATCGTTTGAGGACTTGAGTCACAGGCAATCAGGGGAGGGTCGGAGGCGCGGTTCTGAGGAACAATCCGTGACGGCCCCATTACTAAAGGACATTCCACTTGCAGTCGCCTCAGGTGCTGGCGATGGATCAGCATTGCGCCGCCGTAACAGCCTCGAGCAATTACCGTGGAATGAGTTTGGTCGCGCCTATGCCAATGGCTGCTGGGATCCTGTTCGAGTCCCCAATGCGCCCTCCCCAAGTCTGGGCTCTAAAGCAGGCCGCAGTACTTCACCCTCGCGACCACTTGCTCTTCATAACTCACTTCCCCAACTCTCTCCCAACCACAGCTCTGCACCCGCGGGCGCAGGGAGGCATACGCGCTCCATTGACAGCATGACTTCCGATAGCGCGACCAGCTCGAATGCGACCAGCGTCAAGACGCCCTCGTCCTTTGGAAGCCGCCAACGGTCATTGGACATCGGCACGGCGAGTGACAGAACGTTTGGGCTACCCAGCAAGATGCAGTTGCCCGACCACCACATCTCTGCAGCGACAGTCAGACTCGCATCCTCCAATGTCTCGTCCGGCCTATTTGCACCGTTCGGGGTCCCGAGCCCAGAGCGCGAACTAATGGACCCCCTTTCGTCCTCGCTCAACTCTCAACCGCCAGCCATCAAAGCAAGCTCTGATCCTGGCGCAACCAACAAGTACACAGTTTCGTTTTCGAGAAGCACGTCAACCTATTCGGCATCCAGTGGCCAAACAAGCGGACTGCCGACGATAGAAGATAGTCCCATTGGCACACCAGGTGACTTGTCTGGTCTCCCTCCGACGGTGACGAGGACGAAGGGGCCCGTGCAGGGGAGAATCCCCGCAGCCTCTGCGCCATTGATCAAATCTGAACCAATCGCAGAACCCGTTGAGGATTACTTTGGCGACGCGGTTGTAGCCGACGGCGAAGGTCATGCGCCACCGACGCCGCCGCCGCAGCCGCCGCAGCCTATCGAATATCCGACTTTGAGGCATTACAACCAGGCAGAGGCATTCTTCAAGAGACATGGATTCCTTGCAGCTCCGCCGTCGCCGGCCGAGGCCAAGCGACTCAAAGCGCTCTACAACTTCAACATCATGCATACCACAAACGATGTCAACTTTGACCGCATTGTGCACATGATCAAACTGGTGTTCAAGGTGAAGATTGGATTCATTACCATGGTGGACGCCGACCACGCATGGTTCAAGGCCAAAGCTGGCTTTGGTGCATCTCAAACTTCCCGCTCGACCAGTTTCTGTGGTCATACCATTCTTGCCGAGGATGACGAGCCTATGGTTATTCTGGATACCTTGAAAGACTGGCGATTCTGCAACAACCCTCACGTTGTTGGTCCTCCTAACGTCCGGTTCTACGCTGGTGCACCCTTACGCACCTCGACTGGCTACAACGTTGGCAGCTTATGCCTCGTCGACGACACTCCCCGACCAGAATTCCCTCCGCGGTCGCGACACATTCTTAAGGAGTTTGCAGCTATTGTCATGCGTGAGATGGAGCTGTGGCGCGATAGGGTGGGTACGACGTTGACAAGGACTTGCTGACGCTTAGTTGCAACTACGCACGCGTGACAAAATCCAGACGTCGATGGAGCAGTTCACCCGCGAGTGCCTCGAAATAGACGAGGAGATTACTTCGACCGACTTTGACGCATCGAGTCGCATGAACCATGTGTACAACAGAGCCGCCAAGTTGATCACCAGCACGCTCGAGCTCGACGGATGTACCATCCTCGACATTAGCCAGTTCGAGCGGGTCGAGCTGTCTACACCAGAAGGCGATCGGCAAACAATGTACCACGCCAACCCGTACGCAGAGAGTGATGCGAACATGGTCGAGCCGCCTTCGATGTTTGGAGCGGTTCAAGCGTTCCCGGTGCTGGCAACAGCGCCAGCAGGGTTGAGTGAACCGCGCGACCTCACGCCCAGTGAGCACGAGAAGATGTCCTGCTTCCTTGCCGATCACCGGGACGGCCGTATCTTCGAAGGCGTCGCGCCATCATGGATTAAGTACGTCTTTCCCTCTACACTCAAGTATGGTATGGTAGTACCCGTCTTCGGTATCGACAAGCAGCCGTTTGCACTCATCTGTGCCTACACACATGATAAAGGCAAGCAGTTCCTCGAGGGCTACGAGCTGCAATTCCTCAGAGGCATTGGCGTCATCATCCTGTCAGCAGTCCTACGCCGGCGGATGCTTCTGGCCGACCGTTCCAAGAGCGTCCTCATCTCTTCGGTCAGCCACGAACTGCGCACGCCACTCCACGGTATCCTCGCCGCGTCCGAGCTACTCTGCGACTCCAACCTCGACCCTAACCAAGACGCGCTGCTCTCCACGGTTAGGACATGTGGGCTGCAACTCATCGAGACGGTCAACCACGTTCTCGACTTCACCAAGCTCAGTGGCGGAACAAGGCACACCTCCACCAAGCCGCAGATCAAGCTGTCCAAGACCAACCTCACCGACCTCATCTTGCAGACTGTCGAGAGCTGCTGGCTTGGCGCGCGTGGTCGATCCATGCAGCAGGGCGAAAGTCAACCGGGCAGCTTCTATGCGCCGATCGTGTCTGGTCTACTGCCTCATGAAGAACGCGTTCACGTCCAACAAGCATTAGCGCATGTCGAGACCGTGCTTGATCTTGCTCCACGAGTGGGAGGCTGGAATGTCATCTGCGAAACTGGCGGTTTGCGGCGTGCGTTGATGAACATCTACTCCAACGCACTCAAGTTCACCAAGGAGGGCTACATCCAGGTGGTGCTGCGAGAACTGCCTACGAGTCCCGGACCAGGCCGAATCACTGTCCAGCTCGCTGTCATTGATACGGGCAAGGGCATCGGTAAGGCGTTCCTCAAGGACCAGATCTTCCAGCCGTTCTCACAGGAGAACCCCCTGCAGCCCGGTACAGGACTTGGCTTGGCCATTGTGAATAGCATCATGCGTTCCGAGGCAATCAAGGGCAACGTCGAGGTGTGGTCCATTGAGGGAGAAGGAACGGAGATTCGTCTCACATTCGACGTCGAAGTGCTGGAGGAGCCTGGGCATGTCCCGCTGGACCGCACGGTCGGCAAAGGCCTCAGCATCGCGTTCCTCAACTACGACCCCAAGCATCGCGGATTGCAGCTCAGCAAGGAGGTCTTGATGCGATACGCCGATTTCCTCGGATACACTATTGTGGACGACTACCTTAAGGCCGATGTGCTCGTCATGAACGAGCTCGGCGGCATCACACAGGACAATATCGACCTTATCAAGACGAGGCCTATAATTCTTTTCGTGACATTCAAGATCTGGAGCCGGGACAAGCTTGATGCGCTGGGCCTTATCAAGGACAAGTACGCTCGCGTGATCTGCAAGCCCAACGTCCGCTATTCGCTCCTGTACGAGCTGGATCGTGTGGCAAAGTATGTCCGCGGGGGCGGAAAGGGCGACGGATCAGAGCTCGGCGAGCTGCCGAACGTCTTCAGAGAGATGGCCCTTGGGTCGCCGGACACCGTTGCCGTTCGTGCGGGACACGGCCAGGGGGCTTCCAGCGGAAGCCAGTACGAGCCGCAAGTCCAGCCGTCCAATCTCACAACCGCCCAGACAAATAACCGCCCAAGCTCTCTGCAGCGGAGGCGGTCAGACGAAGGCGCGAGCGAGGGCCGTCTCGTCAGGCCGCCTATGAATCCGAGGGGCGTCACTTACCATCCTACTACACGTTTGAACGAACAAACAGCCTCACCACCATCTACCGAAGTGACATCGCCCAGCTCGACCGTTTCGCTCGCCGGCGGCGGCGCGCTCCTCAAGGCCATCACGATACCGGACGAATTTGCGGGGCTGAGAAAGCCCCGGACACCCCGTGTCATGGTCGTCGAGGATAATGTAATCAACAGGCGCGTGCTGACCGCGTTCCTCAAGAAACGTGGCTGCGAGTTCTCGGAAGTCGTCGACGGGTCTGAAGGTGTAAAACTTTTCGATTCGACCCCACCAAATTTCTGGGAGTGAGTCAAGGTGTGCAGAACACCAGCTGATCGCAGCATCATCCTGATGGACATCACGATGCCGGTGATGAACGGGTACGAAGCAACGCGTTGTATTCGCGCGATTGAGCTCGGGCGGCGACACGCCCCACCCGATGCAAATGGCCCGCCGCCAGAAGCCGGACAGACCTCGCTTTCCCAGCCGAACCACAGCAAAATCTTCGCTCTGACGGGGTTGGCTACTGCAGACGATAAGCGCCAAGCATTCGGAAGCGGTGTAGATGGATTGTAAGTCGCGCAACGGTTCGTAGCTAATAACAGCCTTGTCAAACCTGTATCACTGTCGAGCCTGGACACGCTGTTCAAGAGTGAGTTAACCGACAAGGATCCCGCTGACGACGCAGAGATTGGATTTTAGAGCGCATCTCCCGTGTATTGCGTGGGTGACCGGTCGTGCACCACTGAGGTGGGCACTTGTATTTACGATCATATTCGCTGTCTAGAGTACGCGGATTTTGTCATTACATATGTTAGATTGAAGCACGGGCCGATGCCATCGCCGCAAAGTCAGAGGGATGTAGGCAGCTGCGACACCTCCTTCGAGCCTCCGCCTCCCGACCAGACTCTACTGCACCTCCTCTCCTCCACCGGCGCCCACACCGCCGCGCAGTTCGATCCCTTTCATTCCTCCCCCTGCAGCCCTCGCCGCCTCTGCTGCCTCCTCGAGCTCCGCGTCCGTTGCCTCCGGCTCGTCTGGGTCTATCGCGAACTCGGCCATCGTGCGCAGAACGAGGTCGGCAGAAGAGAGGAACGCGTTGGTAGCCAGTCGGACGATACGCAGTGTAGCCGCGCGGATAATTCTGATGAGTAATGGAACAGGGTGAGGAAAGTGGCAGTCGAAGGGAGGCCCCCGGCAATGAGGAAGTGTCAGCACTTGACTTGTACGGCGGTAAATACCCGCGCACTCACACCACTAGCACGTCCCCCTCCACGCTCGTTTCACGCTCGACGAGGTCCATGTTGACCTCTCTGTCGACGTCCAGCGCCCGCTTGGCCGCCACGGCCTGGTCGTGGGTGTAGAACGGTATCCTGAGTGTGCTGGAGTCAGCCAAAAGTCCCAGCTTCGTCTGGACATACACGACATGTGAGAGGGCACCATTGGGGGTCTGGGCACCTGAAGCCGATGTCGATGCTTGTGGTGTGGACGTCGACATGTCTGAGTGAATGAGTGGAAAGTCGGAGTCGAAGTGGAAGTGGAAGTTATCAGAACTTTGAAGGTTGAAGGCGTCATTGAAATCCAGGCACCTCTCGCCCTTGCCCCTTCCTCCCTACAGTCAGCAATCGCAACCCCTCCACCGTAGGAAATTGCCGCCGAGCAGGCCGAGCACTTGTTTAACTTCGTCCGAGTCATCCTTCATTCCCATCTCGTCGTCAACAAATATCTCATCTTGTTCAACTTTTCTCCATTCTCATCAACTTAGATTATAGATATTCGCGACCATGATCAAGGTGGGTCATATTATCAACGGGGCGACACGGTGCTGACCTGCGCGCCCGGCCGCTCATTGCTGTTCGCTCACTGTTCGCCACCCCGATGACTTCCTCGGATCACGCCTCAAAACGCGTCTCATCACCGCCACGCCGCGTCCGACGTCCTGACTCTGACGCTTCCTTGTTTCGCACTGTTACTATTACGCGATCACTCCCGCTGTTCTCCGTCTCCATTTCTCTTCCCCCTTTCTTCTGAACACCTTTCGCCTCGGTGTAACACCTACAGATCTGGTCGCTCAAGAAGGAGCAGGAAGCGCAGAACAAGACCAAGCCCAAGGTCTCTGCTGCTGAGCTGCGCGTGCGGAAGGGTGAGTGGAGTACAGTCGCTGTTATGGCGCGGTCAACCTCCAGTCGCGTTCGGACCACGTCGCGTGATGGAGGACCGAGCGACTGGTAGCGTCATCGCCCCACGGCGTTGTCCCTCCCACCTGGAAGACGCGACTGATCGCAGATATGAACGAGCTCGACCTCCCTTCTGGCGTAAAGATGCAGCTGGGACCGAACAACGACATGCTCAACTTCACCCTCTCCATCGCGCCCGACGAGGGTAGGTAACCACACACTTCGTAAACCCAGGCACTAACGTGCAGGCTTCTACAAGGGCGGCCAGTTCAACTTCACTTTCGCGATCAACCCCAACTACCCCCACGAGCCACCTAAAGTGCGGTGTACACAGAAGATCTACCACCCCAACCTGGACCTTGAAGGCAACGTCTGCCTGTGAGCTAACATCATCCTTTGGAGCTGACGTCAGGAACATCTTGCGTGAGGAGTGGAAGCCTGTCCTGTCTCTGAATTCGGTCATTATCGGTCTGCAGTTCCTCTTCCTTGAGCCCAACCCAGACGACCCGCTCAACAAAGAAGCTGCCGAGGACCTGCGTCGCAACAAGGACGCGTTCTCCAACAACGTCAAGAACGCAATGCGTGGCGGGAGCGTCCGTGGAGAGACGTTCGACAAGGTCCTTGCCAAGTAGGCTTGCTGGCTGGCATCTTTTGTATTATGCATGGTGTATGGTAGCGGCTGCGACCGCGCGAAGTGCGGAAGCGAGTGTGCAGGTCTAACGAGGTATCTACTTCTTCCTCCGTCCCGCAAGCCACTTGCGGAACTTAGCCAAGCTGTACACCACGCTCTTCCTGAATCCGGCAGTGACAAGACCCTTCACGCTCTGAGTAAGTGCGGGACGCTTGATAATGTGTCGGACCTCTGGGGTGTGAGCATGACGTCGGCCGTTGGCGAGGCTTACCATTGTTCACGGCGTCAATGAAGTCTGGCTGCATCGCGACGCGGCGCCAGAACTCGGCGTCGTCGTACAGTGCTCGGCTGGACTTGGCTGCCTTGGCCGCGAGTCGCCGCTCTCGCACCTGCCGCCTCTCGGCGCGGACTTCGCGGGAGACGAGCGCCCCCAGTACTGTGGGCCGAAAGTGTGCCGCGAGCCGCTGCCGAACCCGCAGAGGCAATGTGGCTAGGAGCGCGCCAGCGTGCTCCGCACCAATTGGCTGGGCGAGCGTGTCCTCTCCCCTCCCCTGCCACTCCAGCGCCTTTTCCTTCTCAGCGCCGGAACTTCCAGATGCGTCCTCGGTCCACCGCAACCCAACCCGCGCGATGTGCGGAGCATACAATCCCCTAAAAGCGCCAAGCACTCCTTCCCCGCGGACGATGTTGCGAACCTTCTCCGGATTCTCGGCGCCGGGCACACTCATCCGCGGGTCGCCCGAGTACGAGATCCCCGCAATCTGCTCCCACAGCTGTAGTTCCGTAAAGCGCTCAGGCAGCTGGAGGAGGGCCAAGGCCAGGGCGGCGCGAGTGTTGGCCGCCAGTGGTCCGCCTGGGCGGGACAGTGCGTCCTCACACGCGAGCATGAGTACGGGCTTGTGCAGCCGCCCAGCGACGTAGAGCGTTTCCCATTGCTCGAGGTCGCGCGTGAGTGTTGGCGTGGAGATGATTCCGTACTTGACTTCCTGAGCGTCAGCCGGCACCTGCAAGTACACTCACCAGATCGCCAAACTTGACCATGGTGACGTACCAAAGCCCCGCCCCGAGCTTGTCTGTCATCCAGCCTAGTGCTGCCGGTCCGATCAGGCGCGCATAGAGGGGGTAGTGCGATGGATGTTGCTTGAGGTTAATGGCGTGAAACGCAGCAGCAGACGGCACCGCAATGATAAAGTCCGTCAATGGCGGTGGCTGATGTCAGCAACGCGCTCGATCCCCAAGGCCTCACGCCAGTTTTGTTCGCTTGCTTGACGACGCCCGAGCCGTACGCGACGGCCATGTCAATCGGCGCGTCAAACGCGTCAACAACTGGCCGAAACTGCGCATAGATACGCTTCTGCTCCTCTTCGAGTGCCTTCTTCTCCGCTTCCCGGGCCGCGTCTCGCCTTGCGCTTGAGATCGTGAAAGCGCGGACTTGCCGGGGTATGGGAATGTAGCCTCGCGCCCGCGGCCGTACTCGCAGGCGGGAAGACGAGGCAGCTGCGTTAACGGCGAACCCAAGGAGTGCCGGAGCTGTCGACAGGCTGAGCTACGCGTGAGCTCGTATTGGTGGATAGGCAAACTTACCGTCGGCGACATGGTCACGCGAGCAATCTAGGCCGTGGGAAATGACCAGGAGCAGTGAAGCGCGATGCTAGCCAAGAAAGAGGGGCGGGGGAGGCGACTTGGAGTGTCGCCGTTTTGTAGCGCTCCTCGTCAACGCTACTGTCCGAGTGACGCCGTCGTCGGGAGGTTGTGAATACCAACTTATATCAACTAGATGTTTGGCGAGCATGCAGTCTGACTTTGGCCCAATCCCGGCCATGGCCGACCGTCTGTGCGCTCAACCATTGACGGAGACCCTCGGCATCTCCGCTTTAAGCCGCTGGTCTGTCTTCTGCAAATGTTGTTGCCATACCTCTGCTTCCTGACATTCTGAGTTCTCCATCCACGTCTTGATCCACCCAGCACTCGCTACTTCGATCACCGCTGTACAGCGGACAAATCGACGCCATATTTATACCCCGCCGCGATGTCGCGTTCTCCCTCGCCCATGCGATCACAATCGCGCTCATCGTCCATGTCTCGGTCGCCATCGGCCTCGCCAGGACCTGAAGAGGACAGCGTACGTTTGTCATTGTTTACTCATCTGATCTTAGTCGTGTCCCTTTCTCGTTCGTATATTTGTGACCAAAGGCAAGCACACGAGTCTACGTGACTTCGACGACAACAGGTTACCCCTCCAAGACGAGTTTCACGTTTACGCTTCGTGAGTCTCCCTTCAGCTACTCTCCAAATCTGACGGCAGGAAACAATCTACCCCAACGTCCATCGTGCAGCAGCTCTTTGCGATTCTCCCGGCACCCTATCGCTCTCCAGTTGCCCGGTACTCCTTCAAGCACGTGTACGTCGACGCCTCCGACGCAGGACTGTACAAGGCCAAGGAGCTCGTGAGCTTCAACGGACGAGACTTTGTGGCTAGCGTTACCGATGGGCGGGACGCACGCGATGGCGATGCGCCGATGGACGGTGCGCTGGATGGCCCTCGGCGCGGACGCCGGGTCATTGAGGAGTCGCTCGACGAGTACGGGTTCATCAAAGGCGATCTGCTGAGTATCGCCGTCGATGTGCCGGGACCCAAGCCGCAGCGTGAGGGCCGCGATGTGCGGGATGGGAGGGCGACACGGGTGCACGATGGGCGAGGCGACGCGTACCGACCCCCTCCTCCGCGGGGTCCGTGGCGGGATCGGGATGAGCGTCCGGGCGCACCAGGTCCTGGGAGCCGCGGCTCGCGTGATGCTGGGTGGGGACGGAGAAGTAGGAGCAGGAGTCCGGACTGGGGTCGCCGGGACAGTTGGCGTGGGCGTGATTGAGCCGGCAAAGAGATGGGAGGAAGTTGCATGTGGAGGTGTTAATGGAAACGAGTAGAGTCCCACGACGCAGCATGGCGTCGAATCAGGCATATAAAGTAGATGTTAGATTACGTTCCTCCGTATTGTGGCCCATGGTCCGCTCGAGGGCATGGCCAAGTCCCAGTTAGACGATGCTGGACAATGTCTGTAACTCTGCGCCATCTGTTGCATTCCATTGTTCGCTCTCCCTAGATTCCGGTGCCACTATCCAAGTTCCTCCCGACGGCGTGTATCTGACACGTCTAGTTTTGAATTGAACGCTCGGGCCTTGTTACATCAAACCTGATGGCTGAGGGTTGGCGTTTCGAGCAGCCAGACTAATGCGTTTCTATGCGTCCTTGAGAATGCTGACAAGACTACGGCTACGATATTATCATCAGCTGGAGGATATCGCTGAACGAAAGTAGGGTGCTCACACTCCTCATCACGTCCGACGTAGTATCAACCGAGCCGGCTGCCGAGAAGGGTTTAATCGAGCCTCCCCTTTTGTGGTAATGGGGGTTCAGGCAGAGGGGAATGATCAGGGGAGCCTGGGGCCTCTCCCCACTCCCCCCCCCCTCCACGGCCACCACTTGTAGTGACCTCGCTTCAACATCCATCCTGATCGCGTTTGATCATTCATCTCTCCTCAACATCCCATTCCATCCCATCAAACAACCTTTCTCAATTCTCTCTCTCGCGTCTATCATCCCACTATCACAGCTTGCAGCACCATCTCGACCAACTACTCACTCCCTCTCCCTATCGACCCTCTTTCAACGCCCCCTTCCAATCCCAATTGCATAAGCCCCGCGCGTGTATCCATCGCACGCGTCTCCACATCAACACAGCCTCATCCCTCATCCTCCTAAGCAACAAACCTTCAAACCACCCGCTAACCATGTCCTGGAAGATTGGAAAAAGTGGGTATATCTTTTCCTCTCACCTCCAGGCCAGCTGTACTGTCCGCGCCCGTTGCTTACTCAACTGCCCCTCCATTGCTACATTGCTGACACTTAAGAGTTCAAGGACAGCGGTTTGCTCTCGTCCAAGAGCCACACTCCTTCACCCGCATCTGAGTCCCGTTCGACGACTCCCACGCCAGGTAACCCCCAGCCGGAGCTTGCACAGCAGCCAGCGGCGAGCGCTCCTGTCGCACGTAGTGGTATCCTTCGTATCCGCGTCACGGCGGGCAAGGGCCTGAGCTTGCCGCAGGGTGGTGAGTACTCGTTCACGATTGGATTAACATGTTGTCCGTGGTCTGTGATGCTGCAATGCTCTGGCATCGCCATCACTTCCGCACTTAATTTCAGTTCTTCGCACCCGCGCCGCCCTTGTACCGACTAACGCCAGTGCCCGTACCTCAATGTGTTCAGACAGCGCTTGCTCAGCACCCAACCTCCGCACTTTCATCCTCGCTCTCGTCCTCGCCCCGCATTTCCACTCACCAGCGCCAGACAACCAACCCCAGGGACTCGCTGCAGCGCAAACAGCTGTGGTGGCTGCCATATGTGGTTCTCGAGTTCGACAAGAACGAGGTTCTTGTCGACGCGCTGGGCGGTGACCTCGCAAATCCCGTGTGGATGTACTCGACGCAATTCGATGTGAGCCGCGCCTCAGAAGTCGGCATCAACGTGTACCTGCGTAGCGCACCCCCCAAGTCTGGTGACGTTGCCGACATGAGCAGCAGTGATCTTAACCTCGGCTCCATCCGCTTTACTCCCGATCTTGTTACTAACCGTCTCAACGACGAGTGGGTCCCGCTCACTAGCGGCTCGGGAGCGATCCACGTCCAGGTTTCGTTTAAGCCCACTGTCGGGCAGCCGTTGACAATCGACTCGTTCGAGCTCCTCAAGGTTATTGGCAAGGGCTCATTCGGCAAAGTCATGCAGGTGCGCAAGCGCGACACGCTGCGAATCTACGCGCTCAAGACGATCCGCAAGGCGCACATTGTCTCGCGATCTGAGGTGACCCACACACTTGCCGAGCGCACTGTTCTGGCCCAGGTCAACTCACCCTTCATTGTTCCGCTGAAGTTCTCCTTCCAGTCCAAGGAGAAGCTCTACCTCGTCCTGGCCTTCGTCAACGGCGGCGAGCTGTTCCACCATCTCCAGCGCGAGGGCAAATTCAACGAGACACGATCACGCTTCTACGCCGCCGAGCTCCTTCTCGCGCTGGAACACCTGCACGGATTCAACGTCGTCTACCGCGATCTCAAGCCTGAGAACATTCTGCTCGATTACACGGGACATATCGCGCTGTGCGACTTCGGTCTGTGCAAGTTGAACATGAGCGCCTCGGAGACAACCAACACCTTCTGCGGCACGCCGGAGTACCTTGCTCCCGAGCTGCTTTCCGGGCATGGGTACACCAAGTGTGTTGACTGGTGGACCCTGGGTGTGCTGCTGTATGAAATGGTGAGTGCGCAGCAAGGCGGGCAAAGGGGCGGTGCGCAGTGAGAGAGAAGCGAAGTCCTAATCGTTTATATGCTCCCCTCTCAAGGAGCATTCCTCGCTTCGATGTGGTAGCGAGCTGATCACCGCTGTATACCCTCGCTCACGCCAGCTTACGGGTCTCCCGCCGTTCTACGACGAGAACACGAATGAGATGTACCGCAAGATCCTGTCCGACCCGCTGCGCTTCCCTGACGAGGTTGGGCCAGAGGCGCGCTCGCTCTTAACCCGCCTGCTTGACCGTGACCCGTCGCGTCGTCTGGGTGTCAACGGCGCACAGGAGATCAAGGACCACCCCTTCTTCAGCCGTCACATCGACTTTAAGAAACTTCTCCAGAAGAAGATTCCTCCTCCGTTCAAGCCGGCTGTCGCGAGTGCGATCGACACGAGCAACTTTGACGAGGAGTTTACCTCCGAAGTCCCGCAGGACTCTGTGGTCGCCGACTCGCACCTTTCGCAGACGGTGCAGCAGCAGTTTGAGGGATTCTCGTGGAGCGTGTCGCCGCTTGGCGAGTCTGTTGGAAGGTACTAAACCATGGTCATGGTCGAGGTGAAGGGGGAGGGAGATGGCACCATCGTCGGAGCATCTGAAATTGTCTAACCTGGCTCATAGATACCACTCGCGCATGTATACCATTCATCGTGGCGGCAAACAGCGTAGCGGTAAGGGGAGGGTGTTCACCATTTGCCACCTGCAGTCAAGTTATCTCCAACTCGGCGTCAGTTCGCCGTCCGAGGACTTTGGCGCGTCACGTCGTTCGGACCCTCGGCGTGCCGCCGACGGCACAACCATTCTGCCCATTGTAACCTCCACCCATGGTAGCAACAATGGGTCAAAGCCCCACTGGTGTGCAGCACCGCCACAAGTGAGGCATTTTAATCGGCCAGTATCCGAGGCGTGTAGATCCCTGTACCCAAGATCCGGATAGACTGTAAACGATGCTCGGGTGCTGATAAACGACCGGGCCACAAAGGGCAGTCGGCTGGCCGGCCTCTTACCGAGCTTGCCACTTTAGCAGCTGCTGCCGTGCCGTCACGAGAGCATGCATTAGGCTGCTGCGGATCCTGCAGATCAGATCAGCAGTGGGTGGCGATCCGTGTCGCGTGGATCCATGGGTGTGGATCTGTGTGGCTGTGCTGTACCATGCTAAAACCCCAATCAAACAAATGGGTAGAGATATGACGTCATGACGTAATTGACCGGCTGGGTGGTGGTTGGTGTGGTGTGGTGGTGCAGGCCCCCCCATCTCCCCTCTCGATCACGCGCATGATGCTAGGGCCCCCTCTACCAAGGCTCCTGATTGCTCCTCATGGCTGCCATCCTAGCATGGGGGTGGGCTGTCCATTGACCAGATGGCCCAGATCTCATCACAAATGTTACCTACAGGCTGGTAACTGGCCTTCGACGTCACTCCTCCCGTCACTGCCGCTGTCGCCGCCGCCGCAGAAGCCAAACTATAAGTTGGCCATTCTTCAACATCTCTCACAATGAACAACCCATTCCACCATCCATCAGAATATACAGGCCACTCCGGCTACTCGCCAGCGCCACCTCCATCTCAAACTCCTCCTCCTCTGCCACCCCGACTCCAGCAACCCCCGAGCTACCAACAGCACCACTTGCATCCTCACTCACAACAAGCTCCACCGTTACCGCCACGCCTGTCTAGATCGCCATCTCCATACGGCAAGATGATGTCTGGCCACGGTACCAACGAGCCTGAGGGCTACCTCCTTCTCACCGTGCCGGAGGCGACTGTCTCGCAGGTGTTCGACGGCCAGAGGATGGACATTGGAGCTGGCGAGCTTGCGTGAGTATCTCCAGGCGTAATCTGCATCTCCCTATCCTCGCTGACAGCAGTATCGAATGCGTCTCGCTCCCCATCCCGCCTGAGATCGGACATCAGACAGCCAATCCCTTCCAGCCGGGACCCAACGACCCGCCCCCTACACACGACATGTGGCTTATCTTGCGCGTCGGCGAAAACTTTGAGCACACCCTCGTTCCCGGCAATGCTCTCGAGGCCCGCTCCCCTCCCGGCGGCGATGGCGGCCCAACTTACATCCTCCGTGACCAGAACGTCCCGGGCGCCGAGCTCGTCCTCACCATTGCCGCTCCGCGTTCGATTGCCGAGTTCGATGACCTTGGAACCCTGGAGGCCCTGCTCAAGCAGTACGGCGTGCTCCCACACGGATCGGGACTCGATGGTGTCCAGGCCCCTGCTATTGGAACCGGTTCGGGCTCCTTCAGCTACGAGTCCGGCGTAGGCGCGTCCGGCAAGTCGGGCTTTGGCGCTGCGGCCGCGGGTGCTTCTGCTGGTGCCGCTGCTGGTGCCGCTTCTGGTGCGCCCCCCGCGTACCAGACTGCTGGAACCAGCGGGTACCACGACGAAAAGGCCGGCGCGCACAGCGCGCCCCACGGCGCGCCCATGGACAGCCCTACTGTTCACGGCGGTGGCGCCGAGGACCTCCGCGGCAAGCTTGTACTCATGGACGAGCAGAGCGGCGCAGTTATCGGCGAGCTTGACCATTCGCCAACCATGGGCAAGGCTGAGGCGGACGATGTCGCCAACCAGGAACAGACGCGTCCCGTCATGATTGACTTTGGCCCAATCGTCGCTAACACACGTGAGGTCAAGGTCACGCGTATCCCGCCCGACGAGCTCGACGGCTGGATGCTCAAGGGCGCAGACGCCCTTTCGAAGGGCATCCTCGGTGTCAGTGGTGCGGCTAGCGGCGCCATGCTCCGTGGCGCCGAACGCTACCGTGCCAAGGCCGTGCCCAGGCCGGAGCCTGTTCGCATGGGCGCGGTGACTAGCAGCCTCAAGAGCGTGCATGGTGCTACGACTTCCGGCGCACGCATGTCTGGCAAGACGGTCAGTACGATCAACAACACCGTCGAGAGACTGGTCTCCAAGAAGCAGAAGGGTGGGGACGTGTATGCTGCGCCCCAGCCCCAACGCTCAACATTCGGCAAGCTCAAGGACGCGGCTGCGCCTGCTGCGGCCAGTGCGATGGGATGGGCGAAGACCCAGGCCGCCCAACGCGGCTATAACATTCCTGGAACTCATGGCACGAACACCCAGTCGCCGGGTATCAACTCCCCCGCATACGAGCCCGTTCCCGGTACTGGCACTGCGCCGCCCCTCCCACCTCGAATGGGCGGGTCGGAGAAGCTGGGTTCTACCCCAGGTCTGGGCGCTGGTCCTCCTCTTCCCCCACGCGGCAACTCGCCCGTCGGTGCTCACGGCACCTACGAGAAGACGGGCTTCGGCGGCGACGTCCAAGGTGCCGGCTACAACAACGGACAGAGCGGTTTCGGAACTGCCGGCCACGGCGCACAGGGCGTGCCTGGTGCTTATGGACAGGGCGCGCCTGGTGCTTATGGCCACGGTTCAGGCTACCCAGACGAGAAGGGCAGTTACGCGCCGCCACTCTCGCCGAGCGGCTCGCAGCCCGCCTCGGGTGCCACTACGCCGCGCCGTAAGCGCCGCCCCCTACTCAACCGTACCCTCCTCGCCGCAGACGTCATATTGTCGTCCCTTGAGTCGGCTGCTCACGACCTCGTCACGAGCGGGACGCACGCTGCTTCGACAGCGGTTGGCGCGAAATACGGAAACGACGCCGGCGCCGCCGTCGCGTATACTGGCGCCTCGGTGCGAAACGCAGTATTGGTATATGTCGATGTCCGCGGTGTTGGGCGGCGCTCAGTCCTTAAGGCAACTGCAAAGGGTTACGTCAAGGCCCGTCTCAAGAGCGGCGAGACTGTCCATCTGGCTCCAGTTCAGCAAGGGCAGAACATGCCGCCGGCACAGAAGGACGAGCACGGCCACGTTGTTGTCGGGGTGCCCGCTACGTCCGCAAAGTACTAGGCACTGTGTGCACTGGGCAAGCAAGACAGGTTGGAACGTCCCCGGGGGGACAGTCAAAAGTCGGAAACGAGAAGATATTATAGATTGAGATGAGACCGGCTGGCTCAAATGCCGTAGCTTCGTAGTAGTGTTTCGGGTAGTATTTACACGCTTATGAATGAACTGGGCACGCAGCACGCTCCTGCATACACAGAGGTACCCTCGAACAGCTCCCGATGTGAGGCCTTGGCAAACAGGGTAAAATGATACTGCGGAAGAATGAAGCTGCGACTGCTGAGAGTCTTTGAAGTCTGCGGTGGGTTCGACTTCTACTGTAAATACGGATTGAGGGAACTGCCTGGTCAACGGGGAGGCAGTTCTTGGTAACCAGGGACCAACAAAACCAACAAGCAGGTGCTCCGTCGGGAGTTTAAACAGGAACGACCCAAATGCTAAGCAACAAGCGCAATCTCAGGTGCAGGAGTGGACATGACTTTCAATGACGTTTACTGCACGTGGCCCTGGTGCCGCAGCGGTGGCGAGCAGAGGCCATTGCGACAAGTAGCCCGAGGTCCGAGTAAACTGAGGGCCGCAGCAACGCAGCATACAAACTACTACATGGTCAAAGATGTTGACCTTTATTGACGTTGGAACGCCGCGACTCGACACATTGGGCTCACCATAGCAGCATGGATTCCATAGACGAGATTCACCTGCATTCCGAGCTAGCCGGAGGTCAAGGTTGGCTAGCGGCGCACATAACAGATGGTATCGCCGTTCTGGCTTTGTCCTCCTCCTTGCCGACGGGACCGGAGTGCCTCGCTCGACCTTGCCGACGGGACCGGAGAATACAGACTAACCTACTGAACGATCGGACATGAAGTGGGGAAGTGACGACGCGGCTACGAACTTTCCCTTGTCCCCAGGATGCCCGAGCATGTGCTGCGGCTTGGCTGGGGTTTACTGGCGTACTCGCCGCTGTCCGCAGTCGCATGCGTTGCGCGTCTCAGTGGGTTTCCAGTCCTGCCTACTGCGGCAACCATGCAAGCCACTGGTCCTCCCCACTCCTAGGGAGGCACCCTCACTGCACTGCTGAAACTGGTCTGGCCGCCCTGATGAGCAGACAAGTTCGCATGAACGGCTGCTGCGACGGAGAGGGCCCCCAACCTGTTCATCAGGCAATAGTGCAGTCGTGCCCCCTGTACTGATCATCTCATTGACTTTGTAGTATTCCTCTTCCACGAACTGCCACTGATCGTAGCCGACTGCATTATAGCATGTCGAAACGAGCCACTCCCATTCCCACCATGTCCTTGCGGCGGGTCTCTATCCGGCACATCCTCTTCACTCTCTGTCTCCTTGTCGTCACCCTCCTCCTCGTCGTCTTACAAGGCGCCTACGATGGACGGCTGCCCTCTATTGTTGCGTCTTGGGCAGGTCCGCCACCTGCAGGTGTGACCCACCTCCGCAACCCGTTTGGCGCCCCCCAATTCGGGACCACAGGTGGGGGAAGGAAAGGCGGACAGCACGCCTTGACCACTATCCCTTCAATCGCCCAGCTGGCAAAATCGCTCGGGTACAACAGTGATGAAGTGAGCTCCCAATACACGTGCAGTGGACTAACATCAACCAGAACAACTACAAATACTACACCGAAGCCAAGCTACGCCAGCTGGCAGCCTGTATGGGCCGGGGCGATTGTCCGGCCAATGCAGAGAATGTAAGTGTCCCCGACCGCTGGGAAGCTCACACGACAGGTCGTCATCTTCGCTGCCTACCACTGCCACCTCTCTGTGTTCAAGGGCTACGTTGGGGGCGAGGGCGTCTGGTGCAACGGTATGATTGAGTCGCTGGAGCGTCAGGGATACACGGTCCTCCTGGCCAAAGACGACTGGAGTTATGTCGCACACATCTACCGCCAGATTCCCGACATGGTCAAGGTCATTATCGGCGACGACTCTGGGAGGCAAGGACAACCAAAGGACTACTTCAAGTCTGAGAAACGCCCAGATGGTATCCCTGCTTGGAAGTTCTTCCGCTTTTACTATTTCGCCACGACAAAGGGCACCGTCATCAGTAATTACTGGGGAGTTAGCGGCGAGATCGAATGGCGAACTCCTGGCATGGGCAACTACCGCAGTACGTTCTGAGGGTCCTCTTGATCGCTTGGCTGACTCGCAAGATAGCACGTATCTGGGCTATGCCCTCGAGCCACTGTCTGAGACGCGGACGATCCCGTGGAAGCACCGGCCGAACCGCGCATACATTCTCAGCAAGCGTGTGCAGTACTTCTACAACTGGCGCGCTGAGCCATACATTCCTGCGGAGTTTATCACGCGAGCTTACCACGACATGCGCAAGGAGATGCCCGACTTCGAGTTCGTCGGCGCTTTCATTGACGACCGAACTGAGGTGGAGAAACAAAGGCTTGGCGAGTGGAAGGTGCCCGAGGGCGTGCGGCAGCTCAGTAAGATGAACGCCACAGAGTTCGACGACGCCGTCGCCAATTCACGCGCTATGGTCGGTCTGGGGTGGCCCCTCACTTCGCCATCCCCCTACCGTGCCCTCGCGAGGGTGAGTAGAAATGGGCTGCGGTCAGGAGGAATATCACTTTGAGTTCACAGCTGACCACCAGGGAGTTCCGTTCCTTAACCCGGTAGGTACCACGTCATGTCGGAGGTAAAATCCATCGGGATCGACTTTGGTCGGCATGACAACTATAAACCACGGGTGACGGTTTTAGCAACCAGCCATGGACGTTACTGTGCGAGTTACTAACGCGCAGCACGCTATGCAGAAGCGCTCGAAGTCTGACAACCCTGCCGCATGGAGCGGAGTGCAGCATGACTCTCTTCGGTTGGAGAAACCTCCGTGAGTATTGCCCACTGCATCGTCAATAAATTTTCTCCTATCTGCCAACTCACTGCCCTTGTTGTGAGGGCGAGCGCTTTCACTCCCGGAACCTGGCAGGCACAACCGTTCCTGCATGCCCCCATAGAGTATTCCCACTCGATCGCCGCCCAGCATCCCGACGGAGGTGGTAGAGAGGGCTGACCGAAGATACGTGTACCAGACCGAGGCGAATAACTACGAATCCTTCTTCGCGGCGCTCCGTGCAGCCATGACAACCCCCATCGAGCCGTATGTCCTACCCCGGCTTACGCGCGAGGCGACCGATGAGCGTATGGACCGCTTCGTCAAGCACGACTGGCGGTCGGAGGCCGAGCGGATCCTCATCAACCGCAGGAACGGCGAGGAGAGCGAACTCGGGGAGGGACTTGGCATGTTTGAGTTGTAATAGAACGCATCGGTCCTGAGGTAAGGGCGAGATTTAGGTGCAGTTCAGCCGCATTTTGCCGCAATACGGTTGGAGTATGAATCGGAACTTAGATAATATTTAGAGGAGATTGTGCAGGGGTTATCTGATGCATCAACACATGGGCTCGAGAGGACTTGCGCAATAGAGTTCTTCCCTGCTCGCTGCCGCGAACTTTGTCATTAGTCACGACGCACATGATTCCAACGGATAGGTTTGGTTCCAGCGCAGCCAGGCAGTCTGTCGTTCATCGAGGAACCCGCAGAGTAACCTTGTGGATGCTTTCAGTGGCAGCGGGCTTTTCACTTGCTTCTGGTCGGCGATGAATGATTAATGGACTGCGTCCACCATGTGCTGACAACACCAGTCTGGAGACATTACCCGTCAGTGGCGCGGTTAGCGGCAACTTAATACTTAGGTAACGCCTGAAAATCCGGACAGCATCACAATGAGTCGTAGGCATATGGCGATCGACGCAGTTGTCTGCACAACGTCGCGGCCGAATCCAGGCAAAAGGGCTTCCCGCCCAGCTTGGTCTAAAGGGCGAAAGTCCAGCAGGCCACGCCGCCCTGCCAGCTGGTGGTCATATAATCCTCTCCTGCGCAAAGGGCTCACCAAATCTGGCAAAGCAGGTAGAACCTACAGGTAATGGTGTGGATGTATGCCTTTGGTGGAAGCGAAATCGAAGCGCTTCGAGCCTGAAAACTCGGCGAAGAGTGCCACAGGTCTGAACACTGTTGAGTTTACACACTCCCTGCCCTTTGAATGGTGCTCTTGGCTTGGACCCGGGGGGATGTAGATGAGCCTGGTGGTTGAGAGGGGTATTCCAGAACCCCCACTTCACCGGTAACGACATCTGATTCGGTCGAGAACATGATAAACCGGGCATGTGTGCAGGTAAGTTGAACGAGAGCCAGTCTATGGCACACCACATCTCCAGGTCGCCAGACGTTGGCCCTGCAGGAGTGAGAAATCCCCGTCGACGGCGTGGCGGGGCGTGAGAGGCAAAACTATTGCCTAGCTGGGGTGCATCCTGGTCTCCGCTGGAATGGTGTCGCTAAACGCTCCAGGCGGCGAGGAGTTGCCACTGACACTGACAGTTCATGATGGCGACGGCCACATCAGTGAGACTGGCATCAACTACGCGCAGGCACTGCCGAACCGCTGCAGTGTCGGCCCATGAGGCGGCAGCTTGAGCACACATGAGGACATTGTATGCGGAGTCGGCTAGCTGTAAGGGAGCAAGATAGGTCTTCCACTTGTCCACGCCACAACCAACTGAAGCTGTGGTAAAAGCCGTTCTCAAAGGGAGGAGGATCGACTCATCAGCGTTTATTGTTGTAAGTTTGGGAGACGGAGACGGAAGCAGGAGCTGACGGCAAGGCGCGTCCCCGCCCTGGTCGATTCCCAAACCTGGGAACATTCCAGGACGCGCTCGGCTGTGTATTGCGAGATGCGGCTGTCGGCGGCACAAGTGCATCAGGAGAGCAGAGACACTGGCGGAGTGTCGGATGAAATCGTGAGATACGAAGGCGTTCGTGGACGATGTCAGTGGCTTGGGGAAGCGGAAGCGACCAGGGTGGCGTCCTCACTAGAGCTTGATCACATGCAAGTGGACGTCCGAGGTCGCGGGACCGACAGACTGGAGGAACACATTCCGCAACTTCGTTCTTATATCGGCACAGCAGTCGTCGAGTTCTCCAACCACAATTACCCCGTCGTTCGCCACCAACATGGGCGCGCTCACTGGCTCCTGCCTCTGCGGCCGCGTAAAGGTCACCATTACAGATCCCGCAGCGGTCACCGAGAAACCCCGCGAGGTGTGTTTCTGTACCGACTGCCGGCAGTTCACAGGTTGTTCCCGTGGATCCGACTTTATCGATGTCGCGACATCCAGCGTCATTATTGAGGGCGGGGAGGTCAAGAGCTTCGCTAAGCCTACCGACGCGGGGAACACGTTTACGCGGTTCTGGTGTGCCGAGTGCGGGTCGTGCCTGTATGGGATGTCAAGTCGGCTGGACGAGGAGCGGATGGACGTGTATGGCGGTGAGTCGCTCGAGCACTGAGACTGGGTCAAACGAGCAAACATCAGCCGTAGAGATGCGGGGAGGATGAGGGCCGCCAGGATCACTACTGACCGACAGGTTTGTTCCCACCTGGATCTCTGCCCAAGCCCGACCAGTTTATCTTCACGCGGTCCGCCGAGGATTGGGACACGCCTCCCGCCGACGTCAAGTTGATGAAGAACTAAGCTCGTGTACATAGCATACGTCGTGAAAGCGAGAGTCGGGATCGAGAGTTGGGCACTCCACTTTGGCAGCTTGACAGGCGGCCGCCGACATGCTGAATCCCATTACGATTGGGGAGTATGAAAGCCACGTGGTTGTTGTAATCTGATTACACTTCGAATCTGGATAACCGATGCATCCCCTTCATTCCCGATATTTTCCACTCCGGGTCTCTTGCATCCTCCCATCACCATTAATCTACAATGACAAGACCACTACGCGCCGCGCGTGTCCTGCGCTCCCTCCCAGCTCTTCGGCCCTCCGTCGCGCCCCTCTCCTCCGTTCCCGTCGCTTCCTCCGCCCAGATCGCGCGCACACTGCCCGCTCGCTGCCATTCCTCTGCGGCCTTCAACACTGTTAACCAGGATGAGATTGCCCACTTCTCCCGTCTGTCGCAGCACTGGTGGGACGAAGCGGGCGAGTTTGCTCTCCTGCATCGCATGAATCCGGAGCGTGTCGAGTATGTGCGCCAGAAGGTAGCGCTGGATCCCGCGACAGAGCCCGAGTGGACGTTTGCGGGGCGGCATGAGGATCGGGCGCGCGCCGAGGCCCGAGGACAGGGACGGTGGTTGAAGGGTTTGCGAGTGCTCGATGTGGGCTGTGGAGGGGGATTGTTGGCCGAAGTGAGTGTCCGCTTTGCGACTGTTGGGATACCGAGTAGCTGACAGCAGTCACTTGCCCGCCTCGGAGGCGATGTGCTCGCAATCGACGCTTCTGCGCACAACATCGCCATCGCGCGCACCCATGCCTCGGGCGACCCTCTACTCCCCTACGTCCCCGAAGGCGAATCCTCCCCGTCTACGCCGTCTTCGATTCCGGGACGGCTGGAATACCGGCACACATCAGCCGAAGCCCTCCGCGACGCCGGCGAGACGTTCGACCTTGTGTGCAGCATGGAGGTCCTCGAGCACGTCGACGCTCCGGGGGAGTTTATGCGCTGCCTCGGCGACATGGTCCGTCCGGGAGGCCACCTCGTCCTCTCGACCATCAGTCGTACGCCCCTTGCCCAGCTCCTCACCCTCACGCTTGCCGAGGACGTGTTCCGCCTCGTGACGCCCGGTACGCACACGTACAGCAAGTTTGTCCGGCCGGAGGAGCTGCGGCGGTTCGTCCATGCCGAGATGGGCGGGTTTGGGGTCTGGGAGGGCGCGAGGGATGCTGGGGACGTCAAGACGGGTGAGGTGGGCGAGACACGGGGGATCATCTACGATCCAATCGGCGCTAGGTGGCGGCTTACCCCGGGCGCGGAGGGGACATGGATGAAGCCGTTGGGAGAGGTCGTGAATTACATGTACCACGCGAAGAAGAGGACTACGGCCTCCTGAGTCGTGAACGGATGGAGGCGTGGCGCCTGATGAGGAGGTCCGATGCATATGCACTCGGCCGGCGGAGCAGATAGACAATGCACTGTAGTCATCATTCATTGCTGATGTTCTGCGGTTGACGAGGACTGAGCAGTTGAAAGAACTAGAATTTATCGAGTTCGGTGATGGCCGTCAGAAATGACGTCGGGGAACTAACAACTGGACAACTGAATCAGGGAGTACTTCCCAGCAATGCAAACCACAACATCACTCATCATGACCATAGATGGATCGTGTCTCTGCGGTGGAGTTAAGATAACCATCTCAGGCGAGGCGCAGCCCGTACAAGTCTGTCGTGAGTCGCGACGAGGTTCCCTCGGGGTGATAAACCACGCACCGAAGAATTGGGGTGGCCTCCTGTCTCCACACTTCCACTTCCACTCCCTTCTCCCAACTGTCCTCTATCCACAATGTGCCCTTTTCTTTCCTCCTGCAGTATTACTCATCGCTTCATGCTAACACTAGATTGCACCGACTGCCGTCAATTCACCGGCGCCATGTGAGCTGTGCCGACTATTGGCGAGCTAACACCAGCGCCGCCTTCCTGCTCCGTACGCCACGGTCTGCACTCACCATCGCGGGCTATCCGAGCGGGTACGCGAGCAAGGCCGACTCGGGCGCGACGGTCAAGCGGTACTGGTGCGGCAACTGCGGATCGTAAGTCGGAACAGCATCGCAAGCTCCAGCGCTGACTAAAGGTCACTGTATGACATTGGCTCCAGCGAGCCGGATACACTGTTCGTACACGCCGGGCTGTTCGCCCCCGGCGTCGTGGGCGCGCCGTATAAGGAGCTTTGGCTAGCTAGTACGGAGCCGTGGGCGCTCCGATATCCGAATTGCAAAGTAGACCAAGGGGAGGGGAAGGGCTAGGCGTTTAGTACGTGGGGCTAGCTGTGCCAGAGGACCGCCAGTGTCATGCCCTGTAGAATAGGCTGAGAGTGCTCGTCGCTGCCTCGTCGAGATCAGATTTACCTGAATCTGGGGGGTGCCGACCCCGAGCCCATCTCCGCGTCAAGTGTGCTCACGTGCCCAGCTGCCTAGCAGTGGCCTGGTGGATTGTTTCAGCAGCATGACTATCATATTTGTCGGAGCGCGGGCAATGTCGCACCGGTGATATTCATCCACTTCACTTCCACTCTGGTTAGATGGGCAGACCCCGGGCCGCAACGTCTGCAGGCCTGGCTGCCATTCTCGGGCCATTGGTGTTCTCGTGCTCCCCGCCCGTGCATCTGTATCGTGAGTTTACTCGGCCACCCCTCGGAGATGCCCAGTAAGGTGGACCGCCTTATCCCGCCCCGACGCGGATCACGGACCGGAGTCCGGACCGGACGAGCCGGTCCTCGCCCATGGGTCTCCCAGACCAACGTTTGCAAAGTACATCTTGTCGCTGGCGCACAGCCATGCGCTCTCCCATCTCCAACTCATCGCATACTTCGCATTGACCATGACTGTTCCATCGTTCTCGAGCAAAAAGACCCAGAAGGCTGCTGTGTGCCATGGCGCGCTTGACCTCCGTTTGGTGAGTACTAGGACGCGTAGGAGCACATCTGACAGACAGGAGGACAAGCCAGTTCGTGCACCCCGCGAGGGCGAGGTACAGGTCGCGATGGGCGTTACGGGACTGTGTGGTTCGGATCGTAAGTCTTGTCCGGTAGCCGACACAAATGGGAAATGGGAGGTCGACAGGTGTCCCCACTGCCGCGAAAGGCGTGCGCTCACACCAGTCCACTACTACGTCCATGGGGCGAACGGAGTGTTCAAGATCAAGGACCCGCTCGTCCTCGGACACGAGTCAGGCGGCGTCGTGACGGCCCTCCCTGACAATCTGCCCTCGGACTGCAACCTCAAGGTCGGTGACCGCGTCGCGCTCGAGGTAGGCATCGCCTGCCGCACATGCAAGTACTGCAAGGACGGACGGTACAACCTGTGCAAGAACATGCGCTTCTGTTCGTCGGCCAAGACCCACCCCCACCTCGACGGCACCCTCTGCGAGGTCATGAACCACCCCATCGACCTGTGCCACAAGCTTCCGCCCAACCTGCCCCTGGCCGACGCGGCCCTCGCCGAGCCCCTCAGCGTCGTGCTGCACGCCTACAGGCGCGCCGAGCTGCCCCCAGCTGCGCGGGTACTCGTGCTCGGCGCAGGCGCCGTGGGACTGCTCACCTGTGCCCTTCTTAAGGCATGCGGCGCTTCCACTGTCGTTGCGGTCGACATCGAGCAGGGCAAGCTCGACTTTGCGCGTAAGATGGGCTGGGCGGACTACACCTACACCCTGCCCAAGGGGCCGCGGTTGAGCGGCGCCGAGTCCCTCGAAGCAGCCAAGAGCGCTTGGGAGGCTCTGCGTGCGTCCGACGCGGTGGCTGGGTCGGGCGTCGACGGGCTCGAGGACGGCTTCGACGCCGTCTTCGAGTGCACGGGTGTCGAGATTTGCATGCAGATGGCCTGCTACGCCGCCGCCACTGGCGGTAAGGTCATGTTCGTCGGCATGGGCACGGCCAACATGCTCCTGCCTGCGTCTGCGTGCCTTCTGCGCGAGGTGGATCTCCGCGGCGTGTTCCGCTACGCCAACACGTATCCCGAGGCGCTGGCCCTACTCGGTTCCGGAAGGCTAGGCCCTGTCTCCAAGATGATCACCCAGCGCTACCCCCTCGACCGCGCTGTTGAAGCCTTCGAAGCAGTCAAGACGGGCAAGGATGCAGAGGGCAACCCCGTCATCAAGGTCATGGTCGGCAACCTTGATCTCGAGTAAGAGGGTGGCCAGCTACCCCAACTTCCCGCCACCGTTTCACTTCCGCCGTGAGAACAATTCCAATCACTAGAGCATGAGCATGTATGTATATTGGAGCTCTATGCATTCGTACTATCACTATTGTTATTCCTTCGACCCGAACTATGAAAGGAAAAGATGAGCTAC
This sequence comes from Cutaneotrichosporon sp. PL3408A, assembly GCA_023629975.1. Lineage (NCBI taxonomy): Eukaryota > Fungi > Basidiomycota > Tremellomycetes > Trichosporonales > Trichosporonaceae > Cutaneotrichosporon > Cutaneotrichosporon sp. PL3408A. The sequence continues at coordinate 1,351,593 of JAMAMB010000008.1, forward strand.
GGGGAAGCCTTCAAGTAACATTTTGGGCATACGAAACGGAAGGTGCCACTTAGTGCGTACCTTCCACCCTGATCGAATCGCGGCGGAACCTCGCCTTGTTACGCACATGGCGGTCCATGTCGACGAGGACACCGGTGCGCCCGCCCATGACCTGCACGAGACCCTTGACGCCCGACCACCACACATCGGTGCCGCGGCGGCGTTTCATGTCAGAGTGCGCCTTGACGTCGTTCATGCTAGCGAACACGATCTTGGACCCGCGGATCGCGATCATCGCCGCCGTCTCGTGCTTGATCTCGTTGTCGCCGCCATATGAGCGTCTCTTCGACCGATCGTGGTAGGACTGCGAGTTGGGCTGGGCGTGCTTCTCGAGGAATTGCATTGAGAGCATGGCCAGGCGGGCGGCCCGCGTGCGGTCAAGAGGGGACGGCACACCACCCTGCAGCGTGTGACCGAGCGACGCTGAGCGCGCGTCGAACATGTCCGAGCCCTCCTCTTTGAGGATCTTGGTGATGACCTCTGTCGTGTATACGTCACTGGCCTTCTCGGAGCGAATGACCAGACGTCCCTCGCTCTTTCCTTTGGCGTCAAGCGCGTAACGCTCCTTGAGGAACTCGACATCTTCGACAAGGCATGCAAGGTTGATGCCCTCCTCTGGCGTGTAAACGAGCACAGCACCGACGGCGAGAGCGCCCAACACGGCAATGTACCCGCTCATACCACCCTGGACATCAACGACGAAGACACGGTTACGCGACGCAGCCGCACTTTGCTTGATAGCGTCGGCAGCGACGACAAGCGCGTTCAGCGACGTGTCGGAACCAAGCGAGAAGTCGGTCATGGGCACGTTGTTCGAGATCGTCGCCGGGAGGTGCACCATCGGGATACAGAGCGACGGGTAGTGCTCGCGCGACTTTTCGAGCTGTACAACAGCGTTGTACGCCTCGAAGCCACCGATAAGGAGCAAAGCGTCAATCTGGTGACGCTGCAGCGCCGATGCGACAGAACCCATGTCGATGCCTGGGAGGGTGCGGTTGGTGCCGAGCTCCGAACCGCCACGCGTGGTCCAGTTGTCAACCCGCAGCCATGTTAGCTCAGAAACATTGTCCTCGAGAAGACCCTCGAATCCATTGTAGATCGCAAGCGGCACGTGTCCGCGCTCGTGGCAGAAACGCACGGCCTGCCGAGTTGCAGCATTCATGCCACCAGCCGGAGCGCCGACGCTGTGGTCAGATAGTGATTAACACTCGACACTTACTGAACAATTGCAATGCGTAGACGCTCGTTCTTTGGTACCAAGTCGCTGCCGGCCAGCGACGAGCTGATCCTGAACGCCGCGAGCATGTCCGTGAACTCCGAGTCGCGGTAAGACATGGCCAGGGCGAAGTCCTTGGCCTCAATAGCGTCTGCGACGGTCTTGGTTAAAGCGACCGCCTCGAGCAATGGGACCTTCGTAATCTTGTTCTCGGAAATGCCAATCATGTACGACGGGGTGTTAGGTGTCGCCTCAAGAAGTGCGTCGACGGCCTTTACGCCTTGGAGAGTCGGCTGTGATGTTAGTCAGGTGATGCCAAGAGGCCGCTCACAAGGATCCGGTCAAAGGCTGCAGGCACACCACCGCGCTGCGTGTGACCGAGGGTGGTGACACGCGTGTCGAGGCCCAGGCGCTCGCTGAGAACGTCCTTGACAAAGTCGGGCTTGATGGGCTTAAGATTCTTGTCCAAGGCACCCTCGGCGACGATGACAATGGACTTGCGCTTACCGACGCGACGGTGCTGCTTGAGCACGTCACACATCTCGCTCGCCCAGTCCTCAGCCTTGGGAGGGCTCTCAGGAATGAAAATAAAGTCGGCGCCTGTTGCCACACCCGCCATGAGCGCAAGCCAGCCACAGTGGCGTCCCATGACCTCAATAACGAATGCGCGCGAGTGCGATGAGGCAGTGGAGCCGATCGAGTCAATGGACTCGCAGATACGGTGCAGCGCTGTGACAGCACCAATAGTCAGATCAGTCATGGCCATGTCGTTGCTGCCGTCAGCCACGGCATGCTCATCTTCACCCACTCGATTGAGCCGACAAGGCCTACAATGTTGAGATGCCTGTATGCCTCGAGCTGCTCGTCATCAATGTCGCCGTTGGAGTGCAGCTCCTTGATGAGCCCGGGCCACTCTCCGCGCAGAGTGTCCGCGCCAGTCAGCGAACCGTCACCACCACACACAGCGAGGCAGTCGATTCCGTAGCGGACAAGGTTGTGTGCGGCCTTCAGCCGGCCCTCGCGCGTGCGGACTTAGATGTCAGTTACCCTCCACAATCACACACAGCACGTCTACGTACATGATGGGCAGCGAGACGATCCGATAAGAGTACCACCCTCGCCGAGCCAGCCTCGGACATCGTCCCATCCCACGCGCACGATGTATCGACCGCGCAGAGTCTTGCCGTCGTTGGCAACTTCCTCAGGGAGAAGAGTGTGTGAGAACTCGTCCTCAAAGTCCGCTTCGCCCGCGCCGTCGCGCAGGAGGGAGCCGTAGCCAAACGAGAGCGGCGCAGCGGTCAGCGGCGCGACCCGCATAGGATCACTGTAGACGTCCGCGTGGCCGCTTTCGCTACTGTTAGATTTGAGGTCGCCCTCGACCTGGACTGCGGCGGCGCCAAGGTCGAAGTCGGCGGGGGTGAACGAGAAGGACTGCATAGCGTTGAACGCCGGCGAAGGCGCTTGTGACGCTCTCGCCGAAGCAGTCGGCGTCGGCTCGGTGTTGTTGCCGCGCACCAGGCCCTCCCATCCTTCACGGATGATGTAGGCTTGGCAACCGCTGTCGGGTCAGCCAATGGAATTCTCACGATAGGACAATGCGGCTGTGGACTGTTCTGCACAGCGTGCAGCGGCGATGCACGCACGTGCGGTGCCCAGGCCCGCCGTGCTCGACTTACCGAGCAATGGCTTGTCGAACAACAGCACGAACTAGCGTAAGCAATCGGCAGAGAGGCGCATCACATCACATACCGGCCGCATTCATGCCTGCACTGTCACCGCCCGAGGTTAGGACGGCGACCTTGGTTTGCCTCTTCTTGCTCTGGATGTTCCATTTGATCTTGGGTCCAGCGTGCTCAGGAGGGGACAGTGGCCCGGAATACGAGCCTGCAGGAGTTGATTCTGGTGATGAAGTTCTGAGGCCATTCTGTACTGGCCGGGTGTCGTGAGGGCCTACGGGGCTGCCCGACCCCGGGGAGTGGGGATTGGACTCCATGATGGCAACAGGAGTATGTTCGATGGAGGAGATGGAGTGTGAGAAAGAGAAAGGATGGAGTGGGGTGTGGGGATAAGGAGCAGGAGTAGTATAGTAGTGATGATGTGAGACGATGAGAGTACGATGATGTGGGGATGGGGATGAACGTCGGACCTTGGAACTCGTTCGTCGTCATTCAATCGATCCGGCCAAGTCTTTTGTCTTTGTCCTCTGTTCAAAAGCCAGGGCGGCGGAAACACTCAAGCAACGGGCAATAATATTCACAACAGGTCGCATCTCATCAGATGCAGCAAGTGCATCAGGTGCACGAGGTGCACGAGGTGCACGAGGTGCACGGGGTGCTATGATGAGATTCCATCGTAGTCCATTGCAGGGGTGATGCATGAGATGCGAGGACCGAGAGCCAAGAAGTGGTCACAACAATAATGCTCTCGTCTCAATGCCCAAAAGACAAAGCCTCTGACGCTCTTTTGCGACCTGCTTCGAGGCACAATTAACCCCCCACTTCAAGAAGTGGTGGGCATCCTAGCGTGGGCTTCTGTTGCGTCTCTCGCCATCTCTTTCTCCCCTCTCCCTTCCGTCATCGGCCCGGCTCCTTTCGCCCCCATCGGCCCCCTATTCCCGATTCCGCCCTCCCTTGCATGCCTCGTATGCAGATCCTTTCATCCAGTGCCGCCGGCAATGCTGTTCCCGTTCAAGGCCAAACGATCATCCAATCACATGCTGACAACTGCACGCAACCCCAAGCGCCCCTTTCGAGGGTGATAATAACAACAACAACACACGGGGATTAAAGGGATCAGAAACGAACAGACCTTATCAGACTTGGGGTTGAGCGGACAACTGAGGTTCCGATCGGGAGGCACGGGGTAAGAATACATTGACTGACTGATACCAATCACATGGAACAAGGGACTGCTCGTATCACACTGCTACACTGCCATGCCGTCCACCTCCTCGGCATCGGCATCATCGACGTCCATCGCCTCGTCGATCGCCTTCTCATCCCGGTCAGAGGACGCGTCCCCTATCCCGTCGTAAATGCTCTTGGTTGGCAGACCCGTCACCTCACCCAGCGGCCGTGTCGACATCGTCTTGCCGACCGTGTCTATCCACTGCTGCCGGAGCTTGACTTTCTGCTTGAGCATGTCCGCCACCGCAGGACGCCCGTTGCCAGAAAGTACTCCACCGCGCAGGGTCTTCTTGCCGCTGGAGCCGTGCTTCTTGATTCGCTTTGCCCACGACGCCTCAATGTCCTTCTCCAGCTGCTCCAAAGTTGTTTGGTACTCGCCGTACGCGAGACGGTCCTGCGCAATCTTGGCGAGGCGGGTTTTGCGCGCATCGTTGAGTTCCATCTGCGCCTGCAGCAGCTTCTGGCACTGCCTCAGGGAGGACGTGATCTCGTCGTCGTCGCGGCTGTTGGGATCGAACTGCCATCAGCATTCACCTCAAGAAAATTGAGACTCACCTCCTCGTGCTCGCCCAGGAGCATCACCGAGCGCATCTCCTTCTTCACACGATCCTCCAGGTCCACCACATCCACACGGGCAGTCTCTCTACTTGAGTCGCCTTCTGGCTCGGGGCGATTGGCAGCCGCACCTTTGTTTGCCTTCGCCACGTCCTCGCCCCCAATCACAGCTGCGACAAGGCGTTCGGTGATAGGACCTAAGCCGCGGTTCTCCTCCACAAGGGCAGGATCGCGAATCTCGGTGGCGACACAATGGGGAAGAGGGCCTTTTAATGGTGGACGCTGGCTCGGTACTGGATAGCGGGAGGTCGTTCCATGCGGGTTGCCATCCTCTTCATCCCAAGTCTCTGTATAATGTCGTCCGCGAGGCGGAACCGTGAACAGATCCGGCTGCTCAGCTTTGAAGTTGAGCATCGCCAGATCGTCCTCGCGAATGTCGCGAATATAAGGCTCGACGTTCTGCCAGAAGGTCTGGACCGCAATCTGACTGGGTGCTTTGCGGTCGCTAAAGTCCTCATTCACTTCCGCCTGCCGTTTCGGTCCTGCCTTTAACGGCTTTTGCACGCCTGGTCGTGGTGGGACAAGAGGACGCTGGGGTTGTGGAGGAAGCGACCAGTCAATGTTCGACCCAGGCCCAGGACCGGTGGACGCTGCAGAGCTGGAAGGCGCTGGGCTGGGGTCGGCAACCTGTGACTGCGGTCGTGACTTGTTATGCTGGCCTGGAGGCAACTTGAGCTTGAGGCCAGACGTCCCTTGTGGTGGTGGCGTGTGACGAGCTAAAAGGCATGTCAGCAAATTATCGCCAAAGGGCGCAACAGCGAGCGGCGCGCACTCACTGGACTGCTCGTCGTCCGAGTCGACGACACGCTTGATGTTCTTCTTCTTTTTGTGCATACCGCCGAATTGCTGCGAGTTTGGACGAAATGAAGCTGATGATGCGTTGGACGGTGCAGGAGACACTGGAAGACAATGTCAGCACTCCTTTCATCTCAAACGCATGCTTGCTCCCCGCCCTCCTTTGCTTCTCCGCCACCATCACACCAAAGCCCTCCTTCTTCGGCCCACTCACCTCGCTCATGCTTCACTTTGACGTCTGGATCCACACGCCGCCGCTCCACGACCTCCAGTGCCGCCCCTGCTTTCTGGTTCGCTGCCAGTGCCGCTCTTTCCCGGTCGTCCGTTTGCTCTCTGTCTTTCCTCTTGTTGTCCTTCTTGGGACGCCGCTCCTCCTCGTGCGCCTGCGGCGCCATACTCGCGAGCCTCGAAGTCGCAGCGACCTGTTGTGCTTTTAATGCGTGCTGGAGCTGCTCCAACTCCTCCAAGCTAGGCATGGGAGGGTAGGATGTCGAGGACATGATTGAGAAGATTGTGGGAGCGCGTGGTGCCATGGTGGATTATATTTGTTTTGGCCTGGGGGGATCGCGTCCCCGTCAACGCGGCAGGAGTATGCGCTCAATACGAGCGATTGAGTAAAAGTTGTGGAGAGAGAGAGAGTATGATATGTTGGTATTGTCAAATGCGTATAGATAGACGGTGGATGGTTGGATGTTATGAGAGAGGGATCAGAAGGGGCTGCGAGCATGCGAGAACGAGTACACAACCGGCCGGGAGGCGTCCCGGCCCGCGGTGGCAACATGTGGTGCCCATTAACGGAATCAAATTCATTTCGAGTAAATTACTGCTTAAGGTAAATATGAAAGGTATGTATATTTAATCCTCCCTTATTAATTGATACGTAAAGAGGAGGCTAAGGTGTCAGTCCCCCTTCAACTGCCCCACTCCCAAAAAAAAGAGTCCGAAGAGTGGGGCAGTAATTCCCCTTTGAGGCGGGTTCGTCTCGGGTTCGTTTCGGGTTCGTCTCAACCGCAATCGCGCAATGGCTGATCTGGCTGCAGCTCCTCCAAACCCCTCCTCTCCTGTTCAACATACATTTACTATGCATTGACTACTACAGGCAACAAGTCATTCCGGCTGGATGCAACTCATCTTATCGTTCAATGCATACTCGTCCTTATACTCAATCATGTAAAGGCAGTAGTACATTAGAGAAGTGGCGATGGGCTGAAGCGGCCTCCGCCCGCACCCTTGGCCGCTCGATTGGTGGATCACAGTCGCCTGTTGGCCAGGTACGGAACACGGCAGCATCACAGCATCACTGCAGACCCCGCCCCGCAGACCTCGGTTCAACCATTCTCTTACCATTTCAACATCTAATCTCTTAATCTTTCTTCACCCAAGCGCAGACTCTGACTCGTCTGCTTATTGCTTTCGCCTCGTCCTTGACGACTTGTCTTTTCCCGTCTAACCACTTCATCGCCCCCAAATCTCATCTCGCACCATGGCCGACGTCAAGGACCCAAAGATCGCCGAAGGTGCGTGACCTCAAAGGCCCCTCCTCAAGTGCCTGGACCACCGCGCTGACTTTTTTCTAGCGTATGAAGCCGTCCGTAGCGACAAGGACGACACAACGTGGCTCCTCCTTAACTACGAAGTAAGCTGAGCCGGTCTGGCATGTACATGCATGCCGGACGTCGGCGTGTCCGCGTTAGCACAAGCCGAGTCGTGCTCGTGCGATGCGGCCGCGCGATGGCATTCAATTGCACCTTAGTACAGTGGCTAACCAGCAGTCGGACAAGTCGGACAAGCTCGTCCTCTCCGAGACCGGTACTGGTGACATCAACGAGTTTGCGTCCAAGCTCGACCCCGCCAACGCGTCCTTCGGTTTCGTGCGTGTCAAGTACTCGAACGACGACCACTCCTTCCGCGAGAAGTTTGCGCTTGTTATCTGGATCGGCGAGAATGTTCGGGTCATGCGCAGGGCCAAGGTGAGTGCGAGCAAGACAGGCGTCATCCCCGAAGCGAATGCGAATTGTGATGTAGACGGTCGCGTGGTGTCGTGGCGGACACGGACCGTGTCGGGACAAGCTGACGCGCACAGGTGTCCGTCCACACCGGATCTGTCAAGGACGTCATTCGCAGCTACGCCGTCGAGATTTCAGCGTCGAGTCCGGGCGACTTGAAGGAGGTGAGTGCACTCCGTGCAGAGAGGCTGTGGCGATATGTTGAGCCGCACTAACGTCCAGGAGGACGTCGTGCAGCTGATGCGCCGCGCCGGCGGAGCAAACTACGACAGGAGCAAGTTTGACTAGAGGGGGACAATAGAGCTGCACGGCCTTCACTAGGAGCTGGGCGTTGCGAGCACCATATGGTTATGGCACGACATTATTCATACTACCCGAATGATTCTTGCGTTTGGTGTCGCGGCGGAGTCCATGGATGGCTGAGGTGAGATGTGAGATGGAGGAGGTTGCAGATGTCGGTTAGAGATCTTGCTGCCTGGAGATCTTGCTGCGGGAAATTCCATTATCGTAAGCTAGTTGGGCGACCGAGTGAGGTTGTTAGCTTCGCTAGCTTGGTAGGGCTGGAGACCTGGAGACCTGGTGATCACGAAAGCCAGTGGTCACACGAGAGACCCAAAGCAGTCTAGTGCCCTCACATGGAATCAGATAAGGAGACGACGACACGCGACTGGGCACTAGAATAAGTCAGATGGCTTGCACGGCCTGCATCAGAGCTGTCAGTTACCGCCAACATGCAACATGCGATGGAAAATCCCATTGTCAGCCTCTGGTTGTCCAGCATGCATGTGCGGCCAGACTGACTGCGGAGATGCAGATGACCCGATGTGCTCAGTCGACAGGGGCTCGGATAGACGACGCGTGGACATCGTGGACATGTGCGTGGAGGGGAGCCTGGTTCATTAAGTGCTTTCATGGTCAGGGCGGAGTATTCGCCGCTCGGGAGAGGGCCGAAGGCCTTGCTTGGAGGGGTTGGAGGACGCCGCGCCGCCATCCGCCAACCCCGCCCCTCCGCCCTCCCCTCAACCCCGCCGCCGGGCATAGCGACTACAAGCCAGGCAAGCAAGGGAGGGACAGACAGCAGAGAGAGGGGTGTTCATGAGCCGGTTGGATGAACCGAACCCCACCACACGAGGCTCACGCCACTCGCAATCAATCAGGCAATCATCCATGCATCCACCCTCCATCCATCCATCCATCCATCCACGAACTAACATCCACATCCCCCCACCTCATCTTTCGGCCACCTTCCATCTTCCACTTGTCTCTCTCCCTCTCGTCCACCCACATCCACACATTCCTCCGCTTGCAACCACTCTTGCAACCATGGCGGACGACACTGCAGCCTCCGGGTCCTCCCAGGACATTACACTGTGCGTCCCCGCACGCCACCGCCGACACACCCACTAATCGCAGCACCGTTAAGGGCCCCTCCGAGCTCAAGCTCTCCATCACAATCTCTCCCTCCAAGACTGTCGCAGACCTCAAGGAGGCCATCGCAGCCAAGAGCGATGTCGAGAAGGACCGTCAGCGCCTTATCTATTCTGGTGCGTCGGCTCGAATACCCATCACACTGACAACCCAGGCAAAGTCCTCAAGGACCCAGACACTATCGCGTCGTACAAGATCCAGTCGGGCCACACGCTCCACATGGTCAAGGGCGCAGCTAAGCCTGCCGCCGAGGCGGCGACTCAGTCCCAGTCCCAGCGCCTCCCCACCAACATGGGCACGGGCCTTGCTGCGGGCAACATTGTCGATGGCGTCGAGAACTACCACCACGTACGAAAGCGGTGAAGCGGCGACACTGACGGACAGGGCCTCGCGGGCTTCAACCCATTTCAGGGCATGGGTCTTGGTAACCTCAACGACCCCAATGCGGTGAGCACCACCATATCTGCATTGGCACCAGCAACAACCGGCTAATACCACCAGATGACGGGCCTGATGGACAACCCGGAGTTCCTGCGGCAAATGAGCGACCTCCTGTCGCGCCCCGAAGTCATCGACCAGGTGGGTAGGACCGATTGACATAGCTCACACTCAGATGATCGCCTCCAATCCTCAGTTGGCCGCCATGGGCCCGCAGGTCCGCCAGATGATGCAGAGCCCAATGTTCCGCCAGATGATCAGCAACCCCGAGACGCTGCGTGCCGTGAGCTCTCCGTTTCGTGTCAGGCTGACATCAGATGATGCAGATGCAGGCGGCGATGCAGGGCGGCGGCGGAGGTGCTCCAGGCGGCATGGGCGGTATGGGAGGCATGGGCGGTATGGGCGGCTTCCCAGGCATGTTCGGCGGTGCGGGCGCTGGCGCTGGAGCTGGTGCTGGCGCAGGTGCTGGAGCCGGCACTGGTAGCGCGCAGGCCGCACCTACCGACCCATTCCCAAACCTCTTTGCTCCCCAAGCTGGCAACGCTGGCGGTAACACGACTGGTGCGCGTGCGGGATCTCCTCCTTCCGGTGGTGCGGGTGCTGGTGCTGGTGCTGGTGTTGGTGCGGGCGGCAACGCTGCGGCCAACCCCTTCGCGGCACTCTTTGGTGCGGGCGGCGCCGGAGGTGCAGGCGGCTTCAACCCCTGGGCGATGGACCCAGCAATGTTCGGCGGAGGCGGTTTCGGCTCGCCTCCTCCCCCCGCTGACACTCGCCCACCCGAGGAGATCTACGCGACGCAGCTCGGCCAGCTCAGCGCCATGGGTCTGTGGGACTCTGAGAAGAACATTCGCGCACTGCGCCGGACGGGCGGCAACGTCGAGGCTGCCATCGAGCTCATCTTCTCGGGGCAGATGGACAACCCTTCGTCCTAGAGTGCTCGACTTAATGCCGTGGGGCAGCGGCGCGGGCTGCGCCACGTAATCTGGATACCCGAACGGACGCGTACTCCCCCTATCCTCTACATCACACGACCTCTATGCATTTCTGCGAGCAGTCTGACTCGGTGTAACGGCTCTTATAATTCTCTAGCTTGTGTACAACAACTGACCGCTCACAACAAATCCATGGACCGCAACTCCTCCAACAGCCCATCCGCAATCACCTCCCCCATACGCGCGTACCCCTCATGTGTCAAATGCACCCCGTCCTCATCCCACCACTTTGCCCGTTGTTCGTCACTGAGCGAATGGCTGGGAAGGGCTTTCGCGAAGTCAAAGGCGTGGAAGCCGGGACCAGCGTGCGCCAGGATAGCCGAGTTCAGAGAACGCCGAGCTGCCTCGAACTTTGGTGCGGCAGCCGCGTTCGGCCCCACTTCTGGCACAGTGAGGCCCATGACTTGTGGCTTGCGGCTGACGTCGCGCTGGGCCGCCACCCAGGTATGGTGCAGGCCGACGAACACGTCCTCAGGAGGGGTGAACTGTAGAAGGTCACTGCGATCAGCGGCATGATCATGTCTCGTATCGACTCACTTGGTACCGCCCAGGACGATGACCCAGTCATACCGCCTTTGCTTAGCTGGTGTGAGCTGATTCCGTCTGAGTCCATAGCGATGGCAACTCTCGTCGCTCTCCACTCGGTCTGCACCGGCTGACAGGACAGAACACTCTGCTGCATACCCCTCATTCCGTCGCCTTAGCAGCTCGAGACTCACATGCGCTCCTCATGCGCGGCACGAACTCTGTAGCGCGGGCGCCGCGCACGCCGTTCGTCCAAGCCTCAACCTTCCAGTCCGGGAGGGCGTCGCGCAACCGCGCCTGCATTGCCACAGCGTACGGCGCGTCCGTCTTCCCGAACACCGCGCCGGCTGTCAGGCTGTCCCCGAAACAGAGGATACGGAGGGGCCTGTTTGAACGGGAAGGGAAAAACGGGATATAGAAGGGCGATATCGGGAGGAGGAGGAGTCCGATGAGGGCGAGGACGCCTATGAGGCCAGTGAGGCCGAGCATTGAGCGTGGCGCAGTAATGGTGAGAGAGCGCGAGGTGGTGGTCCAGAATCGAGGGGTGCCGGCGCTGTCGATGCCGGCGTTGGTAGCTGTATACTTTGGTTGTTCCACGTTTCTGAGGGAGTGAGAAGTGGCAATACAATGTCGCGCTGTCGAGTGCCTGCCTATCCTCGGTTCGAGCTAAGGAACCCGCTTCTGTCTCCGAGCCGTTGCCGAACCGTTTCATTCAGTCCTTGTCCCACCGCCAAGTAGCAACCTCGAGCTATGCGGTGCAATACGTTCAAGAAAACGGTGACTCGTTGGAATGGAGCATGGACAGAGAATGACCACCTGATAATGGGGTTTCGTTCCAAGTCGACTGTGACCACTTTGGGCTACGAGCATTCAACAATGTTCGTTGGCTGGCGGGCCATCTGCCAGCGTTCGCAGACAATCTGCCCCTCGATACAGGGTCCGTGGGGTGACCATAATCTGGGGATATCTAATCTCAGGTTGGCACGTCCCGCAAGGAGTCTTCAGTAGCAGTCGTCTGTGCTAGATCCACTGGTCTTGTCGCTAGCACAAGCCTCCCAACACGGCCGAAGACATGGAGAGAGGAGGGGGGGGGGCCGTTCCTATCCACCAGTCTACAAAGGCGAGAACATGGCTCTTCGTGAAGTGAGTGGCAGCCACCTAGGCTACCCAACTGTCGCGCCCATCCCCTTCCGTCGTCACCGTCTGACAGCTTCTAACCATCGAAGAGCAAAAGCGAGCAGACAGAGAGGGTGAGATGGGGTTCGAACCCATGCCTTCAGAAACTTGTCGAGCGAGATCGTCGCCTCCTCTCAAAATCTGACGTCCTAAACCTCTAAACGACTCACCCATTCACGGAGTCATCAGCGAGGCTGAGCGCGTTCCGCACACATACACAAACAGCGTACCTCCAAGGGACCCGTCAACAGAGCCAGACTGATATGCACACAGTATTACATGTAGTAGACCCGACGCTGTCTCCTGCACTAATGCCCGTTGACGCCCTTGAACGGCTCGCCCTTGGCCGCCGCGACCCAGTACGCGCCACCAGGGAACGCATAGTCCTTCATGGACTGCTCGTACATCTCAATCGAGTATCCGCCCTTCGCGTCCTGGGGCACATTGTACCGCCCCTGCTCGTTGATGCTGACCGGGTAGAGGAAGTGCTCGTGGAGGTGGTCGACAAACTCGAGGACATTGCGCTCCATGGACCCCGAGACGCAGATGTAGTCGATGAGACTCAGGTGGATGACGTACTCGCAAAGTCCCACACCACCAGCATGGGGACACACGGGCACGCCGAACTTGGCGCTCATGAGCAGAATCGACAGGATCTCCTGCACTCCGCCGACGCGGCACGAGTCGATCTGGCAGACGTCAATCGCGTCGAGCTGGAGCAGCTGCTTGAACGTCATGCGGTTGTGGGCGTGCTCGCCTGTTGCAACGCCAATACCGATGGGGGTGAGCGCCTTGCGGATGGCGGCGTGCCCGACAGCGTCGTCTGGGGCTGTCGGCTCCTCGATGAACCACGGCTTGAGGGGCTCGAGCTTCTTCATGTACTCGATCGCTTGGGGGACGTCCCACACCTGGTTCGCATCGACCATCAGGACGCACCCTGTCGGGCCGGCGTTCTTCCCCTCAATGGTGGCTGGGTCGATCTTGCGCCCCGCAGGCATGTTGGCCGGGTTGTCGATGATGGAGCGGATGAGACGGCCGCGACGCAGGTCGTCCTCAGCGTCGGCGCCGACCTTGAGCTTGAAGTGGTTGAACCCCTGCGCGAGCGCCTCCTTGGTCAACCGCTCAACCTTCTCATCGCTGTACCCCAGCCATCCGACGGAAGTGGTGTAGGCAGGGTATCCGCGCTTGGTGACCTCGGCCTCGCGCGCGGTCTTGCCCGCCTCCTGCTTCTTCAGGAGGGCCAGAGCTTCCTCCTTCGAGATCGCGTCCGTAATGTACCGGAAGCATGTGGACTTGACAAACTCCTCGGGGGTGAAGTCGACGATGAGTTTCCACAGGGGTTTACCGCGCGCCTTCGCGTACATGTCCCAGAGGGCGTTGGAGACGGCAGCGGTGGCGAGGTGGATAACGCCCTTTTCGGGCCCGAGCCAGCGGTGTTGTGGGTCGGCAACGACTGCGTGTCAGCTGAGGAGGGGGCGGAAGTAAGTGAAGAGACGCAATGTGATCAGGCCCGCTGCGATGGCTGATCCACCACCAACTCACGGAAGTCAAAGAAGCCACCCATGTCTGCAAAGATCTCCTCGGCATCCATACCAACAATGCGGTTTGCCACCTCCTTGACGGCGTAGCACACAATGTCGTTTCCGCGGCCAATGGTGAAAGTCATTCCCTGGCCTTTGAGCCCGGTGTCGGTTTCAACAACCTTCCGTCAGCGTTGAGCACACAGAACTGGGGTGCGGAGAGGACTCGTAAAATGCCGAGAGGAAGACGGCAGTTCCATGGCCTGTGCGCAGTATCTTCCACCGCATACACCCTCATTCTCGTCCACTGCGACGTCCGCGTTCGCAGGTCCAGAGACACTTACAATGTAGGCAGCGCTGTAGTCGCACTCCTTGTTCATAGCATCCGTTCCATCTCCAGTAACGTTCTGAAGTTAGCACAGTCAGAGAAGTAGGCGTGGTCAGGCCACACTGTCAACGCCGTTGAACAGATGCGACTGCACTCACGGTCGGGAAACGGATGTCTGGGGATCAGTCTTGCCCACGTCAACACCTCTCGGCCACTCACCGTGAACCTCAAACTTTGCAATCTTGCCGGACATGCTGGACGTGGAGTAGGGAGGAGTGGGAAGAGGTGAGAGACCAGTATCGAGCGCTGTTATATTGCGCGCAACTCCCCATCCGTTCCGGATAGCTGCGAGACGGGCTGTTGGAGCTAACTGGAGCCAACAGCAGGCAGCGGCAGCGATGGGACTCGCCCGGCCCCCTCTGCCGCGAGTTGCCGGCCGGAAACCGGCCCGGAGCCGAGCCGCCGGGAAGGCAGGAACCCTGGGTGTGGTGGGGACCGGCGATCAAGCCGGACTTCCGCCACGTGGAAGTCACGTGAAGGCTCAAGTGGAGGTGCGACGGATCGACGGTGATGGGAAGTTGGTGGTGTCCATTCGCCCAACTTGAACTTGTAACTTTTCTTCATTCCATTGTTCTTCAGATCTCGCACAGACTCACACCCCCGTTGTGGCTTCTCCCGTTCGCGACGGACATGTTCCAGACAGAGTCTATGATCGTTTCAAGGGATCGCGCAGGACTGCGGACGTTCTTCACGGCGCCCGGCTGGCGTCGTGCAGGCTCCCAAGCCTGCCGAGCGCTGTTCAAGAGAATGGACAGTCTCCCCCGATACATCGATCCAAAGGATGCATCGACAGTATCCTCTTTACTCACGTCGGCATCAGCGCAAACAAGCACTGCATTGGCAATCTTGCAGCCCGCGTTCTGCTAATGACGCATCACATACTGACGCACGACCTACATACCTCGACCATCGGCCGCAGCAGTCACCTGCCACTCACCTCTTGACACCCATCTGTCCCTGTAACAACACCAACTGCCAGCTTTTACCGCAGCTCCTCTGCTCACCACCCCAGCCTTGGCTTACCCCGATAACAAAGGATTGGCGCTATGATCACCGCGATCTCCCCACATGTCCATCCACAAGAACAATACAGCCCAAACAACTCACCATCGCCACCCCCCTCCCCATCAAGTTACGCCTCTGACCGTCCTTTGCGGCCTCATCCCTCATCCTCTACTCACTCACCATCTCGCTTCTGCATACAAGGCAGCAATTTGCTCAGGATGCCTGAGCCAGCAACGACAACGGCGGCTGAGACTCCGCCCTTACCCCGGGTCGGCTCGGCAGATCTCGACGCTCTTCCCAAGCCCGTAGCGCCGTGGATGTCGCCGACTGGATCGCTCCGGTCGTCCCCCCGCGACAGCCTCAGACAGGGGAGTGTACGCAGCGCGCGGGACTCAATAGAGCTCACCCAGAGACGGTGGGATCCGCTGTCTATAGAACTCGTCGACGAGCCGACTGATAGCAGCCGAGGGAGTAAGATTTCCGTCCGAACCGCGGGGGAGGCCGACAGCTCTCCAGCGGACGAAGGATTGGACGGCGAGGCTACGGCGACGGCACATGGCCTGGGAGCGCAGGCCGTGGATGGCGCGAGTGCTGCGGGGCAGCCGCCAGTGGACAATGTCGACACACTTGCGGAACTCTCACTGAGTCCCGTCAGCGTCGAGACGCTCACGGCCTCTCCCGCTTCTGCCGCCCCGAGCCGCCACTCGTCCCGCACTCGCGTAAGACCAGGCTACGTCTCCACCCGCTCCCCGCCAGCCTCACTCAAGGGCAAGTTCGAGGTACACCCCGAGTACCTCGCCGCACAGCGAGAGCACCTGGCTTCCCCAACACTCAGCGTTCCAATATCGCCTCGGCTGAGCGCGGTCTCGCCGCCTATGTCGCCCTCGCCTGTGCCGCAGGAACCCCACGTCCCCGACTTTCTCAAAATCACTTCTCGGCGTCCCCCACCCCCTCCGCCCATCGCACCGTCTCTCAAACTTCTGCACTCTGTCATACCTCTTCCGAAACGGCTATGGTTCCTCCTCCCTGCTATCGCTTTCTCACTCGCCGGCTCGGCGGTGCAGCCCCTCATCTCGATCATCATAGGCAACACGTTCGGCGCACTCGCTGCATTCCCGCGTGATCCTGGTATGGCAACGTCTGAACAAAAGCGGAAACTCCTCCATGACGTCGGATGGGCGTCGATCAAGCTCATCATCCTCGGGGCGGCGAATTGGATCCTCGAGTACCTCGTCACAGTGGCGTGGGTGCACTATGGGGAGAAGGTTGCATTGCACCTACGCGCGAGGGTCTATGACGGGGTGCGTACGAAGCCGATGGCGTGGTTCGACACGGGGATGGGGATGGAGGAGAAAGCGGCGAACGAAGCTGTAGGGGCCGGCGGGTTCATGGGAAAGTTTGCGCGGTACGTCTGAGCGAAGGCCATTGCTGACTATAGCGAGACTGACGACGTCCGCTTGGCGACGAGCCTCTCCAGCGGGCTGTTCGTGCAGTACATGAGCGCCTTCGTTGTCTGTTTCATTCTCGCCCTCGTCAAGCTCCCCCTCCTGGCCCTGGTCACCATGTCGTCCGTCCCTTTCCTGGTTTTGGTGAATGGGGGAACTGAGCGACTGGCACAGAAGAGTCAGGTGGCGGAACGCCGCGCGTTCGCTGAAGCGTCGACGGTCCTCGAACGCGCGACTGCAGCCATCTCGACAGTGAAGGCACACAACGCGCAGCCTCTCGAGGCGGCCCGCTTCAGCGCCCTGGTGCACAAAGCCCGGGGCCAGCTTATCCGGCAGGCATTTATCTGGGCCAATTGCTATGCCTTCAACGACTTTTTAACCATGATCATCTTCGTGGTGGGATTCTGGTACGGAGCGTCCCTGATTAGCAGCGGCAAAGCTACCGTGGCCCAGGTGATGACAGTGTTCTGGGCATGCCTCCTCGGAGGGGGGAGTCTCCAGTCCATCCCGCCCCAGCTCATGATTATCAACAAGGGCAAGGCGTCGCTTGCGTCCCTCTTGACAGTCGTGCAGGAGGTCAGGCGGCCTCGACCGGAGCCGACGCGCAAGGTAGCCCGCCTGCGGGGTGGCTTTGAGCTCAATCAGCTCTTCTTCGCATACCCCTCTCGTCCTGGCGAGTTTGTCCTGCGAGGCATTTGCATGTTCATCCCATCTGGCGAGACGACATTTATCGTTGGCGGGTCTGGGAGTGGGAAATCGACAATCGCTCAACTCCTCCTTCGCCTGTATGAGCCGCAGCCGGGGGCAGGGGAGCTCAACCTCGACGACCATCCGCTCTCGGGCTACGACATGCGGTTTACCCAGAGCCATGTTGCTGCTGTCCAGCAGGGATGCCTCATCTTCGACATGAGCGTGCATGACAACGTGGCAATGGGCGTTCTTGGTGGAGACGAGAGCGCATACGGACGCGCCAGGAGACCGGAGGACGTGACGCGCGAAGAGGTAGTGGATGCGTGTAAACTGGCCTTGATTCACGACTTTATCACCTCCCTCCCTCTGGGCTACAACACAATGCTCGGGAACAACGGGTCCCAGTTGAGCGGCGGCCAGAAGCAGCGTCTGGCCATTGCCCGCGCACGCATCCGCGACCCCACAGTACTCATTCTCGGTGAGCTTCCTGGAGTGTTTGTAAGCTGATAGCAGACGAGGCCACCGCCGCGCTCGACACCACTTCCCGCGTCGAGGTATTTGAGGCGATCAGGAAATGGCGCAACAACAGCACAACCATCGTCATCACGCACGACCTGTCCCAGATTCGCACCCACGATTTTGTGTACGTCATGAAGAACGGCGGCATCGTCGAGCAAGGATACCGCCACGACCTGACCAAACTGGGAGGCACATTTTCCGAGATGGCCGCGGAGCAATCTGCCCAGCCGCTGCCGGTCAAGATGGACTTCAGCTGGCGCGCAGCGGCAGACTACGACCGGGCTCTGGAAGAGGTCGAGGACGACGACCTGGACACGTTGGCGCGGATACATACGACAACGATCCGCATGAGCATGCGGCCCCAGAGCGTGGCCACGAAAGTCCATGTGCGCGAGACCATGCGCCCGCGGAGCATGAGCCTCAGCCAGCCGCGGGGACGCCCGTCTCTTGGAAACTTCCCGCTCGGCAGGCCCGCACCCGCCAGGCAGTGGCGCGCAAGCACGCAGAGCCTTCCCCAAGGTATTCTGCAACAGCGCCACTGGTCTACTGTATCCCTGCCAAAGCCGGGGGATAAAGAGGCGGACGGGGCCCAGAGGCCCGAAGATATACCCCTCGAGGATAAGTTTGACAAACTGCGACCAGGCCACGGCACCGCGTGGCGCGACGACGAGGCAGAGCAGAAAGTATACGGTTTCTTCCGCCTCATGTGGCGCTTCCTTCCGAGCATCCCGCACAAGGGGATCCTGGCGTGTGGCATGCTCGCCTCGATTGCCCGCGGCATCGCGACGCCAGTATGGTCCTACTTCCTGGCGCAGCTCATCACTCTCCTGGGATCGGGCAACAACCACGCGATCGCGATCAAGAGCGCGACCCTGGTCGGCATCGTGGTGTGCCAGGCCATCGTCGTGTTCGCCCAGAACGCCTCCCTCGGCTCCCTCGGCGCGATATGGACCGCTAAACTCCGCGAGGACGGGTACGGGCTCGTGCTGAAACAGGACTGCGCGTGGTTCGACGAGGACGACAACTCGCCCCCGCGGATCGTGCAGGGCCTCATCAAGGATGTGGACGATATGCGCCACCTCGTCGCAACCATCCTCCCGCGCGCACTCGTCGCCGTGTTCATGGTCGGGCTCGGGTTCGGCTGGGCCATGGCGGTCGGCTGGCAGCTCACTCTGGTCGGTCTCGGCCTGCTGCCTATGTTTGGGATCATTGGGATCATCTCCACTGCGGCACTGTCCAACGCGGAGGTGTACAACAAGGCTCGGCGTGAGACTGTGTCCCGGCTCTTCTTCGAGGTCAGTTAGTTTCATGAGAGAATCAACTGACGACAGAGTGTGGCTAATGTACGCGGCATCCGCGCCATGGCCCTCGAGCAGAGCTTTACGCAACGCTTCAATGCCGAGTCGGAAGAGGCGTGCAAGTCTGCACAATGGGCTATCTTGAAGACAGCCATTGGGACCAGTCTCAACATGAGCATGTCGCTATTCGCCCAAGGTACAGCTGTCGGACGGATGAACATAGCTGACCCCAGCCCTTCTCAACTACGTCGGCGCAGTGTTCATCCGCAACGAGATAATAGCCTTCAAACACATGCTCGAGGTGTACACCCTCGTGCTCTTCAGCGTGACCTTCGCCGTCGCCATGCTGGGCTTTGGTAAGCTCGCCGTCGTACGACGCTAATCCCAGTGCCCCTGGTCACAAAGGCCAAAGTGGCGGCCGCGGACTTTGAGCGCTTCCGCAATCTTCCCCGTACAACCTCCGAGTCGCTGGGCGAGCGCCGCTTCCCAATCACGGGCGAGATCGTCTTCGACAAGGTGTGCTTCGCGTACCCCTCCCGCCCAGACCTCGTAGTCTTCAAAGACCTCTCCTTCCGCCTGGACCTGGGCGAAGTCGTCGCGATCGTAGGGCCGAGCGGGAGCGGGAAGAGCACAATCGCGGCCCTCCTCCAGCGTCTGTACGACGTCGACGCCGGCACGGTCCGGCTCGGCGGGCACGACCTCGCCACGGCGGATATCCGCTTCGCGCGCGACTCCATCGCGATCGTCAGCCAGACCCCGCACCTGTTCGACGCGAGCGTGGCGGACAATATCCGCTACGGCAGCACGGCCGCCAGCCTCGAGAGTGTGGTCCGCGCGGCGCGCGAAGCCCGCATCCACGAGTTCGTGGCCGCCCTCCCACAGGGGTATGAGACTCGGCTTGGCGAGAATGCGGCGCTTATCTCGGGCGGACAGGCGCAGCGGCTCCAGATTGCGCGCGCGCTCCTCCGCCACGCGACGATCCTGATCCTCGACGAGGCAACGAGCGCCCTCGACGTCGAGAACCAGCATGCTATCCTCGACACGTTGGTTGGAATTAAGGAGGTGAGCGGACCAGTGGGCGGGACTGACGGCAGAACCATACCACGATCCTCATCACCCACTCCGTCGACGTTATGCGCCGGTGCGACCGTATTCTCTGCCTCGGCGATGGGGCGGTCGCCGAGGACGGGACGTATGCCCAGCTCATGGCCAGGGGCGGCGTCTTCGCACAGCTCTTGAAGATGGGCGCGTGGCAGTAGGCGTGGCGCCGACGATGATCTCGATGATCTTGCAAGGATGTATAGACGTCCGTATAATATCCCTATAATGCATGTCTTCCCTAGTGATACAGTTGCAGCTCTCAATGCTTCTTGATACCGCCGCCTTTGAACTGGTAATAGTGCGGTCTGGTGTAAGCTACGTTGGGATTAGGGTAGCTTACGCAAGCTCCACTAGCCACTCCTCCTCGACGACTGTCAGATCCCTCATGAAACTCTTGGTCGTTTCAACGACCTCGTGGAAGATGACCCAACCCGTTGACGGTTGCCGCGTAAACATAACCGAGGAGGGGTGAACATGAAGAATCTGAGTGTCAGCTTTCGATTTTCAACATACAACAGCTGGACGCACAGCACCCTCCCTTGCGCTGCGGAACGTCCCGTCAGGCAGCATCCGCGCCGCGTTCTTAAAGTAGCCCGATACGAGACACTTGCGCAGCCGCACATGGTCGCCCGCACAGCTGACAAGGGGGATACGGAAGCGCTCGAGGAACTTCTTGAGTTGCTTCCGGATCGACACGGCACGCGAGAGCGACTTGAAGTTGATCCGGTGGTTGCCGCACCACGACTTGTCCTTCTGTCCGTGCTTAATGAACGCGTTGTACGCTGGAGTGAGCTTACGTGAGGAACTCGATTAGCTCACCATTAAGCAACGTAAGATGGTCGCCCTCCTCTGCTGTGAACTTGCGCCGCTCGACCTCGGCCATCGTCGCGCGCATCCCCCCCTCCGGGATCACGAATACGCTCTGTACCTGCGTCATGGCCGCGATAGTGAGTATTTCCTCACTGCACCTAAACTCAAACGAGTTGAGCAGCTGCTGTCAGCTAACGTCAAGAAAGGATAGCTCACAATTGCTGCCATCATCGGGTCGAGGGGCAGCTCAGCCATACGCTCGCCCAGCGGTCGCGTCAACCTTCCCTCCTCGTCAAGGGCTTTGAGCGAGTAGAGGAACTCGAGGGAGCGCACCATCATGTCACTCGGGGGCGGCGACATGAAGTCGAATTTGGCGAGATTGTCGATTCCCAGCGCCTTCAACTGCAGGAGGTACACGCTGACGTCGGAGCGAACGAGTTCGGGTGGCGTCGTGATGGGCATCGGCGAGAAGGGGTTGTTCCTTGGTAGTGTACGGGAAGGGTAAAGGCGGAAACACTTGCCGGACGACGTGCGCCCGGCACGGCCGGCGCGCTGGTTTGCAGACGCAAGCGAGCACGGCGTGACTGTGAGCACATCCATGGCTGTGCGAGGATTGAATGTTTTGAGCTGTGATGAGTTCGCTACTTCACGGCATTAACCCACTTTGACGAAGCCCGAGTCGACGACATACTTGATCCCGTCGATGGTCACACTCGCCTCGGCGATGTTGGTCGCGAAGATGACCTTGCGCGTGTCCCGTGGCGGCGGGTCGAAGATGATCTCCTGTTCTTCTGGTGGGAGCGTGGCGTACAATGGCAACGCAAGGATCTTGGGGGCTCCTCGCGGGAGTCTGGTGTCAGGTGCGTAAAAGCGAGGCCTCACGTTTGCAACCTGTCCGCAACCTGCTGAATGGCGCTGTCAATTTCTTCTCGTCCAGTGAGGAAGACGAGGACGTCGCCTGCTGGTTCCTGCTGTCAGCTTCGATGAGGCTATATTCAAAGCTGACCTTTAAATGGATATTGAACACTGTGTCGATGGAAGCCTGGACGTAGTCGACACAAGGCTCCTTCAGGTACGCCACTTCTACTGGGAACATCCTTCCCTCGATGCTTACGACTTCTGTCAGCCCAGCCTACACCGCACCTACTGATTGCATCGTCTTTTGACCGGTCTGACCCGTCCGCGTTTGTGTTAAAGTACTCGAGGAAATCTTCCCTGGACGTCAGTTTCATCAAGAACATACAGCTCACGCATCAATAGTCGCTGACGACACGATCACCCTCAGTTCTGGTCGCTTCTTCATGATCTTCTTCAACAAGCCGAGGAGGAGATCGGTGTAGGCGCCGCGCTCATGCGCTTCATCGATCTGCGTTAGTTGAACCGCAAATACGTATCAACTAACCATAATGACGCTGTACTTGCTCAACAGCGGGTCAACCATACACTCCCGAAAGAGCATCCCGTCCGTGAGGTACTTGATCCGTGTCCTATCGGACGAGAGGTCCTCGAAACGGATCGAGTAACCCACCTCATCGCCAAGCACGCTTCCCACTTCCTCGGCTACTCGGCTGGCTACGCTGGTTGCGGCAACCCTTCGGGGCTGGGTACATGCTACCGTGCGGCTCTCGGCCGTCCACCCAGCTTCATGGAGGTATTGGGGCAATTCTGTCATCAGCTAGTGTGGCGGGGAATGACAGCTGACAGCTGACTCACGTGTCGACTTGCCGCTGCCCGTCTGGCCGACAACAATCGTCACGGGATACTTCTCAATACACCACAGCAGCTTATCCCTGTGCTTGAAGATCGGGAGGCGCCGGCGTTGAGCGTCGAGGCTGAGATTCGCCGCTCGGGAGGAAGACACTGCCAGAGAGCCTTCGGCCTCCGTTTCCCGGTCGAGAGAGCTCCCTGCTGTCAGCGAAGAGGAGAAATGTGCTTACCTGGAGCAACTGTCCCGGGTTTCCAGAACTGGATGGCGGGCATTGGGGAGATGAGATGGAGGAAGGAAGAAGGAAGGAAAGAGTTGGTGATGGATTTTGTTGTCGCCGAGTTGCTGGGTGACCTCCACTTCCAGTTGCAGAGGTTAGGTATATATTCACTCCTCCCTGTTAAGCAGTTCGTTGGAGGCTACTTCCGTATATCCTTAGCGTCGAATGTTCTGATAAGCAGCCGTCAATAGGAGCCGTGCATAGCCGGGTTCCTGTCGACTCCATGAATAGCCGGATTTCTATTCCTCAGCCAACCCAGCCTCGTACATCACTCCGACGTCGCCCTTTATCTCTCCTCAATCAGCACTCTACCGTGAACAGGCTAGGCTAATCAAGAGCCACATGCGTCACGAATCATACAACTCAGAAGCTCGTATTGAAGTCTGCCAATCCCCCATCTTCTCATTGCCAACTTCATCCACTAACTCCTGACTATTGACATCATCCACCTTGACCGGCGATGTACAAGCTACGGCCTACCCTCATCGGCCGCGCCGTCCTCCTCGTCGGTGGCCTCCTGCTCGCGAACGCGGCGTGCTGGGTGGCAGCCGGCATATGTCTCAGCCAGGCGGATGGTCTGTTAGGCATCGCCTTGCTGGCATGGGTAGGTACCGCGGACCTGGTGTGAAGCAGCCTGAGCCAGTCTCGAGATCGCATAGCAGGTATCTGTTCAACTCCTGGCTCGCCCCTCATCTACATCCTTTCAGAGCTTCCATCTCCTCCTGCTCGTGACTAGCGCTCACACCAGACCCTAGGCCTCCGTCACGGCCTTGACGCAGACCACATCTCCGCCATCGACAACGCCACGCGACAGATGGTCTCCCTCGGCCGCCTCCCGATGACATGTGGGCTCTACTTCTCCCTGGGCCATTCAACGATCGTCATAGTGGTCAACATCGCCATTGCGATTTCGTGCGTCTACCTAGATTATACCCGCTGACGCCAGTGTGGACATCTACGACAGGCTAGGCAAGGTAGGCAGTGTGGGCGGGATTATCGGTGCATCCGTGTCGGCCACCTTCCTCTTCCTCGTGGCGGTCATCAACTCGTACTTCCTAGTCGGGGCTGTGCGCGCGCGGCGACGGGCGAAAGAGCGTCGGCGCGCCGGACTGCCTCCTGAGGAAATCAACGTGGGGATTCAAGGAGGTGGTTGCCTTGTGCGCGTTATCGCCCCAATCCTGCGTGCAGTGGACAAGCCGTGGAAATTGTATCCGGTCGGTATCCTATTTGGTGAGTTTCTCAGTATCCGAGAATGAAATAACAGAAGGCTTTGGCTTTGACACGGCCTCGTCGATCGCCCTACTCGCCCTCTCGGCCATTGCGACACGGGGACCGAATGGGGAAACAATCAGTCATGGCAAGATCGTCATTCTACCGGTACGTCGGTGGGAGGCTTGTTGATTCCTTACCCGAGCTGACAACAGTTTCTTGTACGTTACAATACTCAGCCAAGCTATTGCCGGAGAGCTGACTCCAGTTCACGGCCGGGATGTCACTTGTCGACACCCTCGATTCGATTCTCATGCTGTATGCATACGCACAGCCCGATCTGCGTTCGGGGCCAGAGCGCTCATTTGCCCTCTTCGAGAAGACTGTGAAGGCGGAAGAGGCTGAAGCGCTCGTGCAGCCGACATTGGGACATGAGAGCAATGAGTGCCAGATCAGCGAGGAAGCGGATGAGGAGTCCAGCCATGCCAAGGCTGGCACAGAGGTCGCAATAAGTGGTGGTACTGAAGGGCACGGCTGCGAACAGCGCACCCTGTCTGAAGGTTCAACATCTGTCGTGGTGAAAGCCGTCAGTGAACGCGATGAAAAGGCCGAACGCATGCTGGCGGCCAAGACGGCCACAATGTCCAGCTTGAGTATAAGTCTGACCCTTCTATCCATCGTTGTCGCACTTAGGTGAGTCCGCCGAGGAGTTCCTTCCTCCGCTCCTGCTGCCACCTGACACCAGCATCTCCCTCATTCAGGTTATGGGCCTGATTGGCGAGAACTGCGGACCGTGCACTGCGGCAGCGGAGGACCCTGATGGTGGCGGACTCGCCGGTAGCTGGTGGCGCGCGTGGGCGAGAGCAAATGATGCAAGTGGCTACGTCGGCGCTGCCATAGGTGAGCGGAACGTCAGATCCGTGCTGACGGAAGTGGGTGTGTTTGTGTTCATCCTCGTCGTTTACCATGGGGGCCGGTGGGCGTGGAAGAAGCATCAGAAAGAGGATGTTGTGCAGACTACTCAGGATGTGTAGACTCTGTAGCTGTAGGAACACAGAGTAGCAGAGTAGCAGTATGAATGAACGATTTTGCGGACACCGAAGCGTACCGGCTGTTCACGAGCATCCAGCGTTTCCATTTCGTGTACTGTATATTCGCTAACTCCCTGAACTACGGACATCACGGACGTCGACTTGAGAAGAAGGACCGCACTACCTGCTTTTGACAAGGCAAAGCGCTCACCAGCGGTTGTAACCACCGCCGCCGCCGTGCTGGTTGTTTCCGCCGCCATAGCCGCCCTGGTGGCCACCGTAGCCGCCTTGGTTGCCCCCGAACCGGTTGCCCGGGTATCCATCGCCATCGTCACGACGCCCGTGGCCAGGGGGAGGGGGCTGCGAGGGAGGGGCGAAGCTGCCGTACTGGCCCTGCTGGGGGCGGAACCCGCTGCCACTAGGTGGGGAGTTGCGTCCATAACCGCCGGGAGGAGAGGTGCGTCCGTAGCCGCCACCACCGCCGTGCTGCTGACCGCCGTACCCGGCCTGGGGCTGGAATCCAGAACCGCCCTGAGGTTGGAAACCAGAGCCACCCTGGGGACGGAACCCGGCCTGCTGGTTGTGGCCGCCGTACTGCTGCTGCTGGCCACCGCCGTAGCCAACACCGCCGCCGTAGTTGTCACGGCCAGGGCTGGTCTGGCGACCGTAGCCTGATCCCTGGCCACCACCGCCGAAGGAGCTCAGTGGAGGGGCGTTCTGGAACCGGTTCTGCTGCGGCGGAGAAGGGTTGTCGCGACGCTGACCACCCTGTTGCTGGGGAGTGAAGCCAGGCTGAACACAACGTCAGCGTTATCCCCAGCTTCAGCAGATACCACTTACCACGTTGATGTTGTGCTGACCAATGACCTCCATGAGACCGCCCTGCGGGAGCATGGGGTTGTGAACGTGGCCAGTTGCGGGGGAGTTGTCTCCAACACGCTTGTTCCTGCCCTCACGGACAGCCTGGGAGCTGAGGCGTTGGAGACTCTCGCGCTGGTCCTTGCCCTGGTCGTTCCACCACTTGCGCATGTGGTCGAGCATCATCACCTGAATCTGGGCTGCGGCGTCAGCTAAAGGGGACACTCTAGAACTCACATCCGTTGGAGAAGTCGGGGTGGAAGAGACACTGGAGAATGTCCTCGACCGGCTGGCGGGGGTCGATGTTGGTGTCGCTCCAGGCCTGGGCGATACGCTCAACGGCATAGCGCACGATAATCTGAGCGATCTGGCCAGCGGGTTCGTTGAGGAGCACCGCAAAGTGGTCCTTGGAGAGGAAAGAGTGGGTTGGGTCGGAAGCGTTAGGGTTGTTCCACACCTCAAACTGGTCGTTGGCGTGGGCGTTGAGGACAGCATGCGACGAGTTGGCAAGCGACTCGGTAGCCGTGCCGAGGAGAGGCTTTACGTAGGGCTCGACAGTGGTCATGACGAAGACACTGACCGAGGTGCCGATCTTCTCGGTGAGAGCGTTGAGGCCGGGGATCTTCTCCATCGTGTTCTCAATGCCCTTCATAACCTTGTCGCGGAAGCTGAGCACCTGCCAGAGGACCTTGTAGAGCTCCTGGGGGCTCATGGTGCTAGGGTCCTGGGCAGTAGCGCGGATGTTCTGGATGCTGTCCATCTCGCGGCTAAGGTTCTCCGAGTCCTGACCGGGCATCTGGAGGAACACCTGGCGAATGTGAGCGGCAGCGGCGCCATTGCCGTCCGACGCGCTGCGGGACTCTGCAAACGATTTGCTGAGGTCGGAGACGGAAGCCGAGGACAGCTTGTCACCGGCCTCTCCCATGAGGGAGTGAATGAAGTCGGCACCGCCGAAGGTGCCGGTGACGAGGGGGAAGACCTGCTTGCCCTGGGGCGTACGGACGCGGCAGTTCTGACCCACGTGGGGGAACACCTCCTGGTGGCCCATGGAGATGAGGGCCAGCTCGCAGAAGTTGGAGTGAGCGGTGAAGTCCTCGAGGGTGTGAAGGGCAGTGCCCAGGAGGCGGAAAGCCTCGTACTCGTCGGCCTTGTTACCACCGTTCAGGCCACGGCGACCGACCTCAATGCACTTGAGAAGAGTGCGGCGGACGAGAGCCTTGGACGTGTCCCAGTTGCCGTTCTCTCCTAGTCAGCACGGTACAAGTTGAGTAGACTTTACCGTTCGCGATGTAGTTCTTCATGCCGGTCTGAGGGTCGATCTCGAGTTCGCGCGGGTCAATGGGACCACGAAGACGGGGATCATACTTGCGCGGATCCTCACCCTCAGCATAGCCCTTCGGGTTGTCAATGTGCTCGGTCGGGAGGTAACAGCCGAGACGCTCCTTGGTGACCTCAAACTCTTCGGTAACGTAGCCGTGAGCTGGAGTCAGTAACGCTGTGCGTACGTTAGAGCTCACCAAGGAAGCCAAGAACCATGACGACGTTGATGATAGCCTGAAGGGGTGCCTTGGAGAGACCGGCGACATCGACAGCCTGGGAGTAGTCGCGCAGCCAGTTGCCCTGGACGAGTTAGCCACAAGCCACAGGGAGTGGTAATTGGGGGAGGCCGCGATAGGCTGCGTTCGACGACCTAGGATGGGACTCACAAAGTAGACACGCTTGAGGTCGAGACCAGAGAACTTTGAGCCGCGGGAGAAGAAGCCAGTGCCAACGACTTTGTACATGGTACCGATGATGTCCTCAATGTCACCATGACGGAAAGCCTTCTCCTCGAGGTAAGAGTACGAGGGGATATTACCTATGGATTGCGTCAGATAGCCGTCATAAAAGGAGTGTACGCAAACAACACCATAGCTGTGTACTTACCTGCACCGAAGGCGAGGGCCTGTGGGGCGAAGGAAAGAGCCACCACGGCCAGAACGATGTAGAAGAGGGCCGAGCGCGCCATGTTTGATAGCGACGGCTGTTGTTGACTTGTGGAGGAGGGAGTGTTGGGAAGGAGTGCGGTTGTTGTGTATGAATGTGGATGTTAGGTGTTCACCACTTTTTATCAATGCAGAGCTATGCTCTGTTTAAGCAGTTAACTCTATCTCTAACGTCAAAGAGATGTTGGAGGATGAAAGAGGGGATGAGAATCGACAAAGTGATATGAGCGAGGCGAGGTGAGGCGAGACGAGGCGAGACGAGGTGAAGGCGATGAGGTGAGGTGAGGTGGAAGGGCCCCCTTTCTGGGCATGCTGGGCGTGCTGGGCGTGCTGGGCGATCGAAGATCGGAGAGTGACGGGGTAAGGCGGGGGTCGTGCTGGGCAGGGCGGGCATGAGGGGCAAGGCTGATAGGCGCGTTTGGCCTTGGCGGGGCACGCGTTATGACAATGGTACAATAGGTTAATAGGTTAATGGGAATGGGCGGGGAATTCAATACGCGTCATCGTCATTTCACGTGGCAGTCAAGTCACGTGCAGGTTTTGAAGCACGCGATAGCCACGGCCCAGAAAGCCTTTATGTAATCCCTCCTTTTTAATGGACGCGGTGTGGCGGACCTGGGGCCTGGGGCCTGGCAATCGACCTTGACCTGACGCGTTCGGCCGCATTTTGGAGACCTTCCTTCCCCTTCCTTCCTTCCTCTCAACCCTTACGTTATCCCAACAGACAGGGTAAATCAACACCCACAGAAAAATGGTTGCCCTCCTTTTGTGGTGCACCTTACCCGCCAAAACCCCCCACGACCTTCCTCCTTCCTTGCCCCCAGCGCGCCCTTCACTGTGCCAGCCATCTTACATCCATGCCATCCCATCTTCCCTCAAAAGTCATATTCCACCCAATTGAGCCAAGCCAGGCAAGCCAGGTAAGCCAGGTAAGCCAGGTAAGCCAGGTATTTCCCAAACAACTCTCTCCCACCCACATCGCTCATGTTCATGTACTACTCCTCATATCAACAACAAATAACAACAACCTCTTCTTCATCATCCATATTACCCTCAACATTACCATTCTAGACGTCGTCATTACACCTAACCCCTCGCTTCGACAAACTCACAGCACGACTCACTCACTACCCCCCTTCCCCTCCCACGCCCCAACTCTCCTTTCTCAAAGTCAACACATACCGACCTATCGAGGTACTTTGGAGGTAAACAAAATCAACAGCTCAACAGGTCAGTGTAGCCAACATAGCCATCATAGCCAGCTAGCTAGCCGCCTCCCACCTCGAAACATCTACTCCTTTCCCTTTCTCGCTCGCACATTGGCCACCATCCCCAGCGGTCAATGCGTTACCGTTTTGGGACCCATCATCATCCATTATTCCACCTCATCCAACCAACACCCATCACGGGCAACGAACGAGCCACCACGAACGACGAGAGCCACGGGCCACGGGACAGTTTGAGCCCACCTGCCCCTTCCAGTTCGTTCCAAACTCTACAAGTCGGGACCTCCTCTCCCATCTCGTCGACATCTCCACATCACCACCACCTCAGCTACCACCACAACTACCACTGCGGGCATACCACTGGCCGCCCACAATCTTCTCTCGTGGAATCAGAGTGCTGGAACTTGAATCTTGCTTCTTTCCCACATCACATCACATCCACTTGCTCCCGATACACTCTTCTTATTCCATTTTCACCACAAACACACTACATCATCATCCACTCTTCCTATAAACCCACTCCTTTTGTACATTCGCTCATTTGCTCATTCGCTCGTTACGCTACCCTCGTCCCTCGTCCTCGTCCTCGTCAGAAGCTGACTCCCTTTGCAGCGATCACCTCCTCCTTCCGCCTCCTTTGATCGCCGCCCTCAAACATCCCCAGCGACATCTACCACATCGCATTTCAACATTCAGCTTCTCAACCCTCCTCTTTACTCACGTCCAGCCCTCGCACTCGTCTTGGGCCTCGCTGCCTGATGGACGACCCCTTCTCGTCGCCCTCCCCCGCAGGGGCAGCCGCGCGCAAACAAAACCCACCACCACTATCGCGCCCAGATGTTGTGGTCACTAGCTCCTTGGAGCACTCCCCAGAATTGCTTACTCCCGACCTCAATGCCACCTCCCTCCGTAACCGCCTTCAGGCCATCCTCGACGACAAGTCGCGCCAACTCGCAAATGTCGGCAGCTTTGGTCAACGCCTGCTCCACCAACAGGGCGAGTTAGAGGAGCGTATCAAGGCACTGGGCGAAGAGCAAGATGGCGAGGAGATCAGTGACGATACTCGCTCCAAGTTACTCGAGCTCGAAGAGGCCATGAAGGGCTGGGAATCAGACAACCAGGACATTGTCAAAGAGCTGCAAGGCTCAGAGGTGAGCACGATGGTGTCTGCGTCGGGTCATGAATGTCTCCTGACCCAACAGTTCCTGGATGTGGCCATGGCTGCTCCCGCCCCGACCACACCCGTCAAGTCAGCCGATGGCGTGCCTCCACCCAGCACCCTCACACGACGACAACGCAATGTTAACCAACACCGCGCTCTGGACATGGAGTTTGCAACGGAGATTGGACAGAATCTCCTGCTCGAGGTTCGCCGGTTGCAAGGCCTTCTCAATGAACGCGACCGCACACTCACAGAGTCCAAGGAGGCCTGGGAGACGGAGCGGTCCAACTTCGTCACTGCTGTTCGCACCGCCGAGTCCACAGCAGGTGAGTGTAGTTATTGGGATGAGGAGAACTGGTCTGACCACTCTCAGAACAACTTAAGGACGACAACTGGAACCTCGAAGTCAACCTCCAAGAGCTCCGTAGCCAGCACACAGAGGTTACCGGAAACCTCACCAAGGCGACCGCAGAGCAGAACCGCCTCACCAAGACACTTGATGCTGTTCGCGAGGCCGCAGAGACCCACAAGTCCGAAGCCGAGCGGCAGCGCGAGCTTGTCGAGGAACTCAAGGCCAAACATGACACTGAGATGGCTCAAGCTCGCAAGGCACATGCCGGGTTGACCCGGGACAAGAGTGACCTTCTCAACGATCTGACACGCTTGCGCAAGGACAAGGAGGCTTTGGACAAGCGTGGGTTGCGTCAAGGCAGCCCCCTGGTGCATAGCTATACCGAAGACGATGTCGAGAACGACTTATTCGGCGAGGACTCGCCGCCCAAGAAGCGTCCTGGTTTCGATGCCAACGACAACGCTTTGTCCCCTTCGCAGCTGTACGCGTCCGACTTTGACTCTCCCGACAGCACACCAAACAGGTCTTTGTCTCGCGAGCCCTTGGGCGAGATGTACCTCAATGATGCGGAGGAGCTCCGTGCGGAGCACGAAAGGGCCCTGCAGGAGATCGCGTTCCTCAAGGAACAGCTCGGCGCCCGCGACGGTACCGCCGACGTCGACGAGTTTGGTGGACGTGGCGGAGGTGATGACGACACGCTCAAGGCCCGCGGCGGCAAGTCGGCAGGACGCGGACGCCGCGGGCGTGGTGGCCGTGGCTTCGCTGCTACTATCACTCGCAAGCTCGGCTTCCCCCGCGCCAACTCTGGTTTCAGCGCACAGTCTGCAGACCAAAGCTTCCAGTCCAACTCCTCTGGTACCCCTGATCTCCTCCGCTCCGACCGCGGCTTCACCCCAGGCACTCCGGAGGCCTCGTCTCCCCTTGCCCGCCGTCCCAACCTCGCCGACTCGCTTGGGGACGACTACTCCCCCAATGTGTCTCCCACTCACTCTCGCAGCTCGAGCATCTCCACCTCTCGGCACTCTCACGACTTCTCCGCTGCTGCCGCTACTGGTCCTCCTCTTGCCCTGGAGCTGTCGCAGCCAAACAAGTACACCGATGCCAGCGTCATGACTGAAGACAGGGAGCAATGGTCGCCCGTCCCTTTGACTGCCACGCTGCGCTCCTCCGCGACGCTTAGCACCATTGTCCCGCCCGGCTCTCCTCCGAAGACCATGTCCGGCGAGTCAACGCCCAATACTCGCACCATTCCCCTTCCTGCCAGACCCCCGACTGCCGATGGCTTCCGCACCGACACCACCGACGCCGAGACCGACTTCGAGGACGCTCGCGAGACCGTTGGCACTCTCACTCCAGTGCAGACTCAGTCCGAGCTCCCTACGGACACAGAGGCCTACGCCACTGCCACCGCCGGTGAGGACTCGAGCGCCTCTGACGAGGACAGCGACGACAACCGCAACATGGCCATGCGCCGTCTCGGTTCCGGGATGGGTATCGGTGGTCTTGGCCTTGGCACAGCTGCCCTTGCTGGTAGCTTCTACGAGGCTCGCCGCGTTAGCCGCATGAACTCTCGCGACAAGGTCAGAGAGCGCGTGGTCGAAGTTCCCGTCGAGAAGGAGGTTATCCGCGAAGTCATCAAAGAGGTTCCGGTCGAGAAGATCGTCGAGGTGCCCGTTGAGAAGATCGTGGAGAAGGAGGTGATCAAAGAGGTCATCAAGGAGGTACCTGTCGAGGTCATCAAGGAAGTTATCAAGGAGGTGCCTGTCGAGGTCATCAAGGAAGTCATCAAGGAGGTACCTGTCGAGGTCATCAAAGAGGTTACCAAGGAGGTGCCTGTCGAGGTCATCAAGGAGGTACCTGTTGAGAAGATCGTCGAAAAGATTGTCGAGAAGGAGGTCATCGTCGAAAAGCCTGTCGAGGTTATCGTCGAGAAGATCGTGGAGAAGATTGTCGAGAAGGAGGTTCCTGTCGAGGTCATCAAGGAAGTCCCTGTCGAGGTCATCAAGGAGGTCACCGTCGAGAAGATCGTCGACAGGGATGTTCCTCGAGAGGTCGAGAAGATAGTCCACAAGGAGGTCTTCGTCGACCGCCCAGTCGACAAGATAGTTGAGGTCGAGAAGGTCGTCGACCGCGAAGTCATCGTCGACCGCCCAGTCGAGGTCATCGTCGAGAAGATTGTCGACCGCCCCGTCGAGGTTATCGTCGAGAAGATTGTCGAGAAACCCGTCGAAGTCGAGAAGATTGTCGAAGTGCCCAAGATCGTCGAGGTCGAAAAGGTCGTCGAGAAGGTGGTTGAACGCCAAGTCGAGGTTCCAAAGATCGTCGAGGTCGAGAAGATCGTCGAGCGCATCGTCGAGGTGCCCGTCAACGTCGACGTCGAGAAGATCGTCGAAAAGGAGGTCATCAAGGAGGTACCTGTGGACCGCATCGTTGAGGTTGAGAAGATCGTTGAAAAGATCGTTGAGACCAAGGTCGAGGTCCCTGTCGAGGTCCCGGTTGATCGTATCGTCGAGGTTGAGAAAATCGTCGAGAAGACTGTCGAAGTACCCAAAGAGGTCGTCGTCGAACGGGTCGTCGAGAAGATTGTCGAGGTCCCCGTCGAGGTTGAGAAGATTGTGGAGAAGGTGGTCGAAAAGCAGGTCTTCGTCGACAAGCCCGTGGAGGTTGTTGTCGAGCGGATCGTCGACCGCCCCGTGGAGGTGGAGAAGATTGTCGAAAGGGAGGTGCCCGTGGAGGTCATTAAGGAAGTGCCTGTCGAGATCATCAAGGAGGTGGTCAAGGAGGTACCTGTCGAGGTTATCAAGGAGGTGCCCGTTGAGCGCATTGTCGAGAAGGAAGTCATACGCGAAGTCCCCGCCGAGAGGGCTGCGGAGCTGCCTACCCCTGCTCGCGATCGTGCTCTCACTCCGACGACCAGGCAGCTCAACGTTCCTGCTTCCGCTGCCTCGCCATCCTCCCCGCGCACCCCTGATCTCGGTCTTTTCCGTGTGGCTCCTGGCGCCAACTACGACTTCCTCAAGTCTCCCCCTCCGCCTCGCGAGCGCTCGCGTTCGCCGCGTCTTATCGAGGGCAACGCTGCGGCAGGCCTGCCCAGATCGCGCAACTTTGCCGAGGACGCCAACGACGATGCTCCTCCGATGACTCCCATTACCGCCGCGGATCGTTCTCGCCCTCCCAAGATGCACTTACCCCCTCCGCCTTCAAACCCGCCTCCTCCCGGAACGCAGATAAAAAAGCTGTCCTTGGGTCATGCCGGTCGCACAACCTCGCCAACTCCCGACGAAGTCTTTGGCCGCCCCGCCTCGTCTGCCAGCACGTACAGCCGGAAGCGTCTTTCGGCACCTTCCGCCTCCGCCGCTGCGCTTCGTGTGTCGTCTGGCACAGCCACCATGGGGCCTCCCCAGACTCTTGTCAGACAAGCATCCAAGTCGAGTGTGCGGTCCATGGGCAGAACGCCGAAGTCCACCGACCCCGAGGCGTGGGCCAGGTCGAGAGACAGCGTCAAGCGGAAGGCGACACAAGTCGTCAACCCGGTGCCCCCCACCTCCGCTCGTCGCCAGAGCGCTATGAGCGGCTACACGTCTGCTGCATCCAGCGTCACCGACCTCCGCGAGACCGCTCCTTCGTTCTCATCCTCGGTCGACAGCCTGGTTGCTCCTCGCGGTCGCATGGGAGGGCGCCCTTCCACCGACCCCGCCACGATCCATGCCATCACCCAGACCATGATCGGCGAGTACTTGTACAAGTACACGCGTCGCACCATCGGCCGCGGCATGTCCGAGAACCGCCACAAACGCTTCTTCTGGGTCCACCCATACACCAAGACGCTGTACTGGTCGTCGCAGGACCCAGGCAGCGGCGAGGCGACCGAGTCAAAGGCCAAGAGCGTGTACATTTCCGGCATCCGCGAGATCGACGACTACAACTCTGCGCCTCCGGGACTGTTCGTCAAGAGCATTGTCATTTCGACGCTTGGCCGCGAGATCCAGCTCACCGCGCCGACAAAGGACCGCCACGAGCTGTGGCTTTCGGCCCTCAACTTCCTCCTGCAGCAGCAGGGCTCCGGCGCGCCCGGAGGCACGCTGGCCGCACGCAGCACCGGCACCGACAACCGCCAGCGCCGTCTGTCTGTTATACCCGATGAGCACGGTGCGCTGCGCAACAACAGCCCACTCAAGTCCAGCTCGCGCGTGAGCGTTCGGAGCATGGGCAGCGACATGGGC
This sequence comes from Cutaneotrichosporon sp. PL3408A, assembly GCA_023629975.1. Lineage (NCBI taxonomy): Eukaryota > Fungi > Basidiomycota > Tremellomycetes > Trichosporonales > Trichosporonaceae > Cutaneotrichosporon > Cutaneotrichosporon sp. PL3408A. Next base: position 1,386,536 of record JAMAMB010000008.1, read on the forward strand.
GCGACTCCGCGTGCGCACCCACCGCCTCGCCCGACTTCGAGCATCAGCGCCAAAATGCCTGGGTCGAGCATGCGTTCCCGCGCCTCCAATGCTGCCGACACGTACATGCGCCGCCACGCCGTCCCACAGCCCCACTTTGGCGGCCACAGATTCAAAGGCCCATACAAGGGTGCGCCGATTGCCAGCCACCCCAACGACTCGCACTACGACGTTGTCAACGCCGAGGACGACGACCCGGATGAGAGCTTCGAGGGTCTCGACAACGTCCGCGCGTGCTGTGATGGCCGCCACATGGTCGGCGGCGACCACCGCCACGACGGGGACTCGCACGTCCGCAGGGGAGCGCAGACTCCCAGCACTCCTCACCGGCCCATCACTCCCGCCGGCGCGTCCATCCGCTCCCGCGCCAGCTCGATTTTATCCACCGTCCGCCGGACTTCTAATCCAGCTTACTAAACGCATGCGAGGCCACTAGAACAAGACGAGAGAACGAGCGTAATCACGAGCTCTACGAGCACGCCTGCTCGCCATGTGTCCATATGTAAATATACCCATCGTATCCGACCCCACGCCCCCGCCAGCGTGGCTGCACGACCTTTTACTATTTAGCTATCCATACGACCTGGATGATGCCTATCATGCCATGCGTGTGTTCGGGTTGCATCTACTGTTGCATAGTCTGCCTGGGCGATGACTAACTAGGGCTCTAGAGTTCGTCCTTGACTCGATCGTCAGTGTCGGCTTCAAGCGGCTTCTGCTTGCCACCCTCGTGGCCCTCCGGCTGAGCGGCCTCGGACGGCTCAGAGCTGACAGCACCGGCGCCAGCGCCGCCAGGCCCGCTGGCCAGATCGTCGACGTTGGCTGCGAGTGCGCCGCCAGACTCGAGCGTAGCAGCAAACTCGGCGATTTCGCGGTCGTAAGAGTCCCACTCTGGGATCTGTCGCGCGCGGCTGAGCTTGGGCTCCTTGGTAAGCGGGTTTTGACACAGGTCGACTGTCCGTCAGCTGTGCGACACTGGTGTATCTCACTCGTTTTGGCCGTTGCGAGGCTCTCGTCGCTGCACCACGTCTGGCACCACAGCCAGTCCTGGTCGAGCGTGAAGATCGGGATCTGGCGCTGCATCGAGTTTGGCAGGTCCTGGTCCAGATTTGCCAGGGAGTTCGGGTCAGCCGAGAGGGCCTGGTACGCGCCCCGCAGACGGTCGCCGGCCGCGCCCTGGCGGAAGCGCTGCAGGTCGACGACGTACAGCGCCGAGATGTGGTAAGGCCGCCCCTGGAGCTCCCTCTGCCAGTATCCCGTCTTCCAGAACCTGAAGCCCTCCATTTCCTTCCGGTCGTCGCCCATGGGCGGGTAGCCGTACACGTGGCCGTGGAGGTCGAGATCGACCAGCTCGCGCATGTCGGTACGCACGATTTGGTCTGGTGTGAGAAACAGCTGACATTATGTTCTTTGGTGTCTGACTCACCTGCGTCGACGAAGATGACCTTGTCGAGGTCCATGGGGAAGAGCACGTCAAGGAAGAGGATCTTGTATGCCCAGATAATGCGCTGCTTCTCGGTCTGGGCGCGCAGCCAGCTCGGCCACTTGTACGTGACCAGCTCGTACTCGAAGCCGTACTTGGCTGCAAAGTGGGGCAAGAAGCGCAGGAAGGTTGGCGAGAGGAAGTTTTCGATGAACCAGAACTTGACGCTTGCGTCTGTGTGCTTCAAAACACTCAGGATCATGATGGATGCGAAACGCTCGTACAGCAGCCCAGAGGCGACGGTGAAGATGTTGATGTCGGCGTGGCGCGACGGCTTGGCGGCCTCCTTGATACCAACAAGGGACTTGAGTCTGACGTTAGCTGAGCTCTGGAGATTTGTAGCTCACTTGGATACGAGGGAGCCAACGGTGGATACTGTCGAGGTGTCGGGGGCAAGAACGTCCGCCTCCTCCATGCCTGGCCGACGGGCGAAGCGGGGATACAGCGTCATGCCATCAAACGAATCGAGCCGGATGGTCGTGCCGCTCACATTCACGGGGGGACTGTCCCAGCCATCCGAACCGGTACTCTCGAGCTCGTACACCTCCCTGCCCCGCCCTGGACGGATAGAAAGGTCGTAAACACCAGGTCGGGCCTTGAACTGGAAATATCCGAGGTTGGCCATGACCTGTGTATCGGACACGACGGTGTCTCCGTCCTTGAGCTGCAGCTGCAGTCCGCGCGGAGGCGCATTGCCCATCTCACGCGCGTGCCCGTCCACCACCAGCTGCTTCAAGTCGAAAAGGACGTTGGTCGGCGCGTGGAGGTTACCGAGGAGGATGTTGTCCAGGTCGAGCGGGGACTCCTTGGGGCTCACGATCCACGAGGGGGAGACTTCCATGCCGAGCGTAAAGATCGGGGTTGACGGGAGGTCGTTGAACGTCGGCGCAGGCATGACCTCGTTGCCGTCGACATCAAACGACAGGGACGTGCGCAGCGCCGACCGGTAGAATCTCTTTACCTTGAACTCCTCGGCTTGGATGTTAGGGTCCAGCCAGACAGTCGTGGCCACGCTGTCGATGGTGGACAGCCACTGGGTGTCAGCGCACTCCTAGTATCGGACACACCTGGATGAGAGCAGACCATTGCTGTGCGACCTCGGACACGGGATCGAGGATGGCAGCGATACGGATGATAGCGTCGTCTGCGTCACCAACGGAGAAAGAGCTGCCATTAGTGCTTGAAAACCCCCGCAACTCACATCTCCCCCTCGTCGATCGTCTCGTACATGCGCGACCGCGAAGTCTGCTGAGAAATCCACATGCCCTCAGCCCCTTGGGGCATGTATGCGGCTGCGATTACCGACGACGCGACAGCGACCATGTCGGCAAAGTCGTCGCTGTGGTCAGTTCAGCTAAACTAACGAACACGCACCGAGGAATGTCCGACTCGGAGAACGTCTTGAGCAGGTTGACGACGGGCTCGACGCGCTTGCGCAGTTCGTATGACTCGAGGGCTGCAAAGTCATCGCTGTTGAAGTCCCGCGGCGTCAGTGGGCCAACCACGCGGCCGTTGATGAGGAGGTGGGGTTGGGTGTTCTTGAGGCCCAGCTTGTCCGCAACCGCAGGACCGACGCTGCTCCAGTACTTGGCAGCGAGGGCAACGTCCGCGGAAGCCCACCCCTCAGACGTGTACGCGTTCAGAGGCTCGGCGTCGCCCTCAGCTCCAGTGGCAGCAGCCTCAGCGGTAATCTTGCCCACGTCAACGAGGTTGTCCCTGTCCTGGGCGACCTCGTCCAGGAGCTCGAGGAGGCCCTCAGCCGTGACTGTCGACTCCGAGTTCTTAACGGCAAGCTGGAAGAGGAGCGTCGAAAGGCGGGGCTCGGGCAAACTTGCCGACTCCACCGTGGGGATGTGGACGTACGACACGCGCATGGCGCTGCCGTCGCGGTCGACGTTCTGCAGAGCGTCCTTGAGCAGCGCGTGTCCATCGGCCGAGTCCAAGTCGCCAATGACCCAGACAGACAGTGGGGTCGGCTGGTCCGCTTTATTCGGGTACACAAACTGCTTGGCCAGGACCATGGCGTCCCCCTCGAACACGTCGAGCACGCTGAAAGCGCGTAATTCATTGTCAGAGGTCGGGACGATGACCTTGTTCCGCCGCTTAGACGCCTGAGGGAGGTCGTAGAAGAACGTGGAGATCGTTTCGCGATCTAACCCGCCCTCATTGATCTTCTCCTGAAGGTACGCGAGTTGCGCGGTAACCACCTGGCTCATCGCCATGGTCCATTGCTGCGGTCAGTTGACGTCTCCGACATCAACCTTACCGCATGTACAGGCGAGTGTACGCCGTTGACAAAGATGTGCCCAGTGGCCGAGTCCGCGGGCGTTGCGGCGAGACGCTCAAGATACGTCTTGGCCGCCTTGAGCTTGTCGTCGAGCTCAGGCGAGGTGAAGATCTCGTCAAAGCTGAGCAGCTCTTCCTCCGTCTCCATCTGCTGCATGCCCTCATAGATGCGCCGGACGAGGTTCATGTCCACAGATTTGGCGTTCGAGCCCTGGTTCGCCATGAGGATCGTCGTGCACAGCTGACGCGCGGACATGGGTCCAAGCTGCTCCGCGATGTAGTAAATAACCTTGGCCATCTGTGCGGCTGGCGTCAGCTGGTTCCGCTCAGGGGCGCTCACAAGGGCCGTCGAGGTTGTCGAACATGGGAACGATGGCCAGGTGGATGGGAACATTCCGCTGAATGAGCTGATTGATGGAACCGGCCACCGTCTCGATGGCCCGCATCGAAGCGAAGTCCAAGACCGCGACGACGTTCCATGTGTTCAGGCGCACAAAGTGCAGCTGGCCAGGGTACAGTGGGCGCAGATACTATTGAAGGTTAGGGAGTGGGAACGGGACGGAGTAGCCACTTACAGACTGCAGGCCGTCAGGCCAACGTGCGTATCTGCCGTCAGTATCCGTAGGAGTAAGATTACTCACTCGGGGTCCTTCTCAAGATCGTTGAGCCAGATAACCACACCCCCGCCCTCTGGCCGGTCGCTGGCATCCACGACGCCCTCGAGCGGATCGGCATCCGTCGCCGCCTGCCCAATGATCGGGTCCGAGATGAGCTCGTAAGCCTCCTTCGGCGACAGTCCAATAGCCATGAGCGAGTTGATAAAATGCCGCTCGCGGCGTACGATCGAGAGGAGGCTGGTGTCAGCTAGCACGAGTTCCGGGTATCTCACCTGAAGGCATTCATGTCCGAGTTCTTGACCATACGGCCGTTGATGAACAGCCCAGGCCCAAAGGGATGCTTCATGCCCATGCGGAGGAGGCGGCGCTTGATGTCGGTCGGGACGACGACTTTCCTCGCGACCGCAGCGGCGTACTTCGGCAAGTCCTGCGAGAGGGCGACGAGCGCACCCATAGGGTCGTTCGAGGCCTTGATCAACGCCGTGGCCGCCATGCCCAGTGCTGGGGTCAGCGCAACCTCCGAGCGGGCATACTCTTAATCTCGTCCTTGTCCATGGGCGTGGTGGTCTCGCTCCACGGGTCGTCCCCGAGAACCTCGGCGAAGGGGTTCGACACCGTGTACGCAGGCACGACTGTGCCGTTACTCTTGCTCCCGCCCGCACGATCGTCGACGACGAGGTAGTCTGTCTTCTTGAGCGCCATCTCGACGCCGTACCCTGCCAACTTGGTGCGCATGGCCCCACGCCCAAGAGGGCGGTAACGCACGGCATAAGTAAAGAAGGGGTGCGACGCATAGAACTCATCGAGGTACTCGAGGAACGGAAGAGCAGCAGGCGTGGGCGAGTAGTACAGCACAGCCTGGAGATCGCCCTCACCGCGGACGCGGTCGAACGCGGTGCGGGGGATCTTGTCGCTGTTGTCAGTAGTGACAGCGCACCCACTCACGGCACATATCCCTTCTCCTCGATCCCGCGCTGAACCGCCGCGCGGAACCCCTCGATGTCGCAGTACGCGCGGCCGTGGAACTCAGCCCAGGCAGCGCATTCCTTCACGCCCCGCGCCTCCTCCTCCCCGCCCATCCCGGCATCGTAGGCAGCGTATGCAGCTTCGATGCGGGGCGCGGCGGTGTGCAGCCCCAACCCGAGGTTAAAGGTCGCGCGCTCGGTTGGCGCAGACAACAACCCATGGTTGTCCATCAACCGGAGGGAGCGTTCCAGGACCACCTCAGCGGAGGGGTTGCGCAGAGGCGCCAGGTGGAAGGACAGCAGGTGCAGGACGTCGAAGTAGGATGAGGGAGATTCGTCGTGTGCAACTTCGCTGCCCGTTAGCTCGACATGTAGGGGCAAGGCGCTTTTCAAAGCAGGTAATAGGGCATATGTCTGCAACGCTGGGGGAATGACAGCCTGTCAAGGTCAAGCGCCACTCACAGGATCTCAAGAAGTAGTGGAGGAGCCGGCCAGCTCGTCTCGACGCTGACGCTGAACGGCGGCGAGACGGCGCGGGCGGCGGCCGCAGCGAGCGTGGCGCCCACAAGCCATTTCATGGTGCAAACGCGATTTGAACGAGCGTGAGCGAGAGAGTGTGAATGGGTTCAGCAATGCAATGTGATGTATCGAGCTCTGTCGAGGTCGTCGCGCACAATAGATGGTGACGTGCCAACCGCGTTTATTGTCGTGGCGGTGTGGGGACCCCGCTCTCCGCTCGGTTTCCGCACGCGCTCACTGGACCATGTCTCGGAGTGGTGTGCACCGACATTGACGCCGACGCGCACAGATACAGCGATATGCATACAACTACATGTTCCGCTTGGTCAAAATATCCTTCAGTGCTGCAGCACGCCCCGCCTAGTCGTAATCCTCTTCTTCAAGCGCTGCCTCGGCCTCATCAGGTGTGATCCTTGCCACTTTTGCGCCGGCCTTCTCAAAGTCTGACGGATCAGCGTTGGGTCCACGAGGACGACAATGTACTCACGTCGCCAGAAATCTGGGTGCTTGAACCCGGACCCCTTCACAGTCTTCTCCAAGTCGTCAATCGCACTATCATCAGCTTCGCTTCACCCTCAACTCACTCATTGTACGTCTCGACCTCTTCGAATGTGAGCGCCGTCGAGCGCATCGCCGCAAGACACTGCAGGGCGAGAGGAAACGCGGCACGCGAGAACGACGCAGCGACATTCTCCTTGACCACAGCAGCGAGGTCTTGGATCTGGTGTGGTCAACAAAAGTTATTTGACGAGGGCTCAACTCACAGCCTTCTTGAACATATCCCCTTCGCCCTGCACAAGACGGGTGTAGTCCTCCAGCGGACGCTCGTTACTGACCAGCCTCCCTGGCTTCGGCTTAGCCTTCGGCGGCAGAATAAAATCGGGATCATCCTCGATTTTGGGCTTGACGTCGTCGGATTCGATCTTGGGCTTCGCAGGCGACGCAAGGCTGGGCTTGACCTGTGTCATGGTGACCGAGGGCGCAGCGAACAGGTCGTCGATGTCCAAACTGATGTCAGTCTGCCTGAACAATGTTAAGACTCACTATCCTTCGTCATCGCGCAGAACTTCCTTGTTCGCCTGCCGCGGTGCACGCGGGGGCACTTTCTTGATGTCGAGAGCGTCTTTGAGCTGCTCGGTCACCTTCTCCACGCGAACGGCGATCTCCTCTGGCGGCTCAAAGTACTGCGTAATCTCGGGATGAGGAGGCCCTAGAGGATTTGCTTTTGTATCCGCCGTTAACGATGCGTGCAGGATGGCTTCCTTGATCCTGTGGATGACGGGGTTGACACTGCGCGTGACGTTGAACCACGTCTGGCCTTCGTCTTCCTCTTCCATCTCCTCGTCGGAACCTTCTTCATCGCTGTTCTTTGGGGAACTGCCCGGTGGTCCTACGCTGTCGAGGTCCATGCCCTTGACTAGGTCATCCATGAGGTTGCACTGCTGCTCGGTGGGAATGTACGGGTGTTCGGTGATCACCTTGCCCGTTGTACTGACATACTTGGTCAAGGAAGGGAACCAGAATTTGTGATCATCGTCCGCAAATGGTAGCTGCTGTCAGCTACAGTTGGAACATGAGCAGCTCACCTTGATCCAGTACATTAAATCCAGGCGCTTGTCGTCGCCGAGATACTCCATCTTGGGGATCGCGACACCGATATGCGGCTCGGCATTATCCTTCATCACAAAGCGGGTGATGGCCACTAGGCCAGTCGTAAAGAGCGCCGAGACGAACGAGGAGAACATGATCTGCGCTTTGGGCGACGTCAAGTCAGGCCAGAGATACCGCACCTCCCCCATGAGCATGTACTTGCGGACCTGGCGTAAGCGGCATCACGCATCACACTCACATTCGCTTGTGGAATAAAACCGAGCACCTCGACACCTTTCTGCGTTGTGAGGGGCTCGAACGTATCAGCCTCCATCGGGATAAGGCTCGTGCCATAACGCCACGCCTTGACCAGGTCTTCCTTCGCAACCGGCTCCTCTTCGAACTGCTCTTCCACCTGAGTCTGGGTCTGGGTCTGTGTCGCCGGCATCACGTCCTCGTCCTCCCTCGTTGTCCTCTGCGTTGCCGACACCTGCGTCGACGCCGGCGCCTCAGGCTTGTGTTGGATGTAATATTCCGAGTGCCGGTTAATCTTGCCTGAGATCATGCCCGAGATCTCGGCAGGCTCGGCTTGCACCGCCTGACTCTGGCTTAACTGAGACATGAGCTGGCTAGCCTGCGTCCCTCTCGCTGGAGCCTGCATGTCCATTGCCGTCTTCCACGTCTTGCTGAGTGACGGAGGACGCGCCTTCATCGTAGCCTTGGAGTACTGAATGGGGATCGTGATGGCTTGGTCTTCGTCGATTCCCGCTGCGCCAATGTACAAATGGATACCGGATACTGTTCCCTCCGTAGTTGCCGGGTGAGGACGACGTGCGTCCTCAAGCTCGGTATTGAACACGAGTAGCTGGGGGAGGAAGACATCGGATTCGGTCGTGCGGGACATGTCCTCGTGCAGCGTCTTGATGAACGCGCGCCAGAACTTCTCCGACAAGCGTTTGGCTTTCGACTTGGATTTCTCGACCGGTAACTCAGGATCCTGAAAGTCGATGCCGCTGTTGTCAGTGTCGCACCGGGGTTGGACTCACATCACGGTGAGCTTGACGCCGAGCATGTCGAGCCGCTTCATCGCATCCTCGTACTCCTCTTGCACGAACGAAGACTCGCCGTCCGTCACGAGCTTGATCTCGATCGACCACCTCTTCGTGTGTTTGTGCTGCTCGATCATGTCGAGGGCCACCATGAGCGCGGACACGGCTGTGGTCAGCTGCGAAACTTCAGGAGCTCACGGTTGCCCTCCTCGTTCCCGGGCTCCAGATTCATGAGCCGCTCAAGAACCTTAGGTTTGGCGCTTTGGATAGCGACCTCACTACTGACGGCCATGTAGGGCGGGTCATCGTCGTCCGGGTGGTCGCTAATCCACGACCGGTTGGCCTGGTTGTTGGTGCCTGCAATCAGTGGATGCACGATTCTGTAGAACCCACGCCCTCCAAACGATACCAGTCCGACATGTTCAGTTTTCCTCCCACTCTGAATCTGACCGTCAGTCAACTGTGCCCAAATGCGCTGTTCACCTTGGGTTCGCACATGCGCGCAATGTACTCCTTGGCGAGGTCGAGCTTGGCGCGCTTCCCGTTACCACTCGGGTCGGCGGTCGGCGCGACCATCGACGGGGACACGTCTAAGGCGTACACTACGACGCTGTATGCCATGGTGCGTTGTGCAGTGTGGCCAGTGGCAAGATAAGATGTGGAGAACGGAGTGAGAGTCGCGTCCGAAGTGATGTCAACTCCTCCCTTCACACGTAACCTGCTGTTGTTTATACGGAGATTGAATGGATGTCCGACATTCCGCCCTTTGCCGTCGCGAGTTGCGAGATGTGAGTCATCGGCCTCCACCCATTTAATCCCCCACCGTCCATCTCTTCTTCCTTCCATCAACATCTTCTCAACCAGATCGCCAACTCAACTATGTCGCTCTCCGATCTCGAACTCGTACAGCAAGCAATGGCGCCCACCGAGCCCGGCGCACAGCAGAACCAGCAGAACAGCGCCCCTCGCACCCCGCATCCCACCGCTCAGCCTTCCGCGGCTAACGCAGCGACCCCTACCAGCGAGTCCATCACCAACTCAGCCAACGGTTCCAGCACAGCCAACACCGATGGCGCAGACGTGACTGGCGCAGCCGACGCTCTCGCGGGAATCGACCTGAGTAGCCTCACACCCGCCGACCGCGCAGCTCTGCAGCCCATCATCAACGCGCTTGCTGCAGCCCAAGACCCCGAGTGTGAGGCTGATATGGACGATATCATGAAGCAGCTCGAGGCGGCGGACAATGTCGCGGACACGCTTGAAGGCCGCCTCGATAACCTGCTTGCCCAGCTTGGTGACTTGGAGAGCAGTGCTGCTGCGGACGCCGCGGCGGATGCGAAAGAGGGGGATGAGGGAGCTGCCAAGGCAGCCGAACGCTCGTAAGACGGGCCGCGGCTGTTCCGACATAGTCAGCCGGCGATGCGTCTTGATGACTACACCCAACTTTCAATTTTCCTCGCCACTTCCCTACGGCAATGATCGTTCGTACGCTCTGCACCATACCCTGCATCGCAATACCTAATGTACATGCAACATCATCATCCCTGCGCGAGAAGGGCATCGACAGCATGTGCCGTGTTGTAGTCGCTGCTGTCAGCTTCAGATCACTTGTTGCTACCCACTGTCGTTGGAGTGCGCGTACGATCGCATCCCTCCCAAGATTGGGGAACATGTTCGACAAACTGCCGTCAGCATCTGGGTGTTCGCACAATAAACGCACGCAGTTATCTCCGCTTCAGTGGGAGCACGCGCACCACCGCGGCCGGTGACCCACTCCGTGACACCAGCCCGGGCGCCACCACCTCCTGCTCCAGTGGGCGTATCGGGCGTCGCCGCCCCAGCCTGCCGACGTACGGGTGCGTTCGCAAGCCCCGCCCGCGCAGCCAGGAGACTGCGCAGCCCCCTCTCCTGAGCCTCGCCGCCGTCGCGGACTTGGCCGGGAAGAACGCGTGCGCTCCGTCTGGGTGGTGGTGAGCTGCCGATCACAGGAGAGAAGATGCGCTCGAGGAGGCGGTAGACGGATACCGGGATGCGGTAGGCCTTGAGGGGACGCCAGAGGCGACGGGGCCGACTGAGCGACGGTAATAGGAAAGGAGTGTCGGTGCGGTAGAGGTACCCTGTGACGAGGCCCGCGACGGCGGCGAGGATGGAGCCGGGGGGCCAGGACGAGGCGAGTTGCAGAGCGAGAATGTAGATGAATGTCTTGGAGGTGAGCGGAATGCCGCATACTTTGAAAGTGTACAGCGATGGCACGGTGCGGTAATATTGCCAAAGTCTGGCGTCAGCGGCGACACGCTCTAGTGAACTGGACATGACATGGGCCAAAAGCCGATGTGAAGAGAGGCAGAGATAAAGATGGTGCTCACAGGCTGAAGATGAGACCATAGGGACCAGCGGGTGCTGTGTTGAGCCCGAACCGATGGAAGAGGACAAGGCTCACACAGCACAAGAAGGCTGACATGGCCGTAGACACGACGACGAAACTCTGTCGTCAGCTCATTGCACTCGCCAACTGCGAAACACACAGCATATTTCCTCGATCCAAATGACCTGCTGTTAGCCTCCACTTACACCGCATCCCACAAACCTCTCTATTCCCCTCCCTATGTTGTACAGCAGCAGCTCACCGACAAGGAGCTCAGTGCTGTTCGTAAACGCGAACGGATGTAGAGGAGCGCGCCAGTACTGCTGTGAGCATCGCTCCGGTCACCGACACGGCCTAGCCTACCTGGTGATACTTGGTGATATGGGGTACTAGTTGGAGGTGGACGTAGGGCTTGGCACCTAGTAGGGAGATAGTCAAGGTGGTGACCCCGAGGACGATCATTATGCCTGTGGTCAGCTAGGAGCTGCGAGGAGCTCACCCTTCGTCACGCCAGCATGCTGGAATCCTAATGTTAGCGTTGGTCTATGGACTGAGCTTACCTGACATGATGGGCGCGACGATGGAAGGTGGAGTTGATAACGTTGAACGCGAATACCAAAGTGGACGTGACCACAAGTTGAGATCTAACAACGTCATCGGAGGTCCTTCGATCTCCGTGTACATAAGGTCCTCGCGTTGTCCTCGTCCTTCGTGTCAGGAGAGACGGTTTAGTCTATCCCACAGAACTCCAGACGAATGCATATGCAAGATTTCAAAATTTGAGCTAAAGATTATGTCCAACGCAGTACTACACCCCTGCGCGCCACGATTCCATGATAACAGTCATAATGAAACGATACAACTACTGTGGGGGCGGCCCGGAAATGTGAACCTTGGCCTGGAAGGTCAGCAATCACCCGTGACATTTCTCTTACCTTCCGGTTCATCTCGGCGAACTTGGTGCTCGATCGCACTCCCGCCTTATGGTTCGCTGCGCTCTGCTCAAAGCCCAGACCAAGCTGGTCACTGGGAATCCAGACGACACGCTGCGGCTCCTTCGTGGCGGGGTGGAAGAAGGCCGCTGGATCGTCTGCGTCGTCCTCTTCGTGAATGAGCACTCCAGGACCACCTGGAACAGCAAAGTATTGCGTCTCAGGATCCTCCTCGGGCTCATCTTCTTCGTCGTCCTCGGCATTGGAGGACTTTTTCGTTATACGGGTGTTTTTGGATCCACCCATCTCGGCGAGCTCGATCGAACCGTTTGGGTCCTCTTGTGCGTTTTGGGATAACGGGTCCTTCTCGCTGTAGGGCGGTCTATGCTCGGGAGTGGACGACTCTTCACGATTCTGCGAGGACAACTCTTCACGATCCTGCGAGGACGACGAGGACTGCTCCTGTGTCGAGCTGCTCGCTGTCCCCTTGGCCTTTGTAAGGGTTGTCTTGACCCATTGGGTGGGAGTGGAGAGGGATAGTCGAGGCTTAGGGATGATCTCACCGCGCGACCGAGCCCGCTCCAGCTCCTCCCCGGCACCCGGCATGCCGTACGACAGGTTGGCCATAGACAGAGGAAGCGGAATCCTGAGCGGGTCATACATGGTCCTGATCAAGTAGTTGAACGCAACCTCGTCGTCAGCTCAGCCCTTGTTCAGCAACTCACAGTGCACACGCAGAGGATGATCATGAGAATTGCCTGAGGCAACGCCGATACCCTTCCCTGCTCGTCGCGGGCGAGGAAGAACAGCGCGCATAGTGCAACCTCCTGGATGTAAAATCCCACAAAGATCTGCTGAATGGCTTTGGGGAAGAAGAGACCGCCCGTGTCGAGGGAGGGAGGCATGTCGTACACCCAGATGTAGAGGTACTTGTACACAAAGTAGGCGAGGAAACAGAAGCAGGCGCCAAAGCCGTTGATGACAGGGGAGATGATCATGTAGGTAATCACTGTTGTTAGCTTGTCTTTCGAGAGAGCAACTCACTAATGCAAGCGTAGACGGTGACGTTTGGGAAGTCTGTACCGAACTGCGGAGTCTGCAACTGGTATCGGGCATTGAAAATCTTTCGCGGCGTACCACCGCCAAGAATGACCCTCACGTAATAGAGCACGAGCGTCACCGGCTGAAGTAAAGTACCCGCTGTGCCCGTGAACTGCAAGAGAATACGGGTGATGAAGAACGTGGACGCGGTAGGCAAGTTGGTTGCCAGAATCGAGGCGATTGAAGTGGGGTTTTCCGTGAGAGGCTTGATCGAAGCGATAAGGCCGGATGATAACGTCGTGATCAAGAAGGCGTGCTGGTTGTCAGACAAACTTCAGTATGCACACTTACAATAACCAGGAAGACGAAGAAGCGTCCCATGACGTCAATCTCTACCTCCGTGTGACTGATCCTCCCTTGGAACGCCGCCAGTTGGCGAAGTATAATGGGGAAGATCATGGTGAGAAGGGCCAACAAAACTGGGGGCACAACACCAGTGAACACACCCTGGAGCAGGCTCTTGCCGAATCCGTCCCCTCCCAGCCAACTTAGCCACTTCCACTTCTCAATAACAGACGCAATGTTTGCGAGGCCACCGACGAATGCAGTAAGGGGGGCCCAGCCAATGATGAGACCACCCGTGACAGCATACGAGATGGCCGTGCGCAGATTGATTTCGTACGGGTTCAGCGACATGTTTCGCCAAATGACGTTTTCTGGCGACTGCTCGATGAAGCGATAGGTCATGTGGAAAGGCTGCTGATAGGTCAGGCATTGTTTGGCCATGCTGGCTGCAATCTGCTGGTTGAAATGAATGAAGGCAGAGGAGAGGGGAGGGTAAGTCTCGTTGCCCACGCCCTCAGAGTCGATGTCCTTTGCCAGCTTTGAGCGCTCTTCACCGAGAATGCGAGTACACTCGGCGATCTCCTTTTGGGCATAATCAATGGTGTCGACCTTCTCTCCGATCCCAAGGAATCCAAGACCGAAAGGAGCCCACTTCGGCTTCAGGCGATGTGTGGGACGGTCCTTACGCGGCACCAACTCTTCAGCGAGGGTGAGGGGGGTGCCATCCTCGTTTGGCGGGTTCGCGGGGTCGGTGTACGCCTCTGGGATAGGCTTTCCCTTCTTCTTGAGTTTCCTGATCTCCCTAGCCTGCTTGTTCTTGCGGAGCTGGGCTTTCTTGAGGATAGCCACCTGTGCCGACTCGAGGGCAGTGCATGCCTTCAACCGACGCTCATACACTTCTGGCATGTCCTTGAGGTTACGAACGAGCCAAATGCGTCTGACTCCTCCGGGGAGATGAGAGAACAGTTTGGCCAACGCGCGCTCGTCCATCAAGTGCTCGGGGATACCTGTGACAAGGACGGTGCTAGCCTGGGCCAATTTCGAGTGGCTCGGCGAGACAAGATATTGCTGGCGAATCTTGAGCCAGTGTGCCATCTCCTTCCAAATGAGATAGAACCACCAACCTGAGAGATTAGCGACCAACTTCGTCACCGCACTGAGCACCCACCGTTGAACACATAGATCACAATAATGTGCGCCCAGTAGCGGACCTGTGCACCCCTGGCAATGTTTCCAAAGGTGAATCGGTCGAGGCCTGTTAGAGATGTTTCCATGCCAACAGAGTCAACTGGCATCAAAATGAGCCAGGACGTCAGCCAGATGGGGATGAGGCCCTTGCAGAGCATGCGAATAAAGCGAACGAATAGGTACGGATCAACGCCGTTCTTGATCAGGATCTGCTTTGGGCTGGCTGAATAGTCAGTTAAGCGAGCTGGTGATCGTCATGCTACCGACTCATAGCGATCTGCCAAATTGGCTTCAGGAAGTGCTTGCTCAATGGCGGAGCCTGCCTTTCGCGAGCGGGAATGTACGTCCGTGGTTCGTAGCTAATGTCAGCCAGCGGCTAGGCTAAGCCAGTGACGGCAAGTGCTACGCCACCGAGGCAAGCGACTTACACTGCCTTGATCCATTTGCGCAGAATTATCCATCCCACGAATTGTGCACCAGCGACAGCTGCGTTAGTGGCGAACGCAGTGAGGAAGGTAGCCGTAGACGCGGACTTTGCCGCCTCGAGACTACTGGCCGCATTGTCCGTACTGGTGCTAGTCAGCATGATAGCCGTGATAGTGATGGCGGGGCAATGGGTATGCAGCTGGCTGCAATATATGCTGCGCTGTGTGATGCTCCTTGCCCGCAGGCATTTCCGCAAGACTTGGCAGCCGCAGTTCCGAGAAATGCTCACTCTTCTCGCTTGAATAAGAGGTCGACGACAGACATCCTGCCTCGCCAGATCAACAATGGGAGCGCGTCTGTGTGAGCTTCGGGGCTTGAAACGAGTTATGATCGGTGATGGTAGGGGTCGGGGGCAACGGGTTGCGAGGGGACGGGGGCCTCGGAGCGGTTTGGGAGGAGTGATCACTCGTCGAGAAGAGTTGCGGAATGGGGTGGGCGGGGTGGGATAGTGTGATGGGGATGTGTCTTGGCTTTGTCGGACCGTGTATGATACCGATGAGTCGAGACTGGGGAAGAGTGAGAGAGAGTGAGAGTGGGAGAGAGCAAGAGAGAGAGCAAGAGAAAGAGAAAGAGAGGGTGGGAGAGAGAGAGAGAGAGCGGATAGAAGTGAGAAGAAAGGATATGGTTAATACCGGGAGGGAGGGGGGATTATGAGATTATTCTGTATTCTGCTTGTCCTAAGGTTGGTTACAATGCGCGCGATCGCAGATCTACTTGTATCATAGATCCCTTTCATTCATCAATCCACAATTCCCGTTGCTTTACCTGTGCTTTGGTTGCTGCATTGCTGCATTGCTGCATTGCTTGTGCTTGCTGGTGCTTGCATGTGCTGCTTGTGCTTGCCTGCTTGTTTGTGCCTGGCACCTCCTTGATCCTTGACCCTCCTTGACCCTCCCCTCCCCTCCGTCCATGCTTTGCTTGCATCCGAGGTTGGCTTAAGATGCCTTCCAAAGGGCGCCCTAAGGGGCATGCCAAGCGGCATCCACCGATGCTTGTCTCATCCTGTCACTTATCCTGTCACCGCTCGCCATTCGCCATTCGCCATCAGGATTCGTTGGTCGCGCCCCACTGCTCTGTTGTTCCTGTCGGTCTTACGCGGCTCAACTGTTCGTCCTCTGCACATCACTCAAATTGCCTTATGGTCCTTTGCCTGGCCCTGTAAGTGTTTAGCGTGCCTGCAGGCCTGCCTGCCTGCTTGCCAGGCTCCGTGTGTCTTGTGCGCCGCGACCGAAATCTGGCTCCTGACTCTTCACGTCAGCCCGACAGGGCTGGCCATAGGGGCAGTTCAGTCTGAATGTAATAAACTGCAACAACGCGCCTCGCTTGAGTGGTGCACACATGGTAGAAACAAGCGAGTCTCGGATATCTCTGGTATACATGGGTTCGTACCACCGCACTACCGTGCATGCCTGGACATGTCGGAATAACGAAGAGGCACCAGTGCGAACCCGTTTGATTGGCCCACTCTCGTGGAAGGCATCGGAGTACATAACCTCTTCGAGTTGCGGAAAAACGTCCCGCAGCGGCGAGCCTCGACGGGCACCTTGAGCAATAAGCTCACTGCGCTACTACCATTTACTCCAGTACTTCAACTTGTTGCCCAGGCCAACTGGACAGAAATCTATGTACTGTAACGCGGGTAGCACGGATACCGCAGTCCGCAGTTTCGGTTACCCCAGGAACCGGCCAACCTTGACGTCAAAGGGGTAGATGGTCGGGACCGCCTGCGACGCGCATTTCATCTCTCCTCCTCGCATTAACAGTTTGTAGTTACGAGTAGTATTGATTTCTCCACCTCTTGGCAGGACATTTGGGTGCGACGCCTGGCATTTGCAGCATTCCGTCTCGGCTACGCTAGGCTCACGGCTCGACTCCCAGCCACAGGCCCTCCCCCCACCCGCTATCGCTCCTTCGCAACACCCACCTCCACTCTCACTTACCGCTATCTCGCCGTTATTATCTTTGGCTCCAACCTCCACACGGATCACTTCCATCTCCAGCCGTGAACAATGCAAGAACTACAGCCTCCAGAAACAGACGAGGCAACCTCTACCTGCTGCACAAACGATGTGCACCTCTTGCTCCTCCTTCATGGGCTGTACGGCTCGTCGGCGAATCTGTGGTGTCTGGAGGAGGAGATCGCGACCGCCCATGACAAGTCCGATTGTGGGTTGCAGCTGCACGTCCTGAATGCCAAGGGCTACGCTGGCGCACATACTTGGGACGGCATAGATGTCAATGCGCACCGAGTCGCCAACGAGGTAAATACTGAGGCCGCCTTCTTTAGCCCTGGCGGCGATCCACTGACGATAGCTAGATTGATCAGGAAATCGAGCGTCTGGAGCAGGAGGGTAAGAGAGTTACAGTCTTCAGTGTGGTAAGTGGCAGTCGGCCGTCATCTGCTCCTCCGATTGCATTTGCGAACTTCCGCCGAGACCGTATCTGCTTCTGTGGATCTGTGGCGTGAAACTTTATGCCTCATCGGAACGCAACCCACAACGATGTGACCCTGCACGATCACTGACGCCGCACCCAGACCGGCTACTCTCTCGGCGGCCTTATTGCGCGCGCGCTCATCGGCGAACTGCACTCTCGCGACCCATCTTTCTTCACGCTTCACAGGCCAGCGTCATTCTGCACCATTGCCACGCCCCATCTCGGCGTCCTACGATATGGGTCTTGGAGGAGCACCTGGGTCCATGCTGTGGGGCAACGACTCTTCAGCCGCACAGGCCAGCAGCTCTTCTGCCTCGACAACGATGAGGGGAGGCCCCTGCTCGCCCAGCTTGCTGATCCAGGTAGGTCTTGGCATTCTCTCTGGCAATCCATTGATCAAGTGAATGCGGCGGACGGACGTAGCATGCTTGATGCCGTCGGGGTTTGAGTCGGATGGAGCTGACCGCGATCGTTGCTCGGACGCTGGCACCATTGCAATTTCAACGCTACGCTTGGACTTCCAGATGACATCTACCTCTCGGCCCTTTCACTCTTCCCTCGGATCGTGATCTTTGCCAACGGCGTCAACGATCTGACTGTGCCGTACGCGACGGCCGCAATCTGCCTTCACGATCCATTCATCGATCACGTGCAGGAAGCGCTGCGCGTCGAGCTCGAGGGCAAGACCATTGCGCGGTACTACGCCCCAGATCCGGACGAGGATGAAGTTGAGAGGGAAGTGGCACCGTCGCGGTCACCCACACCGGCCCCACCCCAACAACAAGTAGAAGAACGCCCTTGGCTTCCGCCAGTTTTCTACCTTCCCTGGCGTGGGCCGCTTCGCTACGCCCTGTTTCCCTTCATTCCTCTCCTCGTGCCGACAGCGCTGACCCTCGTGTAAGTTGGCGAAACGACAATCTAACCTAACTCCTGCTGACTTCAGCGCTCTGACCTTCGCTTTCCACTCATTCAAATCGTGAGACGATGACGATGGGCGAAAGCTTACTCGCAGAGCTCAACGTATAAGGCAGCATGCAGAGGCGCGGCGTAGCCTCCTAGCCGCTGTTGCCGACACTGACGTTGGCACACCGTCAGAAACGCCCCGTCCGTCACGGCCCCAGACGCCCAAGTCTTTTTCCGATGTGGAGGGAACGTCAACACCGCCGCTGGGGCCGACCAAGCCATCTCAACCGCTCATCACTCCGCTTCAGCGAGAGATGGTACACAACATTGACACCATTCCGCAGCTGGAGCGCGTTGTGGCATGGTTCCCACGCGTATTTAATGCCCACGCAGTGATTATTGCGCGTAACGCTCGCAATCCCAAGTGGGCATGGCAGGGCGAGGGAAGAGAAGTGGTCCAGACATGGGCAAGGAGAGTTGTCGCGGCTGTCACTGAGGCTATTGAGAGTGAGGAGAGTACGTCGGTCGACATGTCGTAAGCGATAAGATGGTTAGAGTGCAACGCAAACGCACACATTTATGTTCAAGATTGCAAACATGCATACATGGTTCAAGCCGCAGGTTGGTGACTAACCTCAAAGCCACAAAGTCATGAGGGATGAAGAGTGGGACTTTTTACTTCTTGGGCGCGTACTGCTCCTTCGGTCCGTATGAGAGATCGTCGATGACCACGTTGTCAAGCGCCTTCGTGTTGAGCTGGGGTGAGCGACGTCCTTGACTTTTTAGAGCCAGACTTACGAGGTGAGGACCGAGCTGGTCCAGCCGTGTGACACCGAGAAGTCTCATCGTAACTTCAATTTCATCACGCATGACTGAGGGTCAGCGATCTCACCGTCTTTTGGGCTTGCAACTGCCCAACTCACTGTCAACTGCGTGGACGACGCCCTCCTTTCCATACGTCAAGGCGTACAGGAACGGTCGGCCCATTCCGACGCCCTTCGCGCCGAGACATAGCGCTTTGACGACATCTGTACCCCGCCTCACACCTCCATCGATATACACTTCGCATTTGTCAAAGACGTCCGGTCGCAATTTGCGCAGCTCCAGCAAGGTATACAGTGCCGGCGGGGACGTATCGAGCGCCCGTCCCCCATGGTTGGACAGGTAGATCGCATCAACGCCCATGTCGGCACACCGCACCGCGTCCTCAACGCACTGGATCCCTTTCACGCCAATAGGGAGTGGGGTGTGCTTCCGGATCCAGGCAATATCTTCCCATTTGAGCCTGGGGTCGATGTAGGCACCGGTCGTGCGCCCGACACCGCCACCCTTCTTATCCCGCTGAACAACGCCGCCGCTAATGCCCGACTGCACCTCGATGGAGGCCTGGTTCCGCTCGTCGGCCTCACGCTTTCCAGGGGACGCGCAGTCGGCAGTGACGAAGACGGCTTTCATCCCCAAATCGTTCACACGCTTGAGGAGTGCCTCAGAGTTGGGCCGCTGCTTGTCCACGTACAGCTGCATAAACTGGGTCTGGTCAGGAGCTGAGCGGCCTGCGACTGTTGCCTCCAGCGGTGCAGAGGAGTTCGTCGAGATCTGTACGTAAGACGACACTCAGTAACAAACGAGGTGCTCTTACCATCTGAATAATATCACATTCCCCCGCTGCTGCAGCCAAACCAGGTTCACCTTCAGGTCCTGCGAGCTTGCTCATACCTGTCGGGCAGATGAAGATGGGCAGGCTGGTCTTCTGGCCCATCATAGTTGTGGCCATGTCGACGTCCGCCACATCAACCATGACGCGTGGACGGAACAGGATCCAGTTCCACGCGCGGCGATTAAGGTCAAGTGCTATGCGTCAGCGCTGCCATATCAAAGCCATTCAACCTCATCCACACTCACAGTAAGTATCGGTTGCCCCGTCCGAGATGTACGACCACGCCTTGCTGGTCATGTTCCGGCGAGCTGCCTCGTCAAAGTCGGGTAGACCGACAATTTCGCTGAGGTCTATGTGTCGTTCGGAATCGTTGCTGTCCCGTGAGATCACAGGCCGAGGGGGCAGGGTCGCGGCGTCGACGGTACCAACGCAGGCGGCAGGGTCGAGCCTGTCCGCGATGATTCCAGGTGAGTGAATCGGCTCGAAAACGACAGTGGCGTCGCGCCCTGCGACCTTGTGAATCGGCGCAATACCACCGGGGTGAATGTGGGCAAACTAAGGTAAGCAGTTACCGTCGATGAACGACCCACCTTGGTCAGATCGTACACCTTGTCGCCAATGACCACCCAACAGTCCTCCGGCGTGTTGTGCTTCTGCACCTCGGCATAGGGGATGAGCTTGTCCTTGAGCGTTAACTTGGGTTTCCTGAGCGTGTCAAGATGCACAGTCTCGGTCGATAGGTAGAGCACAGCGCCGAGGGTCACAAGCGCACCCCCAATCGCCGCATATCGGTACGAGCTTGGTCCGCTGGACGACGAGGACGCTGACGAGGAGGAGAAGCGAACGTGCGAGCGGCGGGGCGCGATCGAACGCGTTGCCAACGGCGACGAGCGCGTCAGTGAAATGAGGCGCAGCGAGCTGCGAGCTCTGGACATGTCGATGTGAATAGAGGAGTTGAGAGACCGAGTGAGGCGCCGTTATACTTAGAAGAGAATTAGTTGTGGGCAGCTGCTTCGGTAGAACATTGCACCGTCGACATTTGGCTGGGAGAAATCGCCGTGAGATACCGTGTCCCGGTTCGGACCGACGGGCCGGTGTTGTTTTGTCACCGTCCATCTTGGGAATTGACCGAGGGCAGCGGTCATGAGCGGTCAAACGCAATATTGTCGTGGTCCTGTATTGAGTTGAATGGTTGCGCACATCTAATGCATGGCTTGAAGGACTGCAGGGTGTGTGTTATGAGTTACATGGTAGATGCACTTTGACACAGAAGCTCGCCTATGCGGAGGAGGTCCACTCGCCAACGCTAGGGAACGGGCTGTGGAGTAAGTGGCTGCGCCCGGTCTGAGAATAGCCCAGCGTTGCCGCAGAGGTCCTCAGTTCCGAGTGACCAAAGGCCTTGCATCGGGAGCACTCTGCCGCGGGTACAGCTCTTGAACTCTGTGGGTAGGAAGCATGCAACCCTTCTAGGGTTGTAACAGTTTCTAATCTCCAGAGACCAGCTTGAGGACGGCCAGTTGCTGTAAGCAGCCGCCTGAGGCGTCGCCGCGCCACCTGTCCCGATCATCGACGAAAGGCGACCATGCGTGCATTGACAGCGGAGCTCGCGACCGAGTACCGTTAGACGACACGAAGGACTTGCCCTCTCAGTACCCCTGCGGCTTTCTGCACCTCTGCCCATCGTCAATTGGGATTACACGTCACCGCAGATTGTGAGGTGAAGAGTTAACTCATCTCAAAGTCTTAGCCCACCAACGTGTCCTTTCTGATAGAAGCCCCGCAATGCCATACGATACAACATAGAGAACCTCACGCTAACAGACCCGCTCCGGGCTTCATCCAGCGCAGGGTGACGCTGACGCGCAGCGCACGCGGAACAAGCCGTTCCTCCCGTCCGTCGAGCACAATGTCCTCGGAGCGGTGGGCAATGCCATGTGCCCAGTCCCACCGCGCCTCGCCGGACATGACATACACACTGCGCGGGGGAAGGTAGACGTCGTACCTCTTTCCTCCGCTTGTCCCACTTCCCAGCTCCTCTCGCTCTCCATCTCCAGCGTCCTGCCTCTCGAAGGACATGACACAGCCGCCGGTAAGCGAAACGCCTACAATCCCGTCCGCATACCGCCGCGGTAGATCGATGTGCGGCGAGATGCCAGCCCCCGGTACGTAGAGATTTAGGATGGCCTGGCGAGCCAGTGGCTGTGTGAACGCGACTGTATGCACGTCCGTCGGCAAGCGATCGACCAGCAAGTCAGACAGGGTGCGATCCACCTGCGCAATGTGGGGAGGGAGCGATGAACTGCTTCCTCCTGCGTCTCCGTCGCCGCCTGCGCGAGTGAAGAGCATGACCTGGTCGCGCGTGCCGCCAGCAAAGTGGTCCGCGTCAGAGATCGACTGCAAGGCCGCGCCTCCAGTCAGCGCGAGCACATGGGCCTGTGCTCACTCGCCACATTCTCGGGCAGCAGACTTGGGAAAACGAAGAGTCCGGGAATGGGCGGAGGGTCCCGACTAGCCGGAGGAATCACAATCTCATCGTCATCGTCTCCGTCATCAAAGAGCGAGTTAAGTGAGCTCGAGCGAGAACCCCGCCGCGAGCTCGAGCTCATCGTTAGTTGTTGTTGGTTGATGATCATGAAGGGGATGGACCAGACAATGTCCATATCACCCTTATCCAGGCACGCCACAAATAGGTTTTCCCGAAACTCCACCATGGAGCTTAGTGTCGAAAGTTCGAAAGTGCCACACTGGCCTAATGCCGAGATTTGATTCCGTTGAATCTCGAATTGGCACAGTATTGAGTATCAACGACATCGGCCAGCTCCAGCTCTCTACCCATCAAGCAAAAAACGGTGACGCCCAACATGGTGAGTACCGACAGCTACAGCGCGCGCGACACGATAGCGACGACGGCGACGATGGTTACTACGGCTACTTCGATGCGGGCTCGCGGATGGGCGTTGGAGAAACAGTGGGGACGCAGATGCGCTGCAGTTGGGACGATGAGATGGGCACAGCGGTCGCGTGAAGCGATGGAGCACTCGGGAACCAGTGGCCGAACTGCATATGCCTTCGTCCGCGCTCGCTCCTGCGTATCGCATATGGATTCGAGACCATCGCCGTCGCCGTCGTCAAGCGCGCGCTGTCCGGTGGCCAAATTACTGCTCGCGCAGAATTTGGCTGTCCACCGAACCTGAACCACTTCTATGTTGAATTTGACTGACTCGCAGGACCCCAACGGCCCCGTCACTCTCCGTACTTCCAAGTTCATCACCAACCGCCTGCTTGCGCGCAAGCAGTTCGTGGTGACCGTCACCCACCCCACTCGCGCCAACCTCTCGCGTGACGAGGTTGCCGAGCGCCTTGCTCAGCTCTACAAGGCTGACAAGGAGCGCGTCGTTGTCTTCGGCCTCCGCAACAAGTTCGGTGGCGGTGTCTCGCAGGGCTTTGGTCTCGTCTACGATGACGAGGAGTCGCAGAAGAAGTTCGAGCCCCGTTACCGCCTCGTCCGCAAGGGTATGATGCCCAAGCTCGAGAAGCCTTCGCGCAAGCTCCGCAAGGAGAGGAAGAACCGTGCGAAGAGTGAGTATTGCCGCAAGCAGGTCGTCCCAAGAGGCATGACTGACAGTTCTCAGAGTTCCGTGGCACCAAGAAGTCTGGCGCCTCCGACAAGAAGAAGTAAACGGGATACGGGTTCCGCTCGCTTCGTCTTTGCATTTATTCCATTGGGAGATGTACATTCTGGCCCACCCTTTTTGGTGTTTGGTGCCGTCGCCAGGCCGGAGTGCCGTTCTCGACTGCCTCTCATTTCTCAACATGTTGGAGACTTCCTCGGCGGCTAAAAAGCGGGTGGTGCTGTCGAGCGTCGGGACAGTCTTGGCTTGTGGAGGTGCGGGCCGTTCAGGCTCTCCTCACTGCCATTGGAAGCACTGCCGCCGAGGGAAGTTGTCAGGCGGTGGTCTAACAGCTGCGGAAGGCATAGGACAGACTGACACATCACTGACGACTCAAACTGACCAGCCATAAACAAACTCTCTTTTGTACCCTGTGGATGAATGCGTGCCACTCCCGCTTTCAAACGTGCTGCAATCCTTCTCATACTTATTCCAGACTAGCTATCTAAACGAAGTTTCTGGTTATACTCGTTTTAAGCACAAGCTCGTGTGGAATTCCGGTCCCACTTCTTCCGTCTCTTCCATTGTTACCATTAGAGCAGGGTCATGCAGCCGGCAACAAGGGCAACAGCGACAGCGCCGACCGACACCGATGCAGTCATAAATCCAGCACCAGTGCCACCATTCCCGGCACCCGTGGCGGCAGGCGACGATGCAGTCGCTGCAGCGCTACCCGTCTGCTGACCTGTGGCCGAACCAGAGGGGGCGCCGGAGGCACCACTAGTTTGAGCTGAGTGATCACTAGAGTGGGCTGAGTGCGAGGAGTTTGTGCTTGTGGACGAAGCATTTGCCGAATCAGCACCGACGGATGCCTCAGTGCTGTTCGAGGCGCCCATGGGGTTGACGCCCTTGTTCTGGACACAGCGCTGGGCCATGCCGTTGAGCGAGTTGCTGAACGAGGAGCCGGAGCCGGAGCTTTGCTCGATACAGGTAAGGCAACCAGAGAAGAGCTTCCACGCGTCGGCCTGTTGTCAGTGCTGCGACGCAAGGTGTCCATGTATCTAGGATGGAGTAACGACGAATCATCACACCTCGTACTTGTGCGTACTGCCGGGACTTAACTCACCTCGCAGACGGCCATGCAGCCCTCACCGTTAGGCTCCGCACGACAGGCGGGGTAGATAGTCGCAAAGTTGGTGCAGGAGGCCTTGCACGCCTCTGGGATGTAGGATGAGTAGTCTGTCTGGCGGCCGGCCAGCTCGCGGGACATGAGGTTAAGCATGTCCTCGCTGGGGCTGGCATGGACAGCAGAGGCGAGGCCTAGTGTTAGCAAATCTCACTTCTAGAAGGATAGGAAACTGGACGACATGGCGATGGACCGGTCTGTGCCCGTGTCGCACTGGCCAACACCTAACACCTACTAGCAGCGATAACGACAGCGGCAGCGAGCATATTTGTGAGTGTCGGTGGGCATCATTCTCGCTCTTCAGTCTTTGCATAAGTAGCCGGTGGCAGATGTATGTGCAAGGATGCGACAGCGCGGGAATCAAGTGGCAGATTGTGCCAAGACCAATGTCGGCCGATGATGCGCAGTGGTCCGCCATGATGACCAGTCTTTATCTGATAAGCGGGAAACATTACCTCGCCAGCCATCCAGTCCTCAGGTACCCTTGTGCCCAGACTCCTCGGGCCCGACAGGGTCTCGACTGCTACTGATCGATTCAGATGTCAAACCTGCACAGTTACTGCGAGGGAGCTGGGTCGGCCGGTGTAGAGCCAGAAAACAAAAGGTCGTCATACTCGGACGTGCAACTTCGCATTCACGACAGGTATTGCGTTCGGCATCCGGCATCACCACTTCAACCTCCGTCCTCTGATCTCAAAGCACGCGGCATATCCCTGCAAGTCAAGCACCCTAATTGCCGCAGCATGCAGACTATGTGTGTCTAGCAGTCAGCCGTAGAGTCAGCTGTGGCCTACCGACTATTTTAGAAGTCAACCTGTTCGTCTCTGAGCCTGACGCAATCCCTGCATCTATTCTCCCTCATCGTTTCGGCCGCAAGCAAGCTCGCTGAGACATCGCTGCGCAGATACAATTGCGAAGAATGCCATGAGGGCTTGAAAACGTGCCGAGGAGCTGATCAGCGCGGCCCTCGCGTCACGGTTCACGCAGGCCACCGCCAAGATTGGTTGGAAAGACACGACATCAAAACGACAACTGCTTGCCAGACATGTAATGCTGAAGAGTGTGGGTTGCATTCTATTGAAACAACATCCTACGACGAGTTGGGTACTAGGTGCACGGTATGCAATGGGTCATGATGCGAGGGATGGACAAGGTGAGGGGTGTGTAGTCTAAATGTCGTCGAAGCGGGAGGTGCGATGGCTACGGCCGCCGTCTCGGTCACCACCGAATGACCTGCGGGGTCGGTCGTTGCGGTCACCAAACGGGCGGCGCGAGCCTCCCTCGCGGTCAGCGCCGAAGCCGCCGCCGAAGCCGCGCCCCTCGCGGCGGAAGCCACCACGGTTGCCGTCGCGATCACCACCAAACGGCCGGCGACCATCGCGATCGCCGCCAAACGGCCGGCGACCCTCGCGGTCACCACCAAATGACCGCTGGCCATCGCGGTCACCACCAAACGACCGCCGGCCATCGCGGTCACCGCCACCATCCCGGCGCATGCCAAAGGAGCTACGACCACCACTGCCGCCTCCGCCGCGGGGGCCGCCGCGCGAGGGCTTGGAGTTGAGACCAAGGCGGGTCATCATCGATGCCGAGACATGGGGGGGCTCAGGGAGACCAGCGGCGCCTACCGACCAGTCCTTCAGGCCGTCAAAGACCTCATGAGGCGATTGGCCCATCACGTCCGTCTTGCCGAGGTAGTAACCCAGCAAGGACATGAAGACGTCGCTGACAGCCTCAGGGTCCAGACTGGGCAGAAGCTGCCCAACCTTGTCGTTGATCTTCCCGAGCTTGGGTGCCGCATGGGAACCGTCAGCGAGCTGGTTAACTTCAGCCTCCAGGGCTTCGACAGGGAGGTCGTTGACAGGGAACTTGCGGAGCTGGTCAGTGAAGCCGGCCTCGAAGGGCTGCAGGATGAGATCGCCACGGCCGCCAACTTTGCCGCCACGGCCTGTACGGCCAACACGGTGAACGTACTGTTCCGCCGTCGAGGGAATACCGATCTGGATGACACGAGTGACTCCGGGGTAGTCGACGCCACGAGCCGAGACATCAGAGGTGACGAGCACGGAGTTGCCAGAGTCGCGACGGAAGCGCTCGGAGGCACGTGTACGCTGGTTCTGGTTCAGACGCGAGTGAATCTCGTGAACGTAGAGGTTGTTGGGCATGGACGAAGCCATCTCACGAAGGAGAGTGGCGGTGAGCATTGTCTGCTTGGTGGTGGGCAGGAAGACGATGATCTTGGAGTTGTTCTTGTTTTCGAGCTGGTCGTGGGCGATCAAGCGGAGAAGATGGGGAAGCTGCTCCTCTGCCGAGTTCAGAACCGTGACATGCTGGGGAATGTGCATGTGGACATTGGACTCGTTCTTAGGAACACAGTCGATGAACGAGTGGTTGCGGTCCAGGAATTGGTGGGCAATCTTCTCGATGCGGGGCGAGACCGTCGCCGAGAAAAGCATAGTCTGACGCTTCTTCGGAAGGTGGTTGAGGATGAAATTGAGGTCGTCGGCGAAGCCCATGTCCAGAAGGGTGTCGGCCTCGTCGAGGACAAGCAGATCTGTGGTGGCAATAGCGTCGGCGACCTCCGGCTCGCTGAGCAGATCCCTAAGACGACCAGGGGTCGCTACCACGACGTCCTTGCGGCCACGCCGGATAGACTTCCAGTTCTTGAGCTGCCCAGAGCGGCTCTCACCGCCGACGAGAAGCTGGACCTGGTTGTCCTTCTGCCACGTGAGAAGCTTGAGTGCTTCGTTGGCGATCTGGGTGGCGAGCTCACGCGTCGGCGAAATGACCAGGGTACCAACGTGGTCTCGTGTCGCCTGGCGACGAATCTGACCCTGGGCAGAGAGTCTTGGGATCTCTCCGTTCTCATCGGGTGCAGTAGCAATCTTATCGATTTGATGGACGCGTGCCTCGATACCTGGGACGAGGAACGCGATAGTCTTGCCTGTACCCGTCTTGGCCTTGACGAGAAGGTCTTCCCGACCACGCTTTTCGCGCTCCTCACGAGCTGCGGTCTCCTCGGGGGTCTCCTTCGCCTTGGCCTCCCTGTGGGTCACTCCACCAGCCAGTTCAGGCATCCGTGACAGCACACGCTTCTGCACCTCACTCATGGCGATCAAGTTGAACGGCTTGAAAGTGAGGGCCTTGAGGAGGTCGCTGTCCATGCGGCCCTTGAGCGAGTGGAACGGGACCAGCACCTGGCCCTTGTTGCTGTCTCCGTCCGGGGAGTGCTTGACCTTGGCCTTCATCTGCTCCTCAGTGAGTTCTGGCGCGAAGAACTCGTCGTTCTCGCCCTCATTGGCGTTCGTGACATATCCCTGCCCGGTAGGCTTCGATTGTTTCGAAGGCGTGTCGGACATGGCGAAGAAGTCATCACCCTGCTCCTTGAGCTTGGTCGCAGCCGAGTATGCCCTCAAAGAAAGAGTCACTGTGGTTAGTTGTGAATGCTACGGTGGCAATCCTCACGAGATTGACGAGGGACAACCAGTGTCGAGGGGAGGACGGAACGAGGTGCCACGCGAACCGCGAATGCGGGGCGGGCCAGAAGAGACGCAACTCCCCTGGAGCTGCGAAGTGCCGTGCGAGGAAGCATGGCTATTTTGAAGGTGAGAGATGGTTAGATGGGTGAATGAGCAAACGCTCAGTTGCACGAGCATGCAATCCAACAAGTTCTCTCTCGGAATCTTTGGCAAGTGCATTCGCAAAAATCCCAGAGGCCCGGAAAATAAGGTACATACAGTCACGTGCAAAATGGCCACGCACAATCCACGTGTTTAATCCGGGGCTTGAACAAATAAACCGTGAAGCAGTCAACGGAGGCATTTTATGCTTGCTGGGTGGACTGGAAGTAACACACCGGTTGTATTGTGGACGTCCAAAAACACAGGCACCGGTCCACCGGATAGTCCGGCCGCCCCGGCCCGGCGGTGCCGGGGACGGGTGCGATTGCGCTCCCAAGTGACTGAATGCCAGTGGGATGCAAGTTGACTAGAGCCCATCGCCATCTGTTGCCTCCTGCCCCTCTGATATACATACTCCATCTGTCTGGGCCTTCAACCCCTGCCAGTCTCTCACCTCTAACCTACCTACCAACTGCTTCCCCTCCCTTCTCTCTGTCACATCGCTATGACAATTACCATGTCCAACGACACCCCAATCAACGTCGGCCTGATGGGCACTGTGAGTACGATTTCGTCTTTGCGACCGATGAACTGGCTGACCCCAGGGTGAATACACCACCGGTATCACCCCCTCCGGACAATCAAAGTCGGACAAGAAGGTAAGGTGCTATCTGAGGTGTGCCCGCCTGCTAACAGCAGATTGGTGTTGTCGGAGTCACCATGTTCGATCTTCGTCGCCGTGGCAAGGTCGGAGAGTGAGTCAACATCCAGACACTGGCCTTCAGCTCACATTAGCATCGTTATGGCCGGTACCAATGGTGGCAAGTTTTCCGAGGTCCGCGAGCACTTCCAGAAGAACATTGGCGACGTGTACAAGGGCCTTGATCTCACCTTCCGCGGTTTCCCGGAGGGTAATGTTCGCAACGCAGAGGCGTACAAGGACGCCCTTCGTGCTCTGCCCAAGGGTTCTGCTGTGATCATCTTCACACCCGACTCTACTCACTTCCCCATTGCCAGCGAGGCTCTCAACCTCGGCCACCACGTCTTGGTTACCAAGCCTGCGACGCAGAAGCTCGAGGACCACCAGGCTCTCATTGAGCTCGCCGAGGAGAAGGGTCTTGTGTGTTTCGTCGAGCACCACAAGCGCTTTGAGTAAGTCTTCGCCGCACCTGGAAAAGCTCACATCAGCCCCGCCTACAATGACGCACGTGCGCGTGCCCAGAAGCTTGGTGATTTCAACTTCTACAACTCGTACATGAGCCAGCCCAAGCTTCAACTCGAGACGTTCAAGAGCTGGGCTGGTATCGACTCGGACATCTCGTACTACCTCAACTCACACCATATTGACGTGAGTGTTGGTCGGCAGGTCTTGAGCTGATGTCAGATTCACTGCTGGATGGTTGAGGGCAAGTACCGGCCTGTCAAAGTCACGGCGTCGGCGACAAAAGGCATTGCGACGTCCATGGGCTGCGACCCACGCACCGAGGATACAATTACATTGCTGGTCGACTGGGTCAACATTGAGGACGACAGCAAGCGCGGAACTGCTGTTTACACAGCCTCCTGGGCAGCACCCTTGAACGCTGGCGTCCACTCTGAACAACGGTTCCACTACATGGCGTCCAAGGGTGAGGTGCGGGTCGACCAGGCGCACCGCGGATACAACATCGTCGAAGACGACATTGGCAAGATCGACTACAACCCATTCTACGTTAAATACAGCCCAGACGAGTCAGGTACGCATTATTTTTGTTGGAAGCTGTTAGCTGACGTTAGGGTACTTCGACGGGCAACGGGGCTACGGTTATGTCTCCCTGGAGAAGTTTATCGACGCAGCACGCGCAGTGAACGCGGGGGAGAAAAAGGCTGCTGACTTTGACGGCAAGGGGCTGCCAACCATCAAGGCCACCGTGCTCACCACCGCAATCCTCAACGCCGGCCGCATATCCCTCGATGAGAAGCGCAGTGTCGAGATCACGGAGAGCGGAGGCAAGTACAAGCTCATCTAATTATCAGTGCAGGGAACCGAGCCTATGCATACCGTTGTAGTTCACACTATCCCCTGGGGGCTGCTTGCATTCAGTACGCCGCATACTCGGCAAGTAATTCGAAAGCAAGTCGCGGAATGGCGATGCCAACACAGTCCTTAGCGCGTTCCGTTCAGCCTAGAGACTGGTCGGATTCTCCTAACTACGCCTAATCCCACCTGCAAACTGCAAAACTTCCATGCACAATGCTCTACACAGTCTACTGATCCTCGGCGTCGTACTGCTCGTTCTTCTTGATGAACACGAATCCCTCCAGCACTGAGGAGTAGGGGAAGAACTCGTTTGTGCCCATCTCTGCTCGCTCCGTTGTCCCGACACGCACTGGCGTCTGGTGGGTCTGGAAGCCCGAGATACCGGAGCGCGTGCCGGCGAGACCGACAGTGTTGACTGCCTGGCCCACGCGAACCGTCACAGCCTTCTCTTCAGTCTCCTCGTCCAGCGTGATGAGGAACTGTGGGAACATGGCCAGGGCGAGCCAGAACAGCTGCCAGTGCTGGTTGCCGAGAACGAACTTGCGCGCATCGGTGAACGACACGAGAAGGGCGAGAATGCCAGCAACGGCGTTGCCTGACAGGATCTGGCGGTCGTGGAAGAAGGGGTTGATGCCAATGGTGCCCTTGCCCATGTGGACGAAGCCCTGGGCGACGCGCACCATGAAGAGGCAGTCAGGCTCCTTGGCGTAGTAGACAGCGAGACCGCGCAGCATCTGGGCGAGACGGGCGTTGTTCGTACCCGCGCCAACGAGACCCATGGCGAGAATGGCGTTGACGGCCACGTCGAGATCCGAGTCGTGCGAGTACTTGGATAGCGTGTCGAGGATTGTCAACTGAGGATTGGAGGCAGAGATGAGGCCCAGCGCGAGAGGGACGGCTTTGCGAATCACTGGGTCACCATACGTCATCAAGTGCTGGAACTGGCGCAGAGCCATCTCAGCGCCGACGTCCTCGCCCATCGCAACAAGTGCAATGCCAATGACAGCCATTGCCTGATGCCTCAAGTCCTTCTTGACAGGAGGAGTGTCAGATTCTGCTGCTGCTTCTGCCTCCGCAGCGGCAGCTGCAGCCGCTGCGCCCGGCGTTGGCAATGTTGCTGGTCCGGAGCTGTTCATGTCAACATCCCCTGATCCTCCCTCCCTCGACGCGTCCGGCACGGCGGCATCACCAACAGTCTCTGGCGAAGCAGCCTCAGCGTCACCCTTAGGCTTGTCCGTAGGCACTTCTGCACACGTGTGCAGCATCGACTGAATCTTCAACACGTTGCCCGTCCCGGCGTAGGCGCAGACCTCGACGAGGATCTCGGCGGAGCGCGCGATGGGGTGCTCGATGACCTTGAGAGTCTCGAGGGTTGCGTCGGCAGCGTCCTGACGACCCAGGAAGATGAGTCCCAGTGCAAGGCCGAAGAAGATTGCCCACTCCGAGTCGAGCTGCGAGTCTTCACGCTCCATAAGCGTCTGGAGGATCGTGCTCGCAACGTCACCGTTTCCGGACCCGACATAGATGAACGCCATGGCCAGGGCAGCATTCGCTGCGACATCGATTGGGGAGCTCTCGTCCGCGACGTATGGAACAAGGCGTTCGACGAGGTAGTGCCTCTCGGAACCTGCGTATGCCATGCCTGCACCGTTGATCGCCGCAATCTTGATAAGGGAGCTCGGGTTGTCGACGTGCTCTTCGAGCAGGGCCCACGCCATGTCGGGATGCGTGCGAATGTTGGAGTAAAGGATACCGATGGCAAGGAACGCACCAGCCTTGATGTCCTCTTCAGGAGAGTAAGTGTACTTGTCAATGTGGTCGATACCGCCGTCGTGGTCCCACAGCAGGCTCATGCCAACACTTGCTGCGGCCGAGAGCGTGCCGCGATCCTTTTGCTTGTAAATGAACGATTGTCCCTCCGACGCGTTCACAATCAACTTTTCGTTCCCAAAGCCGGCGTTAACGAACGCATTGACGAAAACAGAGGCGAGATTGTCACGCGCAGAGGCATAACTCGTAGTCTCGAGATGTGTTTTGTAAATGTCCTCTGGAGTCTTTGGGTCCTCAACGCCAACGGCCTTGCCGAAGTTGCGGAAGTGGGTGGAGAGGTTGCTGTTGCCCAGACACTCAACCAGCTCAGTGCTAAGCTCAGGGGGTGTCGGCCCCCACTCGTCGCCCTCGTCACTCTCTGGCTCCATGGTGTCCGGAGTGTGGACCCAGTGGATGGGGATGTTCGCGCGAGCAATGAGGAATGCGAGCTGCTTCTTCATGACTGGGCTGACTGGGGCCTCGAAGTACTTGCGAATCAACTTGCGGTCGTGGAGGCGGATGGCAAGGGCGAGCGCTTCGGGAAGACGGTCGTGGTTGGCGTAGATAGCGGCAGCGGTGCGGAGGAAAATCTCATCGTCTGGAGGGACAAGCAGAGGAACCGTCTGGACCATGTACTGGCACACGCGGGGGTAAGTCTTGTCGTCGACCTTGTCCTCGAGAACAGGGGTGCACTCGAGCTCGAGGCAGAGGTCGACAGCGTCCACCTCAGCATTGTGCTTAAGGAAAAAGTCAACGAGCTCGAGGCCTAATCCGCGCAGTTGCTCGACAGTGTAGTCCCGTTTCGGCTTGTCGTCCTCCTGCTCGCCGTTGGTCTCGCCGTTCACCTCGGCCGCCCCCTCCACGAGCTTGACGTATTCCTCACCCAGCTCCGCCGCCAGGTGGCGGACATATTCGTGGCCCCATGTTCCAGGTCCCTCCTCAGAGTCAGAGATGAGGCGGTAGTAAAGGGTGTCACGCCGTCCTGTGTCCGAGTAGGTCATGGCGAGCACGGAGAGAATGGAGGCAAGGAGGGCACGCTGTTCCTTGAGATCTGTAGACCAGCTCTCCCGGATCTTGCCCATGTCATCGTAGTGTGGTCGCAGGAACTTCAGAGGCTTCGGCACGCTGGTCATCGAGGATGTTGAGGTGCGGATCAGAGTTCGGAGGGACTCGAGTGCGGGGAGGTAGAGCGACGAGTCGGGCTCCTGGTTGTCAGCGCAGCTCCTTTGAAACCATGCTCCATCTCCATCTCTCACCTTGAGTCGCTCAACGAGCATCTCCAGCTCCGACTTGAGCTGCAGATCCTCCTCGGACTGAATACGTCAGCGTAATCATCACAACAACAGCAAGCAGCGCTGGAGCTCAACAGCGCCAGCGTCTCTACGTACAATCTCGGGCTCGTCCTTGTCATCTCCTGGTTCCTTGCCCTTGCTATGCTTGGGCGTGAGATCCTCTTTCTGCTCCGGGTCCTTGGAGGGCACCATGATCGACTGGGTATTGGGCTCGTTTTCCTCAGGCATCGTGGCGATGGGTTGCGGTGTGGGAACTGCCGAAAGGCAAGAGTGAAGAATGCGGAAGTAACGGGAAAGAGTCAGGACACAAGCGCTGCGTCTCCTCTGTCGTCACGGATGTGTTGAAGGAGTTGAATAGAGGTGAAGGGGTGATGAGGAGGAGCAATTTGGTGGTGCTCGTGGCAGATGATTCTCGAGCAGTAAGTGTGTCATGCCCTGTTCACGATGACGGACGCGCGTCGACATATCCAAAACCACGTGTCGAGCACGTGGGTAATCGGCATTTGTGTTTGTGGCACTTACCGGTTCGTTCGTTATATCTTATGAATTCACAAGTTCAGATGTGAATCCGAAAGACCACCACCTGAAGAACCCAGGTCCAACAGTTCCACAAGCCGATGCTTGGACAGCCGGGACAGAAGTGTATATAAGGAGGAAGTGGCCCATCATTTCTTGATTCGGCACACTCGTCGTGTCCGCGCTCCGCTCGGCGCGTTAGAAGTTAAAAGTTCGGGCCAGTACTAAGCCTCCCAGAAATCCAGCTACCGGATGGGTTTCCCGTAGACTGTAAGGAGTACGTTGGCGGTCAACAACTGTCGCCAACCCGACGACCTTGGTCGAGACGCTGCGGTTCCCGTGATCGGAACGCACGCCGATGTGGACGTAGCTGAATGCTGCGGGCCACCCCGAACTGGAGTTCTCATGGTGAGGTCGGATCGGAGAGACGAAGCATGGAAGCTTTGTAAACGCCGAACGACGTTCGGTCGTGAAGGTCGCAACATTGTGTTCCCGCGGTAGGAAAGCACGAATTAGAACGCAGCCGGGTTGCTGCGGCCCATCTGGATATTGAGTTCTCCCTCGCACGGCGCGAAGGGATCGAGAAGACCGAGCGAAGCTCCGAACGATACAGACAAGCGTACCCCGTTATTGATGTGGCCAGCAGCGGCTGTGGCCAACCGTTCACGACCTTACGCGCTAGCTCAGCGCTTAAAAAAACGCAGCACGACAGCAGACGTCTGCCCTTGGCGCCAGCTCAGCGCGAGAGAAAAAGCAGCTCGACAACAGACGCCCGGCCTTGGCGCCAGCTCAGCGCGCTAGAAAATGCACCTCGATAGAAGACGTCCGGCCTTGCCGCGAAGCTCAGCGCAGAAGAAAAAGCAGCTCGATTGAAGACGTCCGGCCTTGGCGCCAGCTCAGCGCAGAAGAAAGAAAATGCAGCACGTCTCGGGCGCCAGCTCAGCGCAAAAGAAAACACAGCAACGGGCACCTGCTCAGCGCAAAAGAAATAGCAGCTTGACATCGGCGCCAGCTTAGCGCAGAAGGAAATGTAGCGCGGCAAAGTCGCTAGCAGGAGATGAGGCCCCACGCATTGTAGGAATCGTATAGGTGCGCCATTGCGCCATTGCAGCAAAACGGAGGCAGATTGAGACAGAAGGCCTCACCGGATAGGTCGGACAAGCTCTGGCGACGCAGAGGTATGCATTCTTTCGGATGCCCAAGATGAGGCAGAGCGGCTAGTTGACAAATGTGGAGTAGTAGTAGCCTACCGAAGAGGTAGCACTTTTAGACAATGGAGCGTTTCCAGAACCGCTGCCCGCTATCAGCATGCTCTGTTGACCGTTATTTCGTTGTGTGAGGATAGATTGTGCATCAGTTCAATTTCTGTGGACGTCAGGCTGTCTCCGCAAGCTGACGCCGCACTCGGCGGCCTCCGGAATGCCCTGTGTCACCCTTCACGTAGAATGCACCTGGGATTACAGTCCGCTAAAATACAAGAACACATTATGCATTGATACAGTTGTAGGTAGGGTCAAGATAGTCTATAGTTTGTAAGAGATGAGAGATGAGATGCGCTAAGGGGCCGCAGGGCAGTTGGGCTGAACGCGGTGGTTTTGGCGCAGAACGGCCTACGGCATTTTGGGTTGGCAGAATGACCTCTTCGTCTTTCCCAACCATCCATACGCCGCCCAGATTGGACAGTCGCTCATCTCCACTCCGATAATACCAATTGGAGATGAACGGACGTTCCCTATGCACAACGCGCACTAGTGCACGGCTTGAAACCGCACACTTGGGTTTAGACGATGCGGCCATCTGGAAGCTTGATCTCGTCCTCTTGCTCGCCCACCTCCCGGTTGTGCTCGTTGACGGCCTTGCGGCGGTAGAGCCAGGTTGCGAGGGCAATAGTGAAACAGGAGAACACAATCCAGGCGAGGAGGATGCCGAAGTTCTTGCCAAGATCGTTCTTGGTGTTGAAAATGAGGGTGCGGATACCTCTGTTGGCGTTGTAGAAGGGCATGGCGACGCCGTAGCGGTAGATCCAGGGCTGCAGCTCGCTGGGGAGCGCCGCGACGGACACGTTGGAAATGATCAATGGAATAAGGCTTGGTTTTAGCATAGGCACACAAACAGCAAACAATGCCACCGCGTACTCACGTGAAGCTGACAAACTTCGGTCCAATAACGGTGATCAGGAACTCAGTCGCAAGACCGGTAGAACCCATGGTCAGGAAAAGGAGGAACCACCAGCAGAAGAAGCCTCCCGCATACGTAAAGTGGGCATCGAACTCAGCCTTGAAGGGAAGGGAGACCATGGCGAAGAAGAGGGAGAGTGGGAGGTAGAGGACGAAGGGCGAGACGAGGCGGTAGGTAATGTACGCGCGGTTGGTAAGGTAAGGCGAAATGATCTCGCGGGCGCCATTGTTGGCCATGGTACAGATGAAACTGATGTAAGCATGATCCGACAGACGTAAAGGGTATACACACCTGAAGATGAGACAGTAGATAAGGCCAACAAGCGTAATAGCCTGTGCTACTGGCTGGTTATATGGACGGAGGTTGACCGGGTGGAACGCGACGGGTGTAGAAAGAGTCTGCGGTGCTTGCGCGAGCCGGGAAATGGCCTGTGGGTCGTTCGCGATGGTGGAGAGGAACTGTGCGACGCTCTCTGCGCCGAACTTGGCGGTAATTTGCGTTAGGTGGCTAGTAGCGAGAGGGACGAGGTAGTTGCCGGTCGCGAGCTCGTTGCGGGCCTGGGCGTAGACAAACTGGATGGCCTGGGTGGCATTGTACGACGAGTCGCCCGTCGCGCGCGCATCAGCCAGGGCCTGAGTCGCTCCCGGGCTGATGACCACTGCGCCCCATGCCCCTTCCTGGACAATGTCGTGGTACAGGGCGTCGTCGGTCGGGAACTCTGATGGCGAGGTGACGAAGTATCGTAGCTGGTGGGTGTGGGCCAGCAGGCCCTGGGTGACTGCCTGACCGATGGCTCCACCATCCCTATCAATGATGCGTACAGTGAGCTTGTCCGTGTAGTGGTTGGCCTTCCATACTGGGGAGTCAGCAAGTGCACGTAAAATAATGCAGGTCGGGTGCGGAAAGCGGAAGCGGGCCGAGATCCCTGAATCCGCCACTGGCCGTTCTGCTCCACTTGAAACATCGTTCCCAAGCGAGCGGCTGCCGATTACGAGCAACGAGACACTCACATGAACCCCAGTAAAGCGGCGCGGCCGTCCACATGATGAGGGTGGTGAGGACGAGCATCATGCCGAGAATCTTGAAAACGATTTTCCTGAACATGGCGATCTCGGGCGAGAAGACTGATAAGCGTCAGCGCTGAGCAAACGATCGCCGTCCATGATTAACGTCCAGAAACGTCTGAACTCTAAGACTCACAGTGGTATGCGTATTTCCTGAGGTGTGGAGGAGGGGGTGGTTTAGGAGCTGGGCCTTCGGCACATTCGCGTTCTGGGTTGGGCATCTTGGAAGTGATGCGGGAGAGGCGCGAGTCCGAGGTGACTGTCCGCCTTATGCCTGGGCGGCCCATGCTGGCGTTCGTGTTCGTCCGTTCGACGTTTCCAAACTGGAACCCGCGATGTTGAGACACCGGTGAGCCTGGCGAGTTGGCGCGCGAGGGTGGGACACCGAAGATGGGCTCGTCGGGGACCTTATCCCGCATCTCGAGAGCCTCCTCCGAGTTGTGCGCGGTCGATGGCGACATGGTGGTGGACGAAGTGTTGAGAGCAGCGTCAGAATAGGTTGCAGGTATCTGCGTTGGGTACAGGGTGGGAGATGGCATGGGAAGAGATGGAAGGTCGAAGCGTTGACCCGCGTCGTATTTATTCTTTGATGAGTCGGCACGCTCGGCTGGTTGCGGAGTCGAGATGAAGATCGGTGATGCACAATTTGCAGCCCGAGCGGCCCCTTGAAGTAGACCGTGCGTGTACCTTTATTCCTGCGGAAACGTTGTCGGTGTGCGGCAATGCACACCGAGGGGAGTCACCGTGGCTTTGTGTACGGCAAGGTAGATCTCATAGTTGTGATCAAGATCAAGGCTCGGTCCCCGGTGTCCGAGGCGTGAGTTCGGTGCGGATTTCTATTCCTGTCGTGATCCGGCACAAATGACAAAACGGAGCCGACAAAAACGGCCAAATAACGTGCACGCCGAACTCCCCCTCAAAAGTTCGATCGGCCATTGTGTGGTCAGCACAGGCACTCTGAGCTGAGCAAGATATATGGCGTCATCAACAAAATCTTCGGTTCCGGAGGTTTCCACCCAATCTTCACCTCCTTAAGACCTATGTGTCCGCAGCTGTCCGCAGGAACCCGCCCAGAGAGTCTGCGCTGAGCAATCGTTGGCGTAGTGGGACGCCGCAGGTCATGCGACCTCCAAAGAAGAACGCGTTCCAAGATCCTTGCAACGATCCGGCTCCGTAAACTGAAGGCCAGGCGCGTCTCGTTGGGAATCGAAATATGCGATGGGAATGCTAAGAATCCAGAAATATCTCGGTGGGTCAGTGCTCGCTTTCCGCTCGGTCCGCGCGATTCACACGAACGAGCGTTTCGGCCTTCGTTCGCTGCCCTCCAGCTATTGCCCGTACTCAATCACAAACCAATGACCACCAGCGGCCCTCTCCAAGCCATGTTGAATTCATGGCCCCGTGGCCGGTGGCCGTTGACAAAACGGTCGCCATTCTCCAGCTAGGTTCGTACTTAGCAAGCACGTTCTTAACATGAATCATGCGTTGCATACCAGACTATGGCTTCACTATGTACTCGCTCCAAGTCGTCTTTTTTCTGTGGCATCGGTCATTCGGCAGCGGTCAAAATGGCTATAATGACCGCTCACCGCTCACGGAAACGTGCGGAACCAAATGGCGTTTCACTTCGGCCACCAAAACCGCCGATCTCGGTCAAACACGCACACAACAAAAAACCCATCACCGAGGCCGGGGTCCCCACAAGCATCAAACGTCATTGTGGAGACCCCGCATTAAATTAGATTCCGTTTTCTTCGTTGCTAATTGCGACTCAGTGGACTCAGTGACCGTTCGTGTTGGTGGAGTGGGATTCCAACGCGGCGTCGGCGTGCGCGAGGTCATGCTCGCTCAACTTGCGAGTGCCAGAAGGCGTCATGGTACCAGAGATGGCCGATGCCAACGAGTCAGAGCGGCCACGCGGCTTGAGACCGGAGATCGGGAAGTTGTAGTGATGCTCATCCTCATCCTCCTCGTCCTTGTTGAAGTGCCATGCTGAGGTTGTTAGCTGGAATCGCTATCACGCCCGCTACTTACGGTGCTTGCCGCCCATGTAGTCGCTCGTGTTAAGGTGCTCCATCTCCTCGGTGAGTGTCGCGTAGTCACCCGGCGTCATCATGCCGGAGCGGTAGCGAGGCGAGCCAGGCGCCGAGAGAGGAGCGCCGACGCGCTGCACGCCAGTGAACTCTGGCTCGTCGTCGTTGAACGAGTCAGGGTAGGCACGGCGCAGAGCCAGCTGGCGTGCCTTGGAGTATTCGAGGCCAAGCGACTTCCAGTCAAGAAGCTCCGACAGACGCTCTGTGCGGTTACGCTGGTTGATACGCTGGCGACGCGACTTGCAGGTGAAGTCGGTGAGGACCTTGGTGAGCTCCTCAACCGAGTCGTCGATACCCTGGCTGCGACGGTCGACAATGTAGCAGCCGTAGTCCTCGGGCGACTCGAGCAGGTCCTCCATGAAGCCTCCGAATCCAGACAGGTTGGTTGTGACACTTGGGATACCCATAACCGTGCACTCGGCAGGGGTGTAGCCGAACGGCTCGTAGTACGAGGGGAAAACACCAAGGTGACAGCCACGGACAAACTCCTCGTAGTCGAGGCCGAGGATAGGGTTGTTAGAGTTCAGGAATTCGGGGTGG
The DNA here is from genome assembly GCA_023629975.1 of Cutaneotrichosporon sp. PL3408A. Taxonomy (NCBI): domain Eukaryota; kingdom Fungi; phylum Basidiomycota; class Tremellomycetes; order Trichosporonales; family Trichosporonaceae; genus Cutaneotrichosporon; species Cutaneotrichosporon sp. PL3408A. The sequence continues at coordinate 1,426,366 of JAMAMB010000008.1, forward strand.
AAGATGACCTTGACGCGGTCCGACGTTCTGTTGAACAACTGGACACGGCGGATTTGGTTAAGAATCGGGTCGTTGGAGTCGTCCTGCATGTTGTGGGTGACAACAGGGGGAAGGGAGTTGCGCTTGAGAGCGTAGACGCGACGCTTGAGCAGAACGAGGTCTTCAGCAGACATGAGGTCCTCGGGATTGGGGACCTCAGTGCCGTGCTGACCTTCATAGCGGGCGGCGTGCTCAAAGATGCGGTTGCCAATGCGATCGGTGATCTGCCTGACGACATCCCTGAGCTGGCCAGTGACGGCCTGACCCTTGAGCGCCTCGATGGTGTACGAGTTTGTGGCCGCCGGCATGATGATAAACGCCACGACGGTCATCTTCGAGTTCATTGTCTTAAGACGGTGGTTAAGACGCGCAAGCGATTCAATGAACATGTCCACACCCTTGTTACGGAACTCGTACCGGCCAGCGGTGAACATGTAGATCGTGTTGTCGAGGTCAAAGTCGTAGTGGCCGTAGAAATGACCGCGGATAAAGTCGTTGATCTTCTCCTTGGCCTTGACGTGAAGGTTCTGGAACTCGTGCATGGCGGCAAACTTGACGACGTTGAGACCGTTGGGAAGGACACCGTCTGGATGGTCAGCACTCTTCCATCTGAAGCTGCTTGCTATGAGGGGCTAACTCACCAGGCTTGCGCTTGAGCAAGTGCTCGGACTCGTAAGCGGTGATGTGCGACACGGTCGTGAAGACATCGGCGCAGTGTGCAGACGAGCGCTCAATGCAGTAGCTTTTCATCAGCTCGGTTTCCTGAGGTGAGTTGCTCACCGGTGGTAGATTCCACGCTTGCCCGCCTCGTGGTCAACGTCAAAGTACGGAAGGTTGTTGTAGAAGTCGACGCTACCAGCACACAGGTAACGACCAAGAAGCGTAGCGTGGGTTGTGAAGATGGTGGTTACGTCGATCTTGCGCTTGCGGCAGAGGGGAATGGCAAGACCCGCTTGCCACTCGTGGAAGTGGGCGATGATCGCAGTGTCCAGGCAACGGCCAGAAAACTAAAGTCAGCTTGAATTGAGCAGGCTGCGTACCTCGCCGAGGAACCATGCAACCATGTAGCCGAAGACGAGCGTCTCGTTGGTCTCGTGGTCATTAGGGGGCGTCGGGATGCCGGCAATGTTCCACAGGTCACCCTTCCACTCGTCCATTCTGAGGTCAGTCCCTACGAGTCCCTCGAGCTTACCTGTTGTAGCAGCTACCAGTGTCAAAGAGGAGAACACGGGGGGCTCCCTCGACAAGCCAGCGGCCGTAGATGTACTTGACACCTTGGGACTTCATGGAATTGAGGGTGCCCTCCATTGCAGATCCTGGCTCGCTGGAGATCAGCGTCCCGCTTGCATCTGACACCCTGCAGATCTGTTCCTCCAACTCACGGGTCGAGAGACTCTACCTCCATCGGGGCTGTCTTGTAGCTGAGGGGACCGATGAGGGTGTAACTTTCTGTCAGCTCACTTGTGGATCTCAAAGTCTCCCCCAGGGAGCAGTGTGGGAGGAGTGGCATCGTCCACTCAAGAGTTGCGCTGAGGGTTTGAGACACATTTGTAACACATGTGAGATGCTTCCAGGCAGGGGGCTCGCTCGCTTCCGGCCTTATATGCGATGTGCTACTCACCGGTCTCCAAACTCCTTGACAGTGACGGGCACCTTGGTTTTGATGACCGTGTAGATGCCGCCCACCTTGTTGGCGACCTCCCAAGCGCACTCAAAGAGGAGCGGCTGGTGTACGTTACGCTGTACCGCCATGACGTTTGGTTATTACTGCTGAGAAGAGTAGGGAAAAGAAAACCGGCACAAACGACGCTGCGGCAGGTCGGGACGGGGGGGGCGGTTCGTTGGAGCGAGTGGAGGCTCACTGTCGTCAACGGAACGTCAGAAGAAATATGTCGTCGCTGATCGTTTCGTTCCTGCTTGAACAAGATGAGGTCGTTCAAGTAAGAATGAAGATTTGAGAGAGTATGACAGAGAGGGATGTGTAAGAAGCAGAAAGATGGATGGGGATGTGGGAGCAAAGTTGCTAGCTGCAGCTAACCGTGATGGGGAGGTTGGCTAACTGGGGTGGTGGGGGCTGGGAGTGCTGAAGGCGGACCGATGATAGGACAAGGCGAAGCCGTGTGGGGTTGTATAGGCAACCCCCTCTACCGACCTTAACCTCAGGGTCTACTAGCATTGGTCTTTCGTCACTTCAAATCCGCCCACCACCATCTTCGCCAATCTCCTTACACTGTGGCTTGCTCACGACGTCAGGAAAGGTGTTAACAACACTTACAGTCACAGTAGAGTCAGTGGTAGAGTTATCGTTTGAGAACCAGGGGTGGGGGTGCAATGCAACAAGAGCCAGAGATGAACAAGCGACGATCAAAGATATTCATGTAATGTTGAGGGGCTGGCTCAAAAAGGCTTTACTGACGGACGTTGGCCTTGCGGCGGAATGGACGCTCAAGGCGGGATGCCATCATGTGGCCCTGTGAGTGCATACCCTCACTCGCCATTGCCGCAATTTTGGCCGTACCTCTCGAGCCTCAGTGCCTCAAAGTGCACGCCCATCCAACCAGCTTTGGCCTCCTCTTCTTCTCAGCTTATTCAATTGGCATAATTCGCATAATTCCGGAGAGGGGGCGTCCGAGGGGGCATCCGAGGTGCCCAAAGGACCGAGTTCTCGCCGTGAGTCCAGTTTCTGTCTCATATCACTCGGCCGGCACGCCCGCACGTCAACCACCGCTCGCCGCTCATGCCGCTAATTGTTGAACGGCTAATCTCCGGAGCCCCATTGCGGGGGAGTCGCCGTCTTTACCGTGATCCAGGAGTCTCCCTGCCGGAGGAGTCGCCGGCTAGCCACGGTTGTCGGTGAGATACGAAAAGCGCATGTATCGGCCCGCTCTCCGGAAAGAAGATCTGCAGACCAAGGCCAGACCTTCTGTAAGGTTGTGGCGTGGGAGGCGGCAACGCACTGATCGTGGCCTGCTCACAAGCGACGCGATACACACATGCATCAACAATGATGAGAGTCGTATGGAGAACCGAACTGCAGGCATCTACCATGAGCCAACGAAGGACGCCCCAAGCCATCCACTTTCAATCTTCTTCGTGGGAGTGGATGAGAGCGCGTCCGGACCGCCACTACCACCCTGACGCCGCTGACGCTCCGCTCGACGGTACCGTTTAAGGTCCGCTGCATGCTTTTGTTCTTCGAGCTCCCATGCAAGACCCTCGTCGGTACGACGCCATCCCAAGTCGAGTACGAGGCCGACACCACCGAGTCGCAAGTCAAAGTAGCCCCGAGGCAGCGAGCGGACTGGTGGGGTTGGCGGATGAACTGCGGGGCCTTTCGCGGACGACGCTGTCCGCCTGAACGGGGACATCAAGCCGGTCAGCCACCCAGGAGTGGGCTCAGCTGAAAGTGGTTGCTGAGCGTCGTTAGGGGGTTGAGGTGCGTCAGGTGCGTCACCAGGCGTCTCGGATGAGTCTGGAGTGACAACGACGGTGGTCGCGGCATCGTCTACGTCGGATGGAGGCGATGGAGGAGAAGCCGGCTCGTCGTTCCATACACGCTGCATCTCGGTGTAGCCGACCAGAGCGGGGTCGAAGACTCGGCCGCCATTGAGGAAGAAGCCCCCGCGATCAGGGATGGGGGCACTGAGAGGTGCTGAGTCAGAGGATGCGGCTTGTGGTGAGGGAGTAGAGACAGGTTGCTCGGGCGCCAGAGCAGCAAGAAATGGCGAGGATGGGGAAGTTGAGAAGAAGACGACAGCGAGCTGTGGTTAGCAAGAAATAAGTTAACAATAGAAAGACGATAATGTGAGGAGGGTTATCTGAGACATTAAGTGGAGAGATTATGTCGCCATGTCAAGTCACACATGATTACTCAACGAGGCGCGGTTTGACGCGACCTTGCAGCACGAGACGAAGGCCGCACGTGAGTTCTACCTTGATCACAGCTCACCCAATGAGGAATACTCACCGAAGCAAGGCAGTAACCACAAGGCCTGACGGCCACATACGCCACCATCGCGACCAGCAGTAAGAGGAACGGCGATGCCGACTGTACACATGTCGAACCCGTGTCGGAATGACGCGAAAGGAAACAGGGCGTAATTGTCGGAAGCATCGCATGGCGTGTAGATGTCCAGATTAGCGGAAGTGACCAGCGAGACGTTTGAATGGAACCGTTTGTGTGAGACGCCGGCAATAGTGAGCGATGACGGGGTAGAGTGTCAGCGTTTTGCACGATAACAATATTGACGAAGCTACTCACCGGCATCGGCACTAGGAGCATGAGGATGGCGAGATGCCGCAGGCAGTGCATGGTGGGCACTGGGTCTGCGGCGCAAGGTGTTGTGGAGCTGAGTGGAGAGTGACGACGAGAACAACGAAACGAGCGGCGACGGACGACGTTGGGAGGGGAAGTTAAGGCAGAGGCCACGTGAGCGGGTGGTCGGTCACGTGACCAAAAAAGCTTATAAGCTAGTTGGTAAAATAACATACATCCTCCTTAGCTCAGTTGGTAGAGCGCGTCACTAGTAATGACGAGGTCAGTCGTTCGAGTCGGCTAGGAGGAATTCCTTTTTCCACCTCGGTTTTTTGTCACTGGCAGTGGTCATGCTATCTCCGTGACGGATGTCACCGCTGGTCGCTCCGTTTTCGCTGCTCAATCCCTCAAAGGCTCCGCGATCGGCAACCGAGATCCTCTGCGTCTCTGCAGTGATGGTCCAACCATTATCCGATGGAAGCACCGAGATCGGCTGGGACCCAGCTCAACGCGTCGGGCATGTCCCCCCCACCAAGCGTACTTGTCTTCCGCATCGTTGCGCGCCAACCTTCTTCGGCTGTATGCGAGACTGTGACTCAGACGCGCTGCAGAGGCTGATTGATTACTGAGTACCGAAATCACCGCTGGCTCCCCCACAGAGCCCCACACGGCCTAGCCACACCGGAGCCACTTGGTAGAAATACCGAAGGGCGGCTTCTATCGTCACCTGATAATCGGTCACTTCATCAGCTGACGTAGTCCAGCCTCCGCACTCGCTCTTCTCACGCCTTACCCTCAACAACAGAGTTCGGCAGACACAATGGACTCTCCCAAGTACTCGTTAGCCACCTGCATCATGGGCATGCCCGAAGGCCTTGTCTGAACCCCCACCTCCATTCGAAGTGCGATTAATCATCAGGCTCACGAGAGTGGCCACGATTGAGGAACAACCGAGCCAGCGCACAATATATAGCGGCGCTCATGACGTGCCCACCAACCCCACTTCCACATCACTCGACTCTCACTGGCCTCTTACTCTACTGAACTCTCTTCGTAACTACAACACAGCATGAACCCACACGAGTCGAAGCACTGGTACGAGAGTGGAAGGCGCAAGAGCTCGATGTCGAACCCGAGCGCGATCCCCATGCCCCCGGCTCGCCGCCCCAGCGCAGAAGCCCAAGCTGCCAACGCCGCCGTCGCCGCCCAGACTCAGCGCCGTACCTCTGGCGGCGCCGCTGAAATGGCTTGGGAGCACCGTCGTCGCGCCAGCCAGGCCTCAGCCGGCACCAGCGGCAGTATGGGCAAGAGCCCCTAAGCGACTCGAGCGCCACTGAGCATATGTGCACGTGACCATGTACCACAAACATGTAAGTACGCTCCCTCATGCCCTCACCTGCTCTAGATTGCGGGATTGACGTGCAGTGTACACGCGATGAGTGATCCGATGAAGAGAAGGGCAGAGATTCAGAAGGTTTGTCCTGGCGCGAACGTTCCCTCCCAACGCGACTCGACTGACGGCAGTCAACGGCAGCAGGAAGTTCATAGCATGTAAACATGAGAAACCCTATGCAAGAAGTGTCATGTTGCTATGCTGCATGCTCTACCTGTGGTTGCTACGTTGCAAACTCTGCCTGGTTTATTCGAAGGTGGTCACTAAGCCCCCAGCGAGCGAACCAGTGGGAATGGTCGGGCGCTCCTGTGATACTGTGACCGAGGCTCCAATGGTTCCTTCGCTTGGTACAGGTGTACTTGGATAAGCCATGAACATGGAGGGGGGGAACGCCCACAATGACAGCTCGGCGAATGTTTCGCACTCCCCATCTGCTCTACGCACTGTGCGGCGCGCACGGGCTGTGATCGGCGTCGCCGCCGACTGTGACAATTCGGCTTATCTCACAGGTCACGATTTCGCCTCGGCGGCCTGGGTGTGACAGCATGTATCGCCAGTATCGACCATACGCAAGCACTGATGCAAGGGCATGAGCTTACCTGTCGACAGATGTCACGCGACTGACAAAGCAGTAGTCCCTATCTCTGCGCTCCAAACCGGGTATTGTGAGCTATTCGGATAAGGCGTGAGTGGGGTTGAGTCACCTTTACTGTTATCGCACAAACACACCCAGAACTGTCCCTTTTGTTTACTCATTCTCAACATTGACACGTCTCCTTTACACATTCTCTCACTATCATTCAACCAAAGATGCCAGTCAAGCGACGCAAGAGGGCGGCCTCGGACACGTCCAAGACGTCGACTGCCCCTCCAACGTCCAAACTTCCCACCCGTAGCAGTGCCCGTCTGCAGGCCAAGAACGACACTTCTCTCGCCACTCCCACCACAGCTACGTTTTCTCCCCTCAAGAAGAGCAACATGTCGTCCACTCCAAACCAGTCCTCTTTTTAAAACACCGCCCCTGCGTCCCTGTACGACCCCGACGCCTCCTCCAAGACCGCTGCGAGAGAGACCGCCGCCATCACTCGGAAGACGCAGGTGGCATCCACAGCCGGCAAGGTGATGGAGAAAGCTGGGCGGCCTACCACCAAGTCCCGCCCCAAGAAGAACGCCACCACCGCAGGCACCACAGCGTCTGCCCTTCCCTCCCTACTTTGGAATAACGAGGACTGTCTTCGCGAGATCTGTTCGTACCTCGGCCGAGGAGACCTCCATGCGCTCCTCTCGGTTAATCGCACATTCTACTTCGCGGCGACCCTCCTGCTCTATCGCGTTCTCCGCCAATTCGCCAAAGTTTCAGCTTGTCCTTGTCGTGGGCCTCCTGGGCGCAACAACCTCCTTGCAGCAACCCACACAACTGCCATCGAGTTCTTCCCCCACGACCATAGCTCTCATTACCCTCGCCTCAAAACTCCACATGTCCGCACCCATATTATCAACTACGACGGCTTTCGCAGGGGCATTTACCAGGGCTTCTACAAAGATAGACACAAGCGCACCGCTGTTTGGGGAACCACAAATGCCCTAACTGCCCAAAGGCGCCGTCGACACCCTAACGCCTCGTCTTGCGCCCAATGTACACATTTATCAACTTTGCGCCCAAGGACCAGAGGAGATTCAGAATTGTTTCTCCTCTCGGTACCAAGTGTACCAACAAGATTGTCCATATCTCCTTGGGCCTAATCCGGGCTACGTTCTGTCCCATTTCTTTGAACAACAACTACCGCCTTTGGCCGCAGCCCCTCACGAAGCGACTCACTTTTGTCCTGTTACCACGATTCTGGGATTGCGGGCATGTTGTCAACGGCCAACCCTACAAATTCATCGTGACTTCCGTCATCCGGTCCATCTTGTACCTCGCCCTCCGCGATCGTGACCATGCGATCCATGTCGTCGGCCTTGAGAACTGGGACCCCTACGAGGAGGAAATTGTCTGGGCCGACGCGTCAACCGTGGAGCCAATAACGTGGCTGAACTCAAGGCAGCCGTGAACAACATACTCACAGGGCATTATCTTACCAATAGTTGGACGGCTGACAACAGGGAGGCGTTTCGGAACAAGATCACCCACCAGACTTTCCGAAGTTACCTCGAATCTGGGGATTGGGGTGAGGAGTTCAGCTGGCAACTCGTGTGCCGCTGGCTCAACGCACTGGAGCTCCACGAGAAAGGTCTCATGAAGATGCCTCATCTTCCCCCTCCCGAGCCGACGAAGAAGACCTCAAACAAGACAGCACAGAAGAAGACGAAGAAGCGAAAGCGCAACGACAGCGACGACAGTGCCGATTCTGAGGCCGATGTAAGAATGTACGGCGGGGGCAATTCCAAGGGGAGTGCCAAGAAAGAGAAGGTGGTAGAGATGGAAGAGACAGACGAGGAGGACTACTGAGCGACGTGGCTCACGCGACGTGCGGGTGACATAGGGCACGGTCGGTTTAGTGGCACCCTGGCCAGCTTGTAGATGACATGGCAGGGAAAAAGCATGTATATGAGTCGCATTACAGAGCAGGGGTTCCAACGTTTGACGAGAAGGCAGCGATAATTACACCCTAGTCTTGAAGAACTCAAACGTCGACGCACATAACGGCTCCAACCCATGCATATGGTACATAAAAGTAATACAGTCAGTCCTGTTGATGAGAAACCCTCAACCTCTGAGAAACTAGAGCAGGTCATAGTCGTCCAGCTCGTCGTTGTACTTCATAATCGTGCGCTTGCGGGCACTTGTGTCGACCCATGTAATGTGGTCCTCCATGCGGCGCGTGATGAGCATGGCAGGATCTGTAATTGGGGTGGGTCCAACGCGGATGTGGCCCTGCTCGATGGTACGCACGGCCTTGAGTCAGTAAGAAGCCGGCCTTGGCGCTCGACATTGTCGTACAGTAGCCATTGGCCCTCTTTGTCCCCTCTACTCACATCTGACACGCTTTCGGCGAGCTTCAACCGGGTAATCACGACTGCGAGACGTCGCCGGGCAATACTCGACACTGTGACCTTGTTTTCGATGTCCGACGGCTTCGTCCCCACATCTGCGGTCAGCTTCATCACATGCAAGACAAAGCTGGAGTGCCCGACTCACCGAGAATCCCCATGTCGTACAGTTTGTTCAACATTTCGCCTTCCTTCTGCTGCCGGAATGGGTCCTTTGCCGGGAGCAACGAGATTCGATGGATGAGGCTGCGCAACGACCCGCACAGCTTGTTGTACCTGCTGTCAGCTCACGTTTGTGATGCAAGGTGGCAATGCTCTCGCCGTGCTCGAGCCCAATTCGACGCACTTGTGGTAATCCTCGCGGTCCTGAATGTGATACTTGTGCATCACCTTGATCTCACGCTGAGAGGCATCTTGCTTCCACTTGAGGTCAGTCAATGATTTTTTGAAGTCGTATTCCCACACGCAATGATCACACGCACATTCAAGAAGTCGACCTTCTTGAGGAGCTTCTGCTCATGATGCTTGAGTTGACGCATGGTGATGGTGTTGTGGGTGGACTGAGCGGGTTGAGCAGATTGTTGTTGTTGATGAGAGGAGGTGCTTGCCCAAAATTGTGGAATCTGCACAATCTCCACCACTCGTCATCCACGAAATTCAATTGAATTGCCCAGGCACTCCTACAACATTTGATTCCGTTGTTAATCGCTGATTTTCAAAGTTGAATAGATGGATAATTATCTTATACCCCCTTATAAGGTGTTGATTAACGTGGATAATATGCAAATTCATTAGGGCTACGCTTAAGGTGGGGTTAGTTTGGGTGAGTTTGGGTGAGTTTGGGTGACTTTTGTCTGGGTGGTCACTCGAAAGTCACTCTCTACGGTAGAGTGCGTACGGTGGGTGGGTTCTCGTAGTCGTCTCTGTCCTCTACATTGTCACTCTCCATCCTCCTCTTCCTCCTCCTCCCTTCATCCTTTTCTCGCTCTCTCTTCGTATCGCTTTACTTCTCCTATCATCTCCCCCCCCTCCCCCCCTCGACCTCCTCGACTTCGCCCTCTACCCGCATCATCAGAACCGCATCGACTTCGCTTCCTCTCACCCGCGCGGCCTCGTCCGACCAGTCAACCCAGCTCACAAGATCAGAGCCCGTCATACAACAACTCGGATCCGTTCAATACTGCACTCTGGAGCGCTATTCGAGTCAAACCGATAGCTGACCCCTTCACGACCGCCGCGACTGCCCCACCCTCCCCACAAGTAGTGCCGGGCGGGGCAAATCCCTCTCTCCCCTTCCCAGCCCGCCACTTCCCATTACCCACCCATAATACGGTGGCGACCGGATTAGGTCCGCTAAACGCGTGGGTGTGTGTGCCGAACGCCGCTGCCATGCCGTCCCCTCTCCCACTGGCACAGCTGCAGCAACCTGCCCATTGTGCGATCGCTGACACGCAGTATTACGCACTGCTATTTGGGCCTTGCGTTAGCTCATCGGGTTACTTAATTCCAACTCCAGGCTTGCACGCGCACGCCCCACTTTGGCCCCGCTGTGGACTTTCGCCTCCGAGTACGTTGCAATCTCCTGTGTGCGCCTCTTTCGCCGCCGTCGCCGCCAGAAAGCTGCTTGCTGTCGCTGTCTGTCCCTGTCCCGCTGCTTCCTCCTTGCCTTTCCATTATTCATCAATTCCTTTATTCTCTTTCCATTGTCTCCATCCCAGATCCTTGTCTGCCGTTGGTGTCTTCGTTCCAAGAGTCAAGCTAGCCCGTGTGCTGCCCTTGACCTCCACACAACCCTTTCGAGCAGTCGAGCGGCATTTGGTGTGCCCAACCGCATAATCGCAACCCATCCCACACCTCCCTTTTCCTCTGTTTGTGACGTCGGGACAACTGGCCTGCAACGCTTCCCAAGCTTCCAAGAGTCGCCACCCTTCTCGTCCAACCAATATATACCACCGCACCCGCTCCCACTACCAAGACCCCCGAGATTCCTGTGCTGACGCGTACTCGTCCCCTGTGAATCGATGGCAACTTTTCCACCGCTCATCGCCTCCCTTCCACGCGTCGCCATGCCGCACGCCTCGCAGATCCCCACGGCGCATTTTCCTCCTTTGACAGGCGCGAGAATGGCGCCCTCACAATCAAAGTCCACGAGCGTGTTCCACGCGCTCGGCTCGTATGCCGACCGCATCAAGCAGGAGCAGCGTAACGGCAAGGCAGGGAGCTCAACCTCAGGCTCGTCTAGCCCATTGCCGTCCCCATCCCCAAGTTCCAGGGCGGCCGAGTACGAAGACGACGACGGTGGCTCCTGGGAGACCGTCTCCACCGCTCGACAGAAGAAGCGCTCTGAACGCACCGAGCGCACCACCGAGCGCGCTCCGGAACGGCAGGAGGACAAAGGGAGGTCCAACTCGCGCAATTGGCGCGAGCGCGGAGACGACAAGTCTGTCGCCTCCTTGACCGCCGACAAGGACAAAGATGAGGTTGGTGGCAAAAAGGAGGCGTCGACGCCACCGACATCCGGCAAACCGACGCTGCGTGCGTCGGCGGTCTCGAGTCCCGCCAAGTCTGCATGGGCCGCGACGGGTCCTGCAAGTCCAGCATCGATCCCGACTGGCGAGGCGCCCTCGAGTCGGCGCTCATCGAATGCCCCTGAGGTATCTCCATCAGAGCCAACAGTCAACGGGAGTGGGAGGAGTAGTAGTCATTCTCAAAGGCCTTCCACCGACAAGGTCATGACTAAGGCCGATGAGGAGGACAACTGGCGCCGAAAGGAGCCTGTCGCCACACCAGCACCGCCGCCTGCAGCGCCAGCCAAGGCTGCGCCGCCCCCCGCAGTCAACGCATGGGATATGAGGAAGAAGCAGCTAGCTGTCCCATCAGCGTCGGCGTCGAAGGAGCCAACACCAGCCCAATCTACGAAGAAGGCGACAGCGCCGTCTGTCAGTGCTGAGGCGTCGGCAACCGCGTCGGCTGCGCCCTCGCCCGCGCCACCAACAGACCACAAGAACGAATCCAAGCCGACGAGCAGAAAGCCGAAGAAGAAGGCTGCGGACACACACGCGGCCGATTCAACTTCATGGCCCGAAGTATCGCAGTCGGCGGAGTCGAAGTCTGAGGACAAGAAGGGCAAACACTCGAAGCAAGGAAGCGAGTCAACTGTCGACGATGGCCCCTCAGCGCAGAGCGGCAAGAAACCAAAATGGACAAAAATGTCCGCCTCTGAACTACAAGAGGCTGCCGACAAGGCTGCCGAGACGAGCCGGAGGCAAGCCAAACAGAAGCAGCGTGCAAAGGGGGAAGGTAGCGACGAGCCAGTCAAGCCCAAAGGTGTGCACAGCAAACGGGCGCATGACAAGCAGGTGTCACAGCGGCCACCGCGCACGCAGCGTTCTGGGTCGCAGGGCAGTGAGGCGCGGCCGCCACAACACACCGTCGCGACGGCTAATGGCCGGCTCGCGCCCGAGTCTGCTGCGACTATCGAGGTGTCGGATGCTCCGAACGGCGAGCTGCATCTCAACGCGAACGGCGCCCGCAGCGCTCCCCTTTCAAGACAAGGGAGTAGCCAGGGACTCCACCACGACCACAAGCGGCCGTCTCCTAGTTCAGGCTACATCCCACTTGTTCATGAGTCAGGATCACAAAGCGCCCAGCTACCTCAGACCGGCTTCGTTGCCGGTGCAAACCTGCCCCGAAACCCACGGGGCCGAGACCGCGAAGGCCGTGGGTTTGGACCGCGGGGTCGTGGAGGATACCGTTCGGCGTCAAACACGCCGATGACCCGCATGATGTACGAGCTGTCGCCCGTTGGCGCCAACGCTAGCCTGTACCCACCAGGCTATGGCCTCGGATACGGATACTACCCAATCCCTGCGGGCATGATTATGGCGACTGGATATGACGCCGTGACGGGCACGTTCAACGGTGTGCCGCTGTACCCACGCGGAGGAATGCCGCCACCTCCAGTGCCTGTGACCAATGTTCCCAATCTCGACCCACTGCGTTACTGGGTTTTGGGCCAAGTGGGTTCTACCTCCGGCACGCCTGTGACGTATTACTAACCCCAGGTTGAATACTATTTCTCGATGCAAAACCTGGCGATGGACTTCTTCCTCCGCCAGCAGATGGACGCCGAGGGATGGATCGACATTGGCATGATCGCTTCCTTCAACCGGATCAAGACGCTCACGGCCGACGTCAACATCGTCAAGGAAGTGATGGGAATGTCATCGTTACTCGACGTCAAGGGCGACAAGGCGCGTCTCTCTGGAGGCGAGGCGCAACGATGGGTTCTACCGGACGCCAAACCGTCCAACCTTGCTCCGGGCGCAGCAAGCCCAAGCCCGAAGAAGACCTCAGGTGAAAGTGCTGAGGTGTCCCATGGCATCCCCGCCAATGTCAACTTTACGGACGAAGGCGACGGGTCGGCTCTTGGCATCGAGGACATTCACCTCCCGACGTCACCTGTACCCAAGTTTGACGTCGAAAACGCACTTCTCCGCAGTGCAGGTAGCGCGAACATGTCGAGCACGGCTAGTGTGCTCGCATCGGACGAGGGCAAGGCCATGTCGATGACGCCGGCGACGAGCGTCACGGAGGAGAACGAGAGCGAAGCGGAGGAGAAGCAGTAAGAGGTGAGATACTTTGTCGCGGGCCACTTGGAAACACAACTGAGCCAGTAGACGATCATGAGCCGCACAAAATACAACGCGTCCCCCATACATCATATGAACGACAGCATGGCGCATCGCATCACTGTAACCTTTCCGTCTTCGTTTTTCACGTCGCATCTAAAACTTCCACTTTCTTATTATTCCATTCTTCATTTTTCTTCGCCGATTCTTCGTTTTCCTCCCGCGGATCGTCCTTGCGAGATTCACCAATTATCCTCTCTAGGCCGGTCCGCGTCCCCACCTCATACGATTCCGAGCGCCGCGCAGACAGACGACCATGGTAGTAAGCAGACAGCACATAGTAGTGGCAACAGCAACCCGTACGCATTATTGTTTCCATCTCGCAAACTCGACAAACAGACGCCTTTACATACTCTTGCACGATCCCGGCGCCTGGCCGGGTCGGCGGCATTATTGCTGCATGTGAATGCATACGTGTACATGTCCATTACCAGATGATCCAAGGTCAAAGTGTACAACAGAGTCTAGGCAAAGTGGATGCCGCGGGTGTTGAATGCGGCCAGAAGTCTGGGGTCAGCGGGATGGCCATAGCCTGCTTGTACTCACTCTAGCAAGTCGTTGCCTGAGAGCGTGGCGGCTCGCGAGTCGCCAAACGTCGGGCGCTGTTCGTCCTCGTCCAACGTCTTGGCAGGCACCAGAGTCTCGGCGAGAATCGTCTCGATCATCTGCCATGCGTCGAAGTCGTCCTCGACCATCTGGAGGTGAGCGGTGCTTTCCACCTGCAACGCCGTCCGGCTCAGCTCACCTTCTCATTCATCGCGCACCACGTGCGGTAGTTCTTCTCCACCATCTCCTTGACGCCCTTGGCCTTAAAGCACGCCCGGAGCGTCTTGTGCGCGCGCGAGAACACGATGCGGTTCAACCCGTCAAACTCCTCAAATCGGACAGGTGGGGGCGGGTCGAGGGGGCGGATGCGCACAACTGAACTTTCGACCTGCGGCGGCGGGCGGAAGTTACCCTTGCCGACTTTCATGACGTGCTCCACGCGCGCAAACATCTGCACATTGGCCGCCAGGCGACCCCAAAGTTTCGAGCCGGGTGCGGCGCAGAGACGGAGCGCGAACTCGCGCTGGAACATGAGGACAGCGCAGCGGATGACGGGGCGTTGGGAGAGGAGCTTGAACACGAGTGGAGAGGAGATCTGGCGTTAGTCGTGGGCGATCGACAGCATGGTCGAGACACAGGACAACAGCCATCGTAGACTGAGTCGAATCGGGCCCATCATCGGCGCGAGCGTCGACGCTATACTCACTTGGTAAGGCGTGTTCGAGATGCACACATCAAAGTAGGGCAGGTCGGCCTTGATGAAGTCGCCAAGGATGATCTCCAGTTTCTTCTGTTGTGGTCTGTCGTCAGGCTCGCGCGCTCCTCTCACACATACGTTCCCAGCACACGCTTTTGCACTTCTGCCGCCATGCGCGGATCCATTTCGCTCGCAATTACGCGCTTGCATGCCGGCAGAATCCGCACCGTGAGGTTACCAGTACCGGGACCGACCTCGAGGACGACGTCCGTGGGCTTGAGCTCGGCCTTGTCCACAATTCTGGGGTCAGCTATGCGCATAAAGAAAGCAGCAAAGGCCCACAGCTGCACACCACGCGCCCAACACCTACCCCTGTGCGACGAGTGGGTTTGTCAGAATATGCTGTCCAAATCGGTCAGTGTTGAACAGGTGGTTCCTTGCGCCGCCTGATCCTGCGGCCGACGAGGACGTCTCGCCTCCCTTCTTGGCTTCCGGCCGCCGACTGGCCGCAACGAGACCGTGCTGTCGTGTGAATGTTTGTGATGTAGCTTTGGGCATCCTCAATATGGGTATGGTTTGAGTTGTGAGTGGAGAACTGTTGCTTCAAGGCATTTCGAGAACCACACCACCACCAAAGTCAACTTTTCGGCCACGTGGTATTCACGTGATTTGCCACCCAACCATGTAGATTCCATATTCCATACACGTCTGGATGTCTGCATGCCACTGTCAAGTCTGCCTCGCTGTGGATTCAGTTTCGACCTCGAGGTACTCATATACTGTTGTCTGGGTAGGAGGGCTAAAAACGAACCCCTCAGGCCACATCCCGCTTAGATGAGTCGCGATTATTGCTTGTATCAATGTAATCAGTTTTCTTGAGGCGACCCGTGGGGTTGTAAAGGCTAATCCTAATGAGCTGATTAATGTGGAATATAGAAGAAGGGCACCCTGAACGGCGGTGCCTGGTTGAGAAAGTCGAGATCAGAAACGTCGCCCAGTATTCTCAGTAACACACATCCGCCCTCCGCGACGCAAACCCATCTAACCTTCAACATGGACGCTGACGACTGGGACGACGGCTTTGGCTCAGCCTCCCAGCAAGGTGGGACAGCCGATCCTCTCGTCGACACAGAGTATGCACGCATGGAGAAGCGTTACACGGATGTGAGTGGCTTCACCTCTCGCCCCGGATCATGGGGATGGTTGTATCACCATGTCTCGGGACACCTCTGCCCATGTCTTTGCCAGTCCAATCCCTCGGCACTCTTTTGACACCGAACCGCATGGATTGTAGGCTTATGCGACTGGATCTGCTTCCTTGAGCTTCTGAGTCGACCATCACCCCGCGTCCACTGCCCACCCTGCTAACTCTAGGCTGGCTACCGCGAAGGCATTACGGAGGGCAAGCTTTCCACCCTCCAAGCCGGCTTTGATGAGGGTTTTGCTGCCTCTGTGCCCCCCGCGCGACGTGTCGGCCAGCTGCGCGGCCGTGCCAACGCCCTCCTCGCCATAGTGCTCGCAACGGACAGCTCCTCCGCGGAGGCCGACACTCTGCGCTCCCTCGTCGCCGACCTCGGTGCTGTGAAGCGCGACGATATCCTTCCGCCCGACGCTGAGCGGCAGGCACATGAGGCAGAACACCACGCGGACGACGAGGACGCGTTTGAGCTCGAGCGCACGGATAAGCGGGAGATGGAGGGGCTTGAGGATGCGTTGGGACGACTGGGGGCGAAGGGCGAGGCACACAAATTGAGGGAGGAAGCCCTGCTTGCTGCGTTGGAAGCGAGGGTGGCTGAGGCGGAGAAGAGGGTACTGGGTTAAGCCGTATTGGGTTGAGCCGGACTCCGTCGGATCAAGTGAGTTCCTTCGGGAAGATTGCTCCAGCAACGACGCCAAGCAGAGAGATGTTCCGTATCGCGACTCACGTCTTGGATACCGTGTCGCTGATCTGAGCGCTCCGGGTTGTACCTCGCATACCACGAGTCGCTATGCAACGCCGAGCTCTGTGCCGGCGGGGCCACGAGTCGCTATGCAATTAAGCTCGATGTGCGCAGGCCGAGACATTATGCAAGCGGCAACACCTCCCTCGACTTCGCGCCATACCGATTAGGAATAACATATACATTGTTTGCCGGATGTACAAGAGTGTCCAGAAGAGCAGGTTCTTCCTGCTTTTGTAAGTGTAGGCCCCGGGCCATGTTTGAGAGAGAGAAGTCTAGTGGTTGTGCTTAGGTTTGTGTTCCGCATGAAGACACGCTTGAGGTGAGCGTGGATGTTCGGTGGTTGGTAGGATGGTGTCTCGGTTTGTGCGTGCGTGCTCGAATTTGCTTCTATACAACAACTTGGTGCACTGCCGTTGTCTACGTGTATCCGGCCCATTGACGGTAGTGTGTAATCGTGACCAGCGCGAGTGTTACACGGGTGAGGAGGGGCCAAAGAGGTCTCCGGCGTGGAGGTCGTCAAGTTCTTCGGGCACAGCGCCGAGGGGACGGTAAGTCGACAGAATTCGCTTGAGCTGGTTGGGCCGCGCTTTCCGAGTCTTGGGGCCTGCTGGGGGTAGTAGAGGAGTCGAGCTGACAACAATCTGGCGTGTCGGCTTGTCGAGGTAGACGTACTCGCCACGCGAGGAGAAAGGGAGGGGGACGAGCCGGCGCGCGCCCGCCTTGTCTGTGGGAAGTATGGGCCGGATGGAGATTCTGCGGGAAGTGTCAGTACTGAATTGAGTAAGAGCTGAAGAACGAAGGAGTAGGTAGCCCTTGGGAAGAGGAATCGACGCTAGTCGTGGAAACAAAGTTCAAGACACGTTTTGAGCGTACAAGTACGTTCACGACGCGGTCGAGGACATAAAGTTGGAAAGGGCCGGTGCCTGTTTGAGGAGGCACGAATCCAACACTATCCCACCACTATCCCTATTGTCGACCTCGGCTTCCTCTTTGGCAAGTCACACTTGACAACCCAGACGGTTACCAAGGCGGCAAATCCGGAGGCAGCAGTCGCAGTTGCGTACATGCGTCATCCTCGCGGCGGGGGTGGGGAACAGTTCCATAGTCGGGAAGAGTGAAGGAGATAGAGGTTGACGTGGATATGGTTGTGGCAGAGGCAGTGGAGCGGGATGGGGATAACGACTTACGGCCAGCGGAGGAGGAAGAAGAGACACGCGAAGAAAACGACGAAGATCACATGAAATGGGATCTGAGTGGAGTTAGCGATGGAATGCATGCAATGGGGGACTCGAGAGAGGGCTTGGGCTTACCGAGTCGAGAGCTTGAACGCTCAGTTGCCCCATAACGTGAACACGGGGCATCGTGAGAAGGTCTTCGAAGACGGTAGCGTCCATGGTGGTCAAGAGGGTGTCGAAGATAAGAGGGGGAAGGGTTCAGAGGAGGTGGAGAAAGACGACCAAGAGTGACTGGGGAAACAGTGAAAAGAGAATGTCGACGGAGAAGAGGCGGATACAAGAGGAGGTCGACCGCTGCGCTTCCAATCTGCAGCGCTTGAGTTGGGTAGGTAGGTAGATAAGAGGAGGGAGGTTGATGAATTGATGGACGGCCGGCGTCCTGCAAAGATGTGACTTTGAAAAGGCGAAAATGTGCGTTGATGCTTTTGTCCGTGGGTTCCGTGGGACTGTTTCTTTCACTTCGCCAATGCTTTTAATTCACTCGTGCACAACACAAAACTTCAGGTGCTGGGGTAGGAGTATCCGTATGTACTGTAGAGCCGCGGTGTTGTTGTTGATCGCGATTGCAGTGGGACCCGGGACTTTGGAGAGTGAGTTGGTGCTGGGCAGGGTAATGAGGGTAGCAAGAGTGTCTTGTCGATCAGCAATGACGACGGAGATGATGGTAAGGGATGCCAGGTGAGTATCAAACTCCTAACAGTGATCCTGGGATATCAAGGATAACTGCAAGCGAACTGATCTTCAATGCAAGGGTGGCAGCTTTGACAGATCGGATGGGAGTCAGGTAATGGTCCCAGCAATGCAGCTGCAGTGTCCCAAGCTTTCGGACTTGGGTTTTGGGATTGAGGGTTGAACGGGAACGCGGGAGCGGGATACGAGATGTACGACTAGCTGAGCACCAGCCACCCGCAGGCAACCCCAACGCCAAGGTTGAGCTTCGGCTGCCGATGACGGGACGGGGAGGTGTCCAAACCTGGTTTTCGGAGAGCTATCTTGGTACTCATGCAACAAGCTGATCAAGCATAGCTGGTACCCAAGCACCAGAGTCTCGATGATGCTCGTTAAACTGCTGCCCTGCGATCCTGCAATCTAGGCCGCCACTACATGCTTCAACCCTCCTTGGGCTCACACGTAGGGTACAGAAAAGTTGAGCAGATAATGTGTCCGAAGGGAGTGTGCCCTCAGATAACTATAATGGGAACCGCGTTGCAGGAACTGCGGAAGAGGATGGTAGCGGACAACGGTCCCCGCTGGACAGGACTGGGTCTGGACGCCGCATGCGCCGCATGCGTCGCAGACACCGGACACACAGGAGACGGAGACATATGGCGTGGCAAGGATGGCTACTCACCCCCAATCTTCACGAGGCCGGATTTATGGTTTGTGGCTTGCGAGGCGTCGAGGCGTGGCCCTGTCGATCCGGATGTGCAATTGCATGCACAATCGATGATGAAGGTGGCGGTACGGAGAAATGAGTATCCGGCGGCCTGAGGAGGTTCGAGAAACGGGGGAGTAAATGAGTGTGAGGAGTTGTGAGATAACGGAGGCGCGCGAGACGCGGAAATGCGAATGGGGCAGCAGCTGCAGCTTCGGCTGGGTGCTATTGGTGATGTTGGTGTCGCTGCGCTCCAGGCGATAGGCGATAGTGTCGAGTCGACGGCGACAGTGGTGGGAGTAGCGATTGTGGTGAGCGAGTGTGAAGTGGTGAAAAGGTGGGCGTGGCGGACGAACAGGTGGATAAGTATGTGAGCGACAAGACGACGAGTTGTGTCGGATGTAGTTGCGTCGGAGGCACTCTTGGGCAACTATGACGAAGCCGAGTTGGAGGTGGACGAACAGATGACGGATATCGTCGAAGACAAGGGTTGGTGAAAGGGAACGGAGCGCGGCCGCACGGGGCGCGGCGACGGTTCGGTCCCTGTTCGTGCCGTTCGTCATTCTGGTAAGCTCCAAGCTGCCCCTCCCCAGTTTCGGCATGCCAAGCAGTCGCGTGAAAGAACGCAATGCCGCCGCGCCGAGACAATGCGAGTGTGAGGGTTAGGCTCTCCCCTGGTTGCTACGCTACCTCGCTACGACCAAAGCCACGAGGATGGCGAGTGGGTCGGGGCCTGGGCTTGGCAATCCGAGGAGAGGGACAGACCGCGGACGGAGTTATGGCGACACGGGATCTGTGTGGTATGGTTTGACTTTTGCCTGGAATCTGGCACTACCCTGCTTGAGGTCTCGTTGCGGATGTCAGATGCATGCAGTCTTGTGGCAGTGGGAGTGGCTAGACACGAGGCTGCGGGTAGGTGAGCGCGCCATGCAGGATGAGAAAAAGACGAGCCACCCAGACTCTGGCTTGATGCATACCTCAACCCGCGTCCCGATCGGCAGAACCACTGTGAGCGTGGTCCGCATGGGCGTCGTACACTGTCTCACAGGAGTAGCTTGTCGCTGAACACAGTTCGTCATGTGCCTTCATTTACCCACCTCGTCACCGAACGTTCATGCCACGGCTGACCGAGCGGGCCCGTCAACAAGTGTGACAGGTCAGGGCCAGTCCGAGACAATTCATTTAACAATTGTCTGGGGTTGAGTCAGTCAGCTGAGACGGTGTCCATGCATCAAAAACATCGTCTGGCCTAGAAGATAGTGACGGAAATCCCAAGGTCAGTGCACAGTGAAAAGGATCATTGGAAGGAACAAGAACACGATGTATGAAACGCCCTCATACTTTTGGCCGCACACCTGTGCTGCAGCCTCCCCTTGCGGGCGTATTCGAAACGGAGTTGTAGCTTTGATGCATCTCTTTGTGTGAGCTGTTGCGTGGGTTGCCTGAGTCGTTTGTGAGATCCCAAAGTCGCCAACAACGTCAGACATGTCAGAACCAGGGTGCAATCAAAGGCACACGACACGCTCCGGGCCAACAGGCAGAACAGCCGAACTCAAAGCAGGAGCGAGCCAGGCAGCTACCGTCCAGGAACCCAAACGCTGATGGCTCGATCCCAAGGTCAAGCTCATAGACACGGGAACGAAAGTATACATCATCTATCATCGCCATCTCAGATCCCGCATGCGATTCAGCCCAGCAACCATATCACCGGATCACCTGCGTGCCTGTGCACTTCCCACAGTGAGCTTGTCTCCACGTTCCCCACTCGATTCCTTTCCGGCAAGTCGCTCCCAACCCCGGGCGAACCCCTGCTCGAAGGCTGCTTCTGAGAACTTGGCATAGGCAAGTGCCCGCGCCGCTTTGCGGATGGTCAGTGCCCGCTCGGGCGGAAGCGACAGCGCCTCGTGAATAGCGAGGGCGAACGACTCGGCGTCAGTGGCATGGAACCCTGCCTGTCAGCTCCACTCGCCGCATCCCGACGCCGAACCGCGCTGTTCCTTGTCTTGGAGCCATCCCGCGTAGCGTGGCTCCTATGCCTGCGACGTCGTTGTCCGACGTCCGAGATACATGGGACACACATCTACGCACCTGTCTTGACGCCGTTGTATGGCACGACAATGTCCAATAGTGGGCCCGCAGAAGCGTGCACAACCGGAATGAGCCCCGCAGCCTGTGGGTGAGCAGCCGTAATGACAAGTTAAGCGTGACCAACCATAAACTCTACTACGTTGATGCCAAAGTGCTCGTCCTGCATCGTGTTCAGCCCCACGGATGCCCTTCCTAGCCGTGAAATAATGTCCGAATAAGGCGCGTTAACCAGGAACGAAACATGTTCCTGCACATTGTCAACATGCGTGTGCCGCGACTTGGCTCACCGTAATGTCCAACTGTGCAGCAAGCTTCTTAAGCGATTGTACGCGCGCCTCATCTGCTGCATCGCGGCACCCGCCCATCAACGTTAGGTGGACCTTGTCTTTGCCGGTCTTGTAAGATGGGTGCTTGTTGAATAGAATACTCAGGGCGTGTAGCTGCTTAGCGTGGTCCTTCTCAGGTCTGCCAACGGGTCAGCGTTAAACAAGCGTAGAGTCAAGGTAGCGTTGACATACCGGAACTGCGCGAGGGAGACAATCTCGCGTTGGCGCGAGTCCAGGCGGCCAAGCTTTGAGAGCTCAGTTGTGTCGCAGGGGGGATACACAACTTCGCACACTGGTTTGCGATCGCTGGCATTCATCGACGCGTCGTCCATCACCAGCAAGCCCGCAAGAAGCGAATTCCGCCCATCATTGAGCAACGACTGGATATGCGCCTGCGTCCACGACGAATTAGTCATCGTGTACTGTGAGAACAAAAGCGCCACGCCGTACAGCGCCGTAAAGATCTTGTAATACCTAATGTCAGTGGGGCCTGGTTCGCGACTCGCCCGCAACCTTAACGAATTGAGGCACACATGCCAAGGTTGTCGGTTGCACCATGAGCACTCACACAAGCTTTGCCCAGGTGCGGAACGCGCTTCGAGAGGCACCACCGTTCTCGACCCCGGCCACACGTTCACGCACGCGCTTAACCATGTCGCTGCTGACCGTGGGATAGTGCGTGTACGAACCAATGGAAATGTCGCTGCCAGCAATGAGGCGCACGAGGGGTAGCGTGAATGCGTACCCCATCGAGTCTGGGTTGTCAAATAAAGCTACAGTAGATAGCGCTGGAGAATACGTACCGATGAAGACGTCACCCCACAAACCTTCACGGCCACACAGCCCTTCCCATGCAAGACAGACGCTGCCAATAGACTGGCCGAGGAGCGTGAAACGCCGCCAGTACGTGTCGGAGATAAGGTGCCGCGAGGCAAGGGGGATGCACTCGAGCGTCTCGGGAGACAGTTCTATAGAGAATCGCTCCTTCGGGTTAGTAGAGCATCAAAAGCCATACACGGGAGTGCGGGAGTTTTAAAGACCTCTGAACACACCTTGACCTTGGCCAAGATCTGATCTTTGGAGGCCGCTGGGTAGTCACCCGTGTAAACGAGGACGACCACCTCGGGATGCACCCGCTGTAGCCATGCTATGGCTGTCCACAGTACCCGCTCGCCACCGCCACCAGCGTTACTGTTGTCAGCTAATGGTCGGCTCATTTAGCTCACCAGTATGGGTGCCAGAAACCAACAATAGTGCGTTTCGTCGCCAATCTCGGAGGGAATCTGTTGGTGCCAGGAATCACGCCGTGCTCTTTGATGCCCAGTCTATCGAGGAGCGCTGCGCGCTTCTCTTCGTTGCGCGATCGCACTGTCGATAGCACGTATGCTGCAGCACCCACCCCCGAGAGTGCCAGGACAGGGAGGCAGCTGCCAATGAAATACCAGTTGACACCATAGTAGCGTGCGGCACCCACACAGCCAACACCGACAAGCAGGGCCACTTTGGCTATAATGCTGGTCATGGACCCCTTGACCATCCACCACGCGAGGAAGGTAATGCCAACCCACACGACATCGAGAGATACAGACGCCTGGGCGGGGTGGCTTAGCAGAACGCGGTAGAGGAAGGTCGGGAGCCATCTGGCACTAGGCAGGAGGTCGAGGACGCGCACAGTTGTGAACGTGTGGATAATGGCGGCTAGAACCATAAATAAAGCAAACAGCCCACCGAATGGCAGTGATCCAGCCGCATTCCGTCCGTTAGAAGGAATGAAGAAGAGCGGAATGACCACTGCGGCGTGGATAAATCCCAAAACATAGACAAAGGCAGGCTGGTCGGCCAGTTCTGGGAGAATGAACATGGCCACCTGGGCTGATATGAGGAAGAAGCACAGATTGAGTGGTGCCTTCGGCCGCCTGTTAGGCAACGGTTCGTGGAGGTATACGGCGGTCAGGAATAATGCGAGGGCGACCGAGATGGCCACCAGCTGGCCCAGAATCATGTACACAGCCGGATACCTGATGCCTCGACGGAACGCTGCCGTTAGCTGGGCCTGTCTAGGCGTGCATACATTCAGACCAGATGATGGCCGCAAAGAAGATGGCGGCAGTGCAGATCCAGCTGCTCCACCACCAGTTTGGGGCACCGACGCAGACTGCCCTCCATGCCTGAGCGAACAGCGACGTGTTGACGAGCCACTCCCCGGCCGTCGCACCGGGGCGGACAGAAACGAATGAATTGTAAGACCACTGCTGTAAGCCTCTGGTCTAATGAGAGTACTGAGGTGACGCAGAAGTCCTGCTCACTTTCATAAACTGAATCATAACTGCTGTCAGCTATCGGCCACAATCTACCCAGCTGAGCCCGGCGCAACTCACAGTACCATGTGCAAAGAAGGCCTCCTGTAGCTGTTCGGATAAAAAGAGCTGGTCGCCCGCTCAACAACGTCTTCTTACTTGGCCTCTTTGACAAAATCGAAGCGAAGACAATACCGAAGCACGCAAGGATGATGCAGAAGTAGCCACCAAGGATGGCGAAGTTGACCAGCTCCTCGGCGGAACTCTCAGCGATCGTCCTCGCAATCGCTTTCAAGCCCATCGTGAAATCTCAGCGTCGGATTTGGGATATTATCTTTATGTTAAAATGATTGTGGGAAGTTGGGAAGTGTGATGGGCGAGAACACTGAGTGTCAACGCGTCTGCATGGGTCCGCCGATCGCAAGTGGAGGTCAACGCGTCACCAAAATCAGCCACGTGTCACTCAGTCACGTGCATAAAGGACAGCCGTGGGAGAGTAACCTCACCGGCCTTTCTGTTTGTGGAGGCCATAAGTTGCCTGTGGATGGACTTGGAACCCTCCACTTGCTCACTGACCATCGCCGACGGGCCCAACTTGCAAAATGGGCAACAACTCGGACAAGATGTACGTCACGTACTCGGAGCACGCGGCTGGTGCGCACACAGCGTCCAGCAGCGGTAAAGCTCAGGAGACGGGACGGAAGGAGTTGATGCGGTTGCCCTTGTGAGTTGTACCATATATCTTTCACTGACAGTTTGCGACTGCTGCTCTCTCTCTCTCCAGCCATTTAAGAATCCGGTAGCGGTTATTCAAGACACGAATCTGGGAGAGGAAAGGAAGGCGGATGTGTTTGACCTCCTCAATATTGTGCCCTATGTGCGCAAGTTCAAGACGAGTGAGCCCCCAACGCCGCATCTGAGCTCACACAGATCCCGTGACGGGCAAGCCGTTGGACACGTCGCAGCTGGTCAAGCTCAACTTTTTCAAGAATGCAGAGGGAAGCTACCACGACCCCATCACGTTCAAGGTGTTCTCGAACCACGTACACATCGTGTTCATTAAAACCACAGTGAGTTGCCACCAGTGGCCATGGCAGCGATGAAGGCACGCTTAGTGTAATGTGCCTAAGCTGACCGTAGGGCAACGTGTTTGACATGGCATCCCTTCAGCTTCTTGCTATTAAGCCAAAGACATGGCGTGACCTCGTCAGCGACGAGCCGTTCAAACGCGAGGACATTATCACACTCCAAGATCCGCAGAACATGAAGGCCCGCGACGTGCGCGAATTTGACTACGCTAAGAACTCCAAAACTGTCACAGGTTAGCTCCCATGAATGGCCCGTCCAAGCTGACAAAATAGAAGAAGACATGTCCGATCCCTTGAAGGGCATTAACGTCGACGCCGCTGGTGGCGCGAGCAAAGTACTGAAGATGCTCGCACAGAAGACACGATCAGAGAACCCGTCTCCATCACCAGCACCTGAGACGGAGGAGAAGCCAAAAGAGGGCGTGGTGGCTAAATCCAAGGTGCAGCAGTTGGCCTGTGAGTGCGCTCGTCTAGGTGGAGACTAAACCCCAGACAACGCCAGCAACTTCTCAACTGGACGCGCCGCCGCCTCGTTGACGAGCACAACACTCGGGCCGGAAGTTAAGAACGAGCGAGCAATGTACGACGAAGAGGAGCGTGAGTTATTGTTTATGTTGAGACAGCTCACCGCAGTCATGTTCGAGGAGTTGATGAAACCCACCAAGGAGAAGGACAGGCTAAAATCCAAGGCATATGCGACCATCATGACCAACTTTGGAGGCCTTAATGTCGAACTACACGGTGACCGCGCCCCGAAGACGGTGTACAACTTTGTCCAGCTAGCAAAGAAGGGTTATTACGACGGTGTGTCCTTCCACCGTTTGATCCCTGGGTTTATGGTGAGTTGTAGTTACAACAACCTTGGCTGACGACGAGATCCAAGGGGGAGACCCAACAGGGACCGGACGCGGCGGCGAGTCGTTCTGGGGCGAGCCATTCCGAGACGAATATGCCGAGAAGGGCGCATACAAGCACGACTCCCGGGGTGTGCTGTCCATGGCGAACAGCGGCCCTTCCTCCAACACGTCCCAGTTCTTCATTACCTTCCGAGAAACTCCGCACTTGAACAACAAGCACACCGTGTTCGGCAAGCTTGTGGGCGGTGAGGACGTACTGAACCGCATCGAGCGCATCCCTGTTCGTCCTGGAGGCGATACGCCGACCAAGGCCATTACCATCACCTCCGTCAACGTCCTGCAAGATCCGTTCGAGGAGTACCAAAAGCGCCTGGAGGCCAAACTGGCTCGGCAGAACGTGAGCGAGGAGGCACAACGCAAGCGGGCGGCTGCGAAGGAGAAGCGAGAGAAGGACCGCACGACGTGGCTGGGGACGGACCTAGGCGCCAAGGGCGAGAGCAAGGAAGCGCGGGAGGCAAGAAAACGGAAGCTCGAGGACGATGGCGTGGGCAAGTATATGGCAAAGGCCAAACCCAAAGTCCCGAAGAGCGCACCAGTCGAGTTTGGCGTCGAGAAGAAGAAGCGCAAGCCCGGAGGCTTTGGCGACTTTTCTGGGTGGTAGATGGTGGAGCGAAAGAGCCGACGTCTGGCGTTGGCAGACGAGATCGCGCCGATCTTCATTAATGTCAGCCCTTGCACTTGCATATCCGTGCGCAGAGTGCGGGGCTCAGCGCACGCCCCACGGATCGCATGGGCGACGCGTTGTATGGCCGGCCGCCTCAGCATTGGCGGCTTGCACGGTTGTCGCGATGACCTGGCCAATGTTTGTTCGGACTGGCTATTTGCTCTTTTGGGGAGGCAGCCTAGGTTTTGATCTGTAATCATGAATTTGAGCATCAGGTCGGCGCAGACATCGCATGTGCTTTTTTTTTACTCTCTTCATCTCGAGTCGCATCCATTCATCTTTTAATCTCCTTATAACCTTCCACTCACAGCGCCTGCGCTCGCCACACTCCTTACTCTCCATATCCTGTCCCAATTTTCTACAAGGGCCGATTTAATCTCGAATGAAGTTACGAAGACGCGAAGACCCCCGAAGTCTTGACTCACCATCCGGAACAAGTAAGCGACTGGAGAGAGTGCAGCCACCGCGGCGAACAGCCTCCCTCCGGCGTGTGAACGTCAACCTCTGTTCAGATCAAGGGGGGGACGTGTGGAGTGACAATTTGACCTCATCATTCATTGTAAACTCTGGACCGGAAAGTGTCGCCATAGGGTGTGCCGGGGTATGGAATTACAGCCACGACGACTCGGGCCACCTCCACTGCGACCCCAAGCACCGCGACCACAAGAGCGAGGGGGTCGACCAAGGCGACTACCTGCGTTCCGTCTACGCACCGCATCCGTTCCGCATTCCGCCTTGATATGGTTTTCCCGTGTCGCTTTCCGCTTGTATGTGCGGCGGGGCTACCGCCCTATGCATTCTTAATTGTCGAAAACGCTGCTCTCTGTATCGTCTGCTCTGCTGCGACGTCGAGTTCACATGAAAGGTTAGGTACATCATAATGGGGAAGTACAACGAAAAGGCCCTAATACAGTTTCAGGCGTGCACCCTCGCGGTGTATGGTACCGAGCGCGTGGTGTCTAGTAATGCTGGTATGAGACGGACTGGTAATTCGGAAATGGGTATCTCGGTGTAAACGGCGACTCGAGCGTTGCTCTGAATTCGGCGTGTCATGCTCAACGTTACCCGAGGTAGTCCGAGTCAGCGCTGTCGTCGCTCTCGCCGCCATCTTCTTCAGAGCCTAGGCTGGACAGCTTGCGCTTCTTGCTCTTGACAGCAGCTTTTCCGGCCTGCTTCCCCCTGGCCTTCCGGCCCCGCTTGGGCTTGACGGCAAACGTCCCCAACATGCCCTGCTCGCGGAGCTCGTAAGTGTTAAGCCACCGTCCCACGAGCTGCCAGTCCAACTCCTCGCCCCACTTCCCGCTGCGGAGGTAGTCTGTAAAAGGGACGAGAGTGACCGATTCGCTGCGCCACTCGCGCTCCTGCTCCGTCCACTTGCCAAATCGGTAGTGTGTGGACATCGTAGACGTGAGCTTGGCCATGAACGCTTTCTCGAACACCTCGCGCCGCTCTTCCCGTGCCGCCCAGTGATCGGGCATTGCGAAAGGATTCGCGTCCTCGAGGCCGACGACTTCGACATTGTGGTCGCCAAAGTGCAGGCAGTACTCTGTGATCGTGTCAATGAGAGACGAGCCGAGATTCCCGACTGCTTTGGCCTCTCCCCACGGGAGACGGCGATGGGAGACAGGGCCATGGTCCCACATAATGGGGAGCAGAACAAAGGTGAGCTTGCGCGTACGCTCCGGGGGGGTGACAGGGCGCCGAGCCTGCATCCAGAATGAGCGGGAGTACTTTGTCTGACTGGTCATGCGGGCGACGTGCACGACTGTCTCGGGCGCCAGGCTCGAGTAAGTCTGGAAGAAGGATGGACCACCCGGCATGCTGGAGGGCACGACGATGACGGTGTTAGGCTTCTTTCCCTTGAATAGCCCAGCGACGGGGCGCACGACCAGACGGTCGGCGGTTGGGGGCTTCCCGGGACAGAAGCGACAGGCGTGCAGCGCCGATCCCTTCCCATGCACCATCTCAGCCTTGGACTCTGGATCGTAATTGATGATGAGCGTCTTAAGGCGAGGTATGTCTAGCGGTTGGAGGTAGTGCTGGACATGCTGGTGTGGGAACAGCTCAACGGCAGTTGTGTAGCGTGCCACGAGCTCGAGGTTCCGGTCAGGAGGCGGGGCGCAATGGCAGTTCCTGTGACGCACAGGTAGGCGGCGGTAGAGGTGGGGGACTGCGGCAGCGTAGAAGGCCTTGGAGACCAAAAGGCAGGTCCGGAGGTCGGACATGCCCAGGTAGGAGACAACTTCGCGCGCCGTGTCCTGGTTTCCCCACACTAGAACCGCAGCGGTAAGAGGCACTCTGCGAGAGTTCAGTGCGGCGGCCTTTGCCTCAGCGAGCTCGGTGTTGAGAGCAGCGAGGGCCGACGTAAAGCCCTGCGCCTTGAGATACCTGAGGACGGCCTTAGCCTCAGCGCTGGCGTCTGTGTCGATGACCGGCGTAGCAGGAGCTGGCGAAAGCGAGGGAGACGATGACGTTGGGAAGGGAGATGGTGGCGCACGCGGCGCGGTGGCGACTACGGACCGGGTTACCCGGCGTCGCTTAGCCGGCTGAGCCATGTCGCCGAGGGATGAGTTGGTTGGTGTTCCTGGGGATGTTGGAGGTGATAGACTGTGGTTTAAGTATTGCTCAAGATGAGAAGAGATGTATCGAGATGGATACAGAAGAGATGTTGAATGTTGAAGGAAGTGAGCGGCGGGGTTGAGTTGATGCCCGTCGATTCCGTCGATTCCGATTTCATAAACAGCCGAGGG
The DNA here is from genome assembly GCA_023629975.1 of Cutaneotrichosporon sp. PL3408A. Lineage (NCBI taxonomy): Eukaryota > Fungi > Basidiomycota > Tremellomycetes > Trichosporonales > Trichosporonaceae > Cutaneotrichosporon > Cutaneotrichosporon sp. PL3408A. Next base: position 1,455,661 of record JAMAMB010000008.1, read on the forward strand.
AATCAGTTGAGTGTAGGTCGACATAAGTCCAGTCAACTAGTCGTACTAGTCCTGTCAACCCCACCTCCACTCCCGCACGGTGGCGTACCTGCATGCACCTACATTGCACTGAACCAGTCACAACGTCACAAAGTCACAAGGAGATAAAAGAACGACACGGGAGATACAGGGAACAAGAGACAATGCGATGCGGATGAGAGCGAAATGGAGCGATTTCCATGGGTGAGAGGAGCTGTGCGAGAAGCGCGAGAAGTGCGAGACGTGGGTGTGAGGTAGGAACACAAGTCCATCCCACAGTTCGGTGATTTCACCTGGCGCGATGGGTGACGACCACAAAGCAAGCCTGAACGCAGAGCTTCTCAACATGTATTTTGAACCCACGAGAGAGATAACAGCTTGTTATATAAATCGCAAGGCCGACATCACATGCCGGTCTCGGCCCAACTCCGGCCCGGCCCCGCCGGGATCGCCGGCGTCACCGAGCTCACCGAGTCCGAGCTTCCCGCCCAGTCAACTGATGATTCCGGTGATGGCCGGTCAATAGGCTATTTAGGCTATTGATACTTCGGAGGATTCTCGGTGAATAAACGGTCAAGTGGGAACAGCCACTCACTCCTGTATTCTCTGCTATCCACCTTGTATACGTCCTAGCTCCCAACCCTCATCTCACAGAAGCCATACATGCACCTCACTTCACCCATCTCATTCTCACGTACGCTCTTCGCACGCTAACATGACCGATCCCAACGCAGGCGCAACCGACACTCTCTTCCTTGGCCTCGACAGCTCGACACAGGCGCTCAAGGCTACCCTCTTGGACAGCGACCTGCGCGTTCTCTCTGAGGTGGAAGTACGCTTTGATACGGACCTGTCCCATTTCGGTACGAAGGGCGGTGTTCTCCATGGGGCTGAAGGAAGCGGGGAGGTCTTCTCTCCCGTCATGCAGCCAGTCGAGGCGCTGGACCTGCTGATGGAGCGTATGAAGGACGCGAAATGGCCAGTTGAGCGCATCCGCGCAGTCTCCGCTGCAGGACAGGTACGCCGTCTCACTTAAGTTGGCTGACGGTAGCAACACGCTTCTGTGTATTGGTCCAAGGACGCCGCGCACCTTCTCGCGTCTCTGGACGCCAGCAGGTCGATGGCGTCGCAGCTCGAGGGGGCATTCTCACGCGACATCATTCCGAACTGGCAGGACTCGTCCACTGTCTCCGAGTGCGAGGCTCTCGAGGCCGGCGTCGGAGGACCAGAGGCTTTGGCACGAATCACAGGCTCAAAGGCGCACACGCGATTCACCGCATCGCAGATTATGCGATTCCGCCGCATCGATCCGGACGGGTACGCCGCGACGGACAGGATCTCGCTCGTCTCCTCCTGCGTGACCACCCTTCTGTGTGCCGACGGCGAGGTGAAGGGTATCGACGAGTCAGACGCGTGCGGGATGAACCTTTGGGATATGAGCCGCCCAGAGCGAGGATGGAGTCGAGCTGTATTGGAAGTCATTGCCCCAGGAGAAGGGGAGGAGCTCGCGCGCAAGCTCGGGACCGTCGAAACGGATGGCGGTCGTATTGTGGGACATGTTGGGAGATGGTTTGTTGAGCGGTACGGGTTCTCTCCCGAATGCGTCGTCGTACCGGGCACAGGAGATAACCCCGCTACGTTCCTCAGCCTCGTGCTCAAGGAGAGGGAGGGGATGGTGTCGCTTGGCACGAGCGACGTCGTGCTGGTCTCGACGGCTGCGTATAACCCGCATCCCGAATTCCACGCGTTCTTCCACCCCGCGATGATTGCCCCGCCGTCGTCCCAAGATGGTAAGAGGGATACAGACGAGCCGCTACGGTACTTCAACATGCTTGTGTACAAGAGTGGGTGAAGCGGAGGAAGCGACGCGAATGGCCACATTTGCTCACACGCAGACGGCTCGCTTGCCCGCGAGCATGTCCGCGACAAGTACTTCAACAAGTCGTGGGACGCCTTCAACGAAGCTGTCGAGCGCCTCCGCCCGAAGTCGGCCGGCGACAGACTAGAGCGCACGGCGTTTTGGTGGCTCCTCCCTGACATTATCGTGCGTACCATCCCTCACTACTTAGCTCACCACAGCCGGACGGAGCTCACGGTGTGTACAAGTACGAAGGGGGGGACGCACGTACAGCCAAGCGCGTCGAGGCTTTTGCCGACGTCGGCGCCGAAGCGCTCTCAATCCTCGAGTCCCAAATGCTCAATTATGCTTCCCGTTCATCTGCCATCCTAACGGACGCCGATGCCGCTTCGTCAGCGAAGCTAGCGAGGGTATACGCCGCCGGTGGGGCAGCGAAGAACCAGTCCATTCTCAACATCATGGCTGACGCGCTTGGGTGCCCGGTATCCAAGAGTGTCGAGTACGACTCAGATGCCAACCGGTGGGTGGACGCCAACTCGAATGCATGCTCCGTGGGCGTCGCCTACAAGGCCGCGTGGGGATGGGCCCGGAGCCAGGCTGCGAAGGACCAGAGTGCGGCGGGGGTTAGTACGAACATTAAGTTCGACGACTTTGTCGCCGACTGCCATGCGCGCATTCGCGCCTCGCTGTCTCCCAAGGCGGCGAATGCGCCTGGGGCACCTGATGTGAATGGTGAGAGTAATGCCGCGACACCCACTGCTGGAGCAGCGGCGTATGTGGGCGCCATTCCGTGGTGGCAGCAGCTGGAGGCACGTGCATTGCGCGAAGCCGATGGTGCGAATGAGTAGGTGCTCTGTCTGACTCGAAAGTAGTGAGTGTAGTGGAGTTGGTGCTTAGAACCGTGTCAGGCGTTCGATACAGGCCTGAGATACCACCGCCCGTCGGCGTCATGCTACGTAGGGATCTGCGGGATATGCACATACCTCATCCACACCGAGCGAACCGATGGCGATGCAAGCGGTCGACTGGAACTGTTGAAACGTGCCCCGCCGGGTTGCCCGCGTCGCGGTGTCAACAAGGTCGGTTAAGGCGAGAATAGCGAGGGTGCAGAGTGCACATGACGCCCACCCAGGATAATCATGGATGAATCCGTTGGTCACCGTGGCGTTATCTCATTTAGCCAACCGGCAGTGTCTGAGATACCCCTATCTCCAACTTCAAAGTGGGCATCGACACTGTGTCACCATGCGGGACGTGGAGGGAGTGTTGCGGGCAGATACTTGCAGTATATGATAGGCAACCGTGGCTTACACTGTTGGTTCTCCTCACCCTCTCCTTTGCCGAGCACCCTCATAGTCGCGCACCAAAAGTCCCCCCTTATCACCTCCCGCACCAGCTATACCCGTGATGACAGTTTCCGTTCGCTTTGCCAAGGAGGCCGACAAGCAGCAGTTCAAGGACCGCTGGGAGCAGTACAACGTCTTCTACAAGCGCACCATCCCCGTCGACGTGACCGAGGAGCAGTGGCGCCGTTTCCTCGACCCCAACGTCCGCCTGTATTGTGCCGTCGCAGTCGACGACTCCCAGCCCGAGGGCCAGAACGTGGTCGGCTTCGTGACCTGGCTGCCCCACTACTACACCGGCTGCAACGAGGACATTGTGTATCTCCATGACCTGTGGAGCGACGAGAACCAGCGCAACAAAGGAACTGGCCGCAAGCTGATCGACTTCGTGTACGAGGACTCGAAGAAGAACGGTATCGCGAGCGTCTACTGGCACACCCAGCACTTCAACCACCGCGCCCAGCTGCTGTACACCAAGGTCGCTGACAAGACCGACTTTGTGCAGTACAAGCATGACCTCAAGAAGTAGACATCGAGGACCTCGAGGCCCAGGGGGATAGTGTGGGGATCTGGGAAGAGCCGCGGTTGAGAGGTGGCTGTACGAGTAGATGCGAAAGGGGATGTGGGAAATGGGATCTCCTATCCAGCACGACCATTCACAACTTAAAACTTCCTTCACGGCAATGTAGGCGGCCAGGTGACGCGAGGTGGGAAGCACAGCAGCCAAGAGGGCACTGGTCGACGGTGGTCAGCGGGGCAGCCGCTGGAATACGAGAGACAACATGTAGTGTGTAGGGAATGATCAGAAGTGTGCAGGCAAAATGAGTCTCAACCGTTTGTGAGGGTGCAAAGAGTCCATCTCTCCAACTCGACAAAAGTCTTTATGCCTACAGGTCCGTAATCATGAGCACCCGCTGCCCGTACTGCATTAGCCCCATGTTCCGCTCCTTTTCCACGCATCCCGCATAGAACGCCCTCAGCCTCTCCCCTTGCTCGGCGTTCTCGCCAAAGCTGTTCACAGCCTCGTCCTCCTCGACTTCACGGAACCCGCATGAAGTGTAGAATGGCCCGTTCCACGGTACATCCGCATAAGTCCGCAGCGTCATAGTCGTGCATCCGCTCCGCCGTCCAGCATCCATCGCGGCACTGACCAGGGCGCGTCCCAATCCTTGTCGAGCCGCGGATGGGTGAACTGCGAGGGCTTCGATGTGGACTCGTTTGGGCGGGGGCGTTCGTGTTCCGGGCACGGGCGTCGGCTTACTTGGGTCCAAGACGTGCACAAAGCCCACAGGCGGACTGTCAGCCCCGTTGTCGGGGGCCACGACGAAGACCCAACCGCCGTGCGCCATGCGCGTCTCCGCATCGTCGGCACCCTCCCAGTGCTCAGGGGAGAATCGGGCTTTGAAGAGCTCATCGGCGGCGTCCTCTATTGGCTTGAGATGCTCCATGTCCGCGCGGGTGGCTTCGCGGATACTCCATTCCGTCTGAGAAGAATCGGAGAGTTGATGTGTCGAGTCAGACATGGCGAGGTTGTGAGAGGGGTGGGTGCCGGCGACGTCCACAACTGGCCTGAAAAAGTCTTGGAGTGGTCGTCGGAAGCATGTCTCCGAATCCAGTCGAGTTACACGAACGTCGCTTGTCATCTGACTTTGTTGATCATCTGCTCCGCCTTGTTCTTCGAGTCAGAGCCGCTCTCTCCAACGGAACGACGCGTTGGTTACTCACCTACAGCCTTGTTGGCGATGAGCAATCCCATACTCCCGGGACACAGACAAGTCGAGCAGTTTCCACTGGGGAGGCAAGTGTCCAACGTCTGCATAGCCGCGCTACAACTGGATTACCATAAGGACTCTTCTTCCATACGTCATTAGGCCCCATTGCTGCTCTTTTTCCACACAGCGTGCATAGAATGACCTCAATCTTCTTTCCACCTCACTCGTCACGTTTTCTTCGCCACAGTTGGCGTCGGGGCCGTCTACCTCCCGGAATCCGCATGAGGCGTAGAACGGCCCATTCCACGGGACATCCGCGTACGTGCGGAGTGTCATTGAAGTGTATCCCAATGTTTTCGCTTTAGCCACTGCAGCCTTCAGGAGGGTGCGGCCGATGCCTTGCCGTCCATGAGAGGGATGCACAGACAGGGCCTCGAGGTGAGCGCGCTTCTCGGTTGAGAGATCGTGAGCCAACGTAGATTGCGAAGCGGAGGCTGGACCGGCTTCCATCTTCCAAAACGAATCTGCTCTCTTGCCGTGGTAGGGATCGAGTACGTGCACAAAGCCGACAGGGCCCTCGGCGCACTCAGCCACAAGGACCCAACCGCCATGCGCCATCCGCTCCTCGATGCCATCGGCGGGATCCCACTGGGCGGGGTTGAAATAGGCCACGAATAGGTTGTCGGCGGCATCCTCGATGACATCAAGGTATTCCATGTCCGCCTCCGTTGCAGGGCGGATGGTCCAAGCTTGAGTTGCTGGTCCGTTAGAGGGCATTTCTTGTCGACTGAGCGGGATGAAGGCGAGCGTTAGGGAGGCAGCAGTTATAAGGGGAACCACTCAGCGGAAGCATGACTCCGACGGGTGGTCAACATCGGACCCGGCACGAGTCAAGGGGATGGCACGATGTGTGCGCAGCCCATCTCGCGGCCGCTTTTCGCGACCGATGCCCAAGGATGTCAGAGGTGCCATCTGACAACACATACTAGGCGACACCTGAGAGGGACTCGCGGTGATGTCGTGGTGCTCCTCGTAGAGAGGGTCAGGGGGTTGCCTATGGCCGTGGATAGTGCAAGATTGCGATACGTTATGGGACCTATGTGGCGACATCCCTACAACAACCCGTAGCAACATCCACAACTGTTAAAAGGAGAGCCTCACTGCTGAGCCTCCTCGCGTCCACCAAAGCGTTGGGGATATTGGACCACGTCCGTCGTCGGCGGTAATCAGAGCAGTGACATTGTTGTCATGGGGGAACCGCGGCGACAGACCAAACGACAGAGAGCCATCAGCCAAAAAGGAAGTTCACCAGTGGCTACTCTCCCCCCCATAGTGAGTGACCTGCTCACCAGAGCTGACTAGGAGTTAACCATCTTTGCCAGTATCCCGAACGAGGACGTGGCCCGAACGGTGGGTACCGTTTTATGCCTGGTAAGGCGGTCTAATCCAATTGTTACGCAGTTTGTATATTCCATATGTGACGCAGTCTATTATGTTCATGTGTTTTCTTGAGTCACGTTTAAAGCCCGGCGGCTGACTATAGGAATCGTGGGTCACGTTAAACCGTACAGTTCTGCGAACCGGGGCTTCGGAAATTGGGCTTTGTGGCGCGCTCTGTGGGGGTGTGTGAATGCACACAGGTCGAGGTATGGTCGCGTGGTCGGTGGGGATGGTGGTGATGACGACGATGTCTCGGATGGCGAGGGCGGGTTGTGTGGTGGTGAATACGAGATTGAATTGGACGGAACCAAATTTGGGATGCCTGACAAGTCTGGCCCGTGGCGATTTACCTCCGTTAGCGCGCACCTGTAGGGGTCCGGCGCAGCAAGCGGAGCAAGCAGTGAAGCGAGATGGAGGCAAGCTGCTGTGGGGACCGCTCCGAGTCGAAAGCTGAAAGTCCGAAAGCTCTCCACAGAGTGGTGGAGTTCAACCGCTCGTCGATAGAAAACGCTAACAACGCGCAGCGCACTGTTGTCGAGGGCGTTCCCTACCGCTACCGAGATTGTCGCCGCTCGCGCCTCACGGAGCCGCCTTCTGCCGTCTGGCGTGTATTGTCACTAACCACTCGCGCTGGTCCGCAGCCACCCATATCGCACACCTCCGATTTCAGCGGTCCACGACTCACCCAACTCCTGCCCCAACGGACTGTGCAAGACCTCGAAGCCATCCCTTCGCAGGCAGTGGCATCGCCCTGCTTCGTCAATTTATGGGGGACATCAAGAGCTGCTGGGCCCGGGCGCGCAAGGCGCGGCGGCGCCCTCGCCAATCAGCGCATCGCCGCTCACTATTCCAGCCTCAGTTACGCCGTCAGTACGCAGTCCCTCGATTGAACTGCAGCACAAGCCACGTCTTTGACTCCCGGCATGAGAACGAATGGAGATGGACACAAGAGACCTGCGTTACCTTTCCCTCCGCGCGGCGGGTAGGCTGTATCGCCACCGTTCTCACGGCTGCGTTTGGGCGCTGGTCCGCGGCACTCACCGGCACCCCTCCAAGCTAGGCGCCCGTTACCTTTCCCTCCGCGCGGCGGGTAGGCTGTATCGCCACCGTCCTCACGGCTGCGTTTGGGCGCTGGTCCGCGGCACTCACCGGCACCCCTCCAAGCTAGGCGCCCTATGTTTAGAGAAGCCAGCGACGGGCACCGTGATGGAGTAAGCTTCGACGTTGGTTCCCGTCTGGGGACTCCAATGTCCCATGTCATTCAACAGGTGCCACAGCGACATAACCAGGAGCCTCGCGAAACGACACCCTTCTCGATAGACCTGCGCGCGTACTCCGCTATGCCTCAAGCCGATCTTCCCACGATGCGAATCTAGCGTTGTACATCAGTCACCTCATACCTCCTACGATCGGTCGGTCGGTCGCCGGATCACAAAAGACTCAACACTTCTCCCAGCCGTCCTGCGACTCTGTTCCCCCGGCACTCAGCAAATCTCCCCACCGCGCCTGCACGCTAGTACTCGGGCGGAGGCGCCGAGCTCCCTCCTGCATGCCAAAGCTTGAGGAGGAGCCAGAGCAGGACGACGGCACCGACAATGTAAGCGATTGTGCGGTACTGCCGCAGTGTCGAGTTGGCGGCGACACTGCGCGAATGGTGACGCGAAGTAGAGAAGAGCGAGTTGGCGAACTGCGAGAAGGTGTTGTTCTGATGTCAGCTGGGTTCTAGCTCCTCAAAGCTCGATCCGTAAGGCGTTGGGGTTGAGGCGAAGGGTTGAGCATGAGAGCAGGGTCGCGGCATTAGGGCGAGTGAGTGGGTTGGGGTGTGTGAGTAGGGAGAAGGAGAGTGTAAAGCGGCCGGTACGCTTGGAGTCGCGTAGGGAGAGGCGAGACGAGTCCCACGACCTTGGAGGTGACACTTACCGTCCTGTCAAGCTGCATGTTAGCTTTGGATCCGCTTACCGCCAGCGAGGACTCACCTGGTCGTTCTGGCGTCCCGAGTCGTCAAGGATGTCGATCGTAACCTGTCGTCAGTTCCTGGGTCTAAGAATTCTGACGCACAGAGCGAAGGTTCTTGATCTTGTTGTGCAGAGAGCTCAGTTCCTCCTCATTCTGCTGCTCGAGCGTTTGGTCTGTTGCACTGCGGCGTCAGCGGCGTGGTGGCGTGGGGCAGGGCTGGTGACAGCCGCCGGGATAGTGCAAACCTAGCACCCATCCCGAGCTTCCATGCTGGATGGAGGCCCATGTCGGAGCGCACTGAGAAGAGACAAACCTTGGCATCGCGGTTCGGTTGGGCTGGTGGGGGGAGCGAGAGGTCGGGGCGTAGGGGCCAAGCTGAGACCGCTTGGTGGATGGGGGGCCGGGTGGCGACTGGGTGCTAGATGCGATGCGCGGCAGCGACGAGCTCGAGAAGTCCGATGACGAAGAGAGTGTGAGGAGTGTGAGGTGTAGAATAGAGCAAACGAGTGGAGAGATTGGATGAATACAACGGATATGGAGAGTGCCGAGGGAGAATGAATGGCGCAAGTCGTCCAAGGGGCCGGAGCTGGAGGGAGTGCAGCCATGCAGATAGTCGGGTGTTGTGTCGTCGTCGCGTGGCACCGTGTACGGTGGCAAATCGATGGTCCCATTCCAGCCATGGCCGTGCCGCATTCGATTTCCATCAATCCTCATGCACAGCCCGGAATGCATTGTCATGCCCAGGCGAGTAAGAAAGCGAAAACGGACGATGCTCACGCTGCCACGTCTCTATGCAGTACTGCATACATGATCTGCTACAATGTCTATGAGTGCTCCTTGCTGAGGAGCAAAAAGATGCCAACACCGCCCAGCAACGCATATTTTAGCTGGGGGAAGTCGTTCTGTGCGTCAATACTCTGCCAAAGCCTTCCGTGTCTCCGTCTACCCTCAGTTCCAGCGGAGCAGGCAGGCTTCAAGAGCAAGATGAAGCCCTCGGCCACCCATCATAACTTACCATCGCGATCGTCACGTAGCCGACGTACGGCAGGAAACTGGGGTCAGCTGCGGACGGTCAAAGCTAGCTGTCACACGTACCCCTGCACCTTGCCGACGACGAGATTGGCGTCTAGCCACTCGGGGCCACGATACAAGACGTAGTCGTCGCTCGGGTTGTTGTCGCCCTTGGTCAGGAGGAGTTGTGATCCGTTGGACCTGAGATCAGCTGTGCACTTACACCAAGCTCACGAGATGTGGGACTCAATAACGCGATGAACGATTGGTGTTCCCGTCGGGTCGCCCGGACTGTTGTCAGCAGGAGCCAATGCAGGCCCGTAGGACGATGGCCAGCAGCCAGCGAACAAGGCCGCCTCTCGCCCTACTTACACCTTGTACACAGTGATGTCCCCAATGTCGTACGGCGTGTTAGGCGGGTTGGTCAGGAAAAGAATGTCTCCACGGTAGAATGCAGGCTCCATGGACCCACTGCGCGTCAGCCAGAGTCCGGGTTCGAGGACTGCCTTCAAAACGGACATGGAAGCAGCCCATCAGTAAACGCAACGCACGAAAGAACGACAACAATAGGCGACTCGGAGTTGGTCACGAGACACAACGCCTTCCACATCATGAGACCGGACGCGACGACATTGAGAAAGTTGAGCACCTGGAAGAGGACCTGGGTGTGAGCTTGAGCCCAGGACGAGCAGCTTTAGCAGCCGTGGAGCTCCGCGCAGGAGGATGAGACCGCGCTCCGGGGTGCGCGCGGATTACCGCGACACTGTACTTACGCCATGCACGCCGAGCTTGCGAATGCGTGCTATCTCCTCTCCGAACATGGTTGGCTGTTGATGATACGTCGTGAGTAGTAGTAGCAGTGTTATGCTAGCACGCCGGTCAAGTCGGTCGTCACCATTTCGCGTCCTCGCGAGTGAACCACGGTGAATGACCGAGGCGCCACGTGTCAGCGTTGTACGACAGCCTCGTGGGTTTGTTATTTCCTCCTTGCCTTTAAGATTCCGAGTCGGTGGTGATCTTGGTGACGCGAGAGCAATTCGAGAGATTCGAAAGGCTAGGTGGTTTGAGCATTTGTTCGCCTCTCCTTTGACTTTGTCCCATCTCTTAATCTCCTCTTCCATCTCTAGAGACAGGTCGTAACGATGTCGCTCACCCCAAGCTACGGTACAGAAGGTGCCGACGAAGCTCCCCGCTCCGGACAGCTCACCCCAAACACTATCGCGAAGCAGCTCTCCCAGCTCGACCTCCCATCCCCCACCAACCTCCATCTCGGCGACGGCCCTAGCTCCGGCAACCCTACTTCCCCTCGCGATGGGCAGGACCTTTCTGCCCAGCTCTCCAAGATGTCCTTGCCAGAGCCTGAGGCCCTCTCCAAAGCCCAATCTCACCGCCGCTCCGAGAGCCAGAGCCAGGACCTTGCCGACCAGCTGTCCCGAATGAACCTCCCCCAGCCAGAGCGCATCTTTGGCCCTGAGGACACTAAGCGTGAGGAGGGACGAAAGCAGGGTGTCAGCGCGGAGGACTGGGCCAAGGTTAAGCTGGACGACGAGGTGCCTGAGGCTGTCAAGAGCCCTACCGAGATGCACTTCCGTCGCAACTCCCGCGCAACGAGTATCGGGAACACGGCGCAGGCGGCGGCTGCGAAGAAGGCAGCTCCGGCTATTGCACCTGCTGCTGCTGCTGCTGCCACGCCAGGATCCGCCAAGGAGCAGAAGATCACCCCCTTTGACGTGCAGGGTGGTGTTGACGCCGAGGGCAAGGACATCGGAATGTAGGTTGAGCTGATGCGATGGAGCTAATTTCAGTGACTACGACAAGTTGGCGAAGCGGTTCGGTGCGCAGAAGATTGAACCGGCACTACTGGAGCGCTTCGAGAAGCTCACCGGCCAAAAGCCGCATCCCTTGCTTCGCCGTGGTACGTTCTACACTCACCGTGAATTCGACCGCATTCTCGACCTGTACGAGAAGAACCAGCCTTTCTACCTTTACACTGGTCGGGGGCCGTCATCCGATTCGATGCACATGGGTCATCTCATTCCTTTCCTCTTCACTGCGTGAGTTGTAATGCGCTGCACGGACAAGCAGTGGCTGACATGCAGCTGGCTGCAGCAAGTTTTCGACTGCCCCTGTGTGATCCAAGTCACCGACGACGAGAAGTACCTCCTTGATCGTGATGCCAAGAAGCAGCAGGCTCTTATCAAGAAGAACCCGCAGGACAAGCGCACCCCTTTCCATCTTCTCGACAAGTACTACCAGATGGGTCAGGACAACATTGCCGACATCATCGCGTGCGGCTTCATTCCTGAGAAGACGTTCATCTTCTCTAACCTAGACTATGTCGGCAAGGAGTTTTACCGCAACGTTGTTCTCATGGCCAAGACCATTACCATCAATCAGAGCAAGGGTGTTTTCGGCTTTAATGACCAGGACAATGTCGGCATGGTCCACTTTGCCGCTGTTCAATCGACGCCGTCGTTCTGCAACTCGTTCCCCCAGATCTTTGGTTCTCGTACAGACATCCCCTGTCTCATTCCCTGTGCCATTGACCAGGACCCGTACTTCCTTGTTTGCCGTGACGCGGCCGAACGACTCAAGTACAAGAAGCCTGCGCTGCTGCACGCAAAGTTCCTGCCCGCTCTCCAGGGTGCCGGCACCAAGATGTCGGCATCTAACCCCAACTCCAACATTACTCTCACCGACCCACCCAACACGATCAAGAACAAGATCCGCAAGCACGCGTTCTCTGGTGGTGGTGCGACGCAGGAGATCCACCGCGAGCAGGGCGGAAACCCCGATGTCGACATTGCGTACCTTTACCTGTCGTACTTTGAGGACGACGATGCCAAGATGGCTGATCTTGCTGATGTAAGTATCTCAACAACGTGATGTGCTCTGCCGCTTGAACGAGGCACCGGTCAACCCAACCTGAGCGCGTTCCTACGACGTCTTCCCGTGTAAAGCCACATTGCTGACTCCAGCGCTACCGGAAGGGCACGCTGTCGACGGTCGAGATGAAGGACGCTTGTATCGAGAAGCTGCAGGAGGTGGTCGCGCAATTCCAGGAGCGCCGCAGTAAGGTTACTCCGGAGACTGTCCAGTACTTCCAGGACCGTACACGTAAAATCGACCCCACTCCCAGCCGCTCTGCGGTGCATGCCGCGGCTGCATAGAATTTGGGCCAGCTATATCTTCGATACAGGTGCTTCCTGGCATGCAGACGCAGTACATATTTAGCGAGCAGTGGCGTGGCGCGTCGTGAGAGACGCGTGATTCGTGTGAGACGGGATGATGATAGGTGCATTTAGATCGGAGACAAGGTGAGGGGCAAGCCACCAGCCTACTCCATGGATTATTCCGCTCGGCCGATTAAAATGGCTATTGCACTAGCCGCCTTATCAGACAAGGCGAACTTTCCGCTCCATCGCTCCGATGACGTTCTCCAACCGCGACTTTGCGCGCACGACATGTATGACCACTCTGCTTTTATTATTTTCTTGCAGCTCATCGGCTCGCCTCTACGTTGCCCATCCGCTCTCCTACACGCATCATCATCATGGCTGCAGTGAACGCCTGTTTGCGCTCTCTGTCGCCTCCTGCACGACCACTCCAATTCGACACAGATTCAGCTCCGATCGGTCAACGGCTCCCTTTGCCGCCCGAGATCCTGGTGTTTGCGCTCCAATGCCTTGTCCCAGCCGACCTGGCCACCTGCCTGAGAGTCAACTCTGGATGGTGCCAGCTCAGCCTTCCCATCCTGCATGAGCGCGTCCGTCTTTCCGAGCATGGCGCGTGGCCGCTGTACGACGACCGCGTCGTACCGGGACCGCTGAGCCGTGATCGTCCGCATTTCCTCCACCGCGGCGCCCTTGTCCAAAGAACACGCCGCGTCGACGTGTACCCTCACACGACGAAGAAGTGCCGCCAGCACGGCTACAATGCGTCGGGATGGGCTCATTCCTTGCCGCCTCTGCCGAAGCTTGAGGTTCTGAGGGTGTTTCTGCAGCCAATCTGGTCCGGACGGAGGGTGTACCACACCAACATTGGCCCGCACGACCTCGACGCGTGCCCAGCAACGTCCTGTGCTGCCCTCTACTTCCTTCACCCTCCAAAACTGGTCGTGCGCGGCCTCACCCTCGTACACAGCACCGTGCCGCGGTACGAGTTGAGTCGTGCTCTCGAGGACAGCGTGCGTCACTATGTGTGCGTGTTTGAGCCTGAAGGCCCGCTGTTCATCCTCCCGCGCAACGGTATAGCGACAGCGCGGACAGCAGCAAACCACTTCCGCCAACGCCTGCCCGCATACATCACGCACCTCACTCTCGTATTTTATCCGACCGGCGCCAACCGGGGTTGGCGTAGCAAGGGGTGCACCACGTTGTCGTGGGAGCTCGTTAGCGCATACTCGTCCGCACTGTGGGCCCAGGTGAGCTCTTGGGTCACCCACCGCATCGGCCATGAACAGCCACATCGCCTCACTATTGTGAATGTTGGGGCGCTGGCGGCGGTGGATGGGGAGGAGCCACCGTCTGCGGCGCACATGGCCGAGCTCCAAAATCTCATCAAGCTGGAGTTTATCAAACAAATCACTGAGGGGCTGGAGCATAGCCCAGAGCATGCTCGGCGCGTTCTCGAGAGTCTCCACTTTTACTCTATGGAGGAATACCTCGCCACGACAGAGTCTGCCGACGTGTTCGATGCTGATGAGGTTGAGCCATGGCTGAATGGGACGTGGAATGGCCCCGAGTGCGGTGTCCGAGACGACCCTGGGCAAGATCTCCACCCAGTCAGTCGGTGAACCAAACAGGGTACTCCCGCAATTCCGCACCGCTTCCAACGCTTCCGCCACGTCGCTGTGCACAAGTCAACAACAATGTCCGTCACTCGTTACTTCATAAACGAGCAATATCGCGCGTGCGTGCTCGCCCACTCCACTTTTATTCTCGCATTCCACAAGCATGGGTTCAGCAGTGTCGACTGTGGAGGACACGCGGGTATCCTTGCCCAAGAGCACAACAGCGATCCCGCTCGACGACCGCGATGGTCAACTCTCGCCTTTTCCTCCAGAGGTGATCGACTGCATTCTCGACTACCTTGACTGGCGTGAAGTCCTCGCCCTGCTTCGCTGCAACTCGGTCTTTTATCGCGCCATTGCGTGGCGATTGGTCAACCGCGTGCGCATTTTCGAGCGCGACGGCAAGCTTGAGTTGGAGGCCGAGCATACTGAGCGTCGCATGTGCCTCGGTGAGCCCACAATTATCCCTCACCGGTGGATGCGCGACTTTGTCTCTCAGGTCGACGTCCACCCCCATTGCGTTGGCCCGACGAGCGAACGATGGCACCACATCCCGGGGCTGGGCTTGAGCCCCTCCGAGTACGAGCAGCACGTCGGCCCGTCGCTTGAGCGCCAGGACTGGATCGGGGGGCGACTCCTGCTGCCGAACTTCCGCACACTGCGCCTCTTCTTCGGCGCTGTAGACGGTCACCAAGTCCTACACACCGACATGCCGCCCTACGAAGCCCACACTCTTCGGTGTCGCGTAATGCCTGCGCGCAGCCCTGACACCATTGTCCTTCGTGACCCAGCGGCCAAGGCACTTAAGCAGCTCCACACACTTCTACCGCCACGATACGCCGCACGTCTGCGTCGACAAGTTCATGTCATCGGGCCTAACCTCGTTGGCGAGCACGGTACGGTCAACGGAACTATTTATCTCAACTGGCACGAGGGAGGGCGGGCACTGCAAGACCTCGAGTCGTGCGAAGTGATCTTCTGGAATCCAGACGGCGACGAATGGCTCCCCATCCCCCCCAGCCGCGAAGAAGAATGGAGCCATGGCCTCCTCCAACAGTGGTTCCAGCGAATGTGGCGCACGATTCTGATGTCCTTCATCGAGATGTGCGGCGACGTACCTCCCGAGCCGGACGCGGGACTTGCGTACCGCCGGAAAGGACCTGGTCCACGGCTCACAATCGTCAACGCCGGCGCTATTGCGCCTTCATGCTACGCCGGCCCACATGACGTGGCCCAACCGGGCAAGTGGGCCGACTACTCTGTGCGCCAGATGGCCGTCCAGAACACATTCAACGACCTTTGGCATACGACACTTCCGCCGTCGCTCGCGGCGAAGAAACAGGACCTCGCACAGCGAGTACGCTTTGCCACCCTCGAGGAGTGGGTGGAGGAGGGTAACTGGCGGAGCGTTTTTGACCCGCACGAGGTGGGGATGTAAGTGGCGAGGAGATTGAGGAGAACGAGGGTGGGGGTCAACACGGCACCGGCGCTGCGATGATGCCTGGCGAAGGTGGCGACTCCATGCGTGGAGACGGGCCGTAGGCCGCATACAGCCCATGTAGTGAGTGTATAATGTGATTGTTGCGGCAAGCCGACTCGTATCTGCATCCAAGGCTGCAAGGACTGTTTAACTTCCCTGGCGCCAAATTACCCCATACCAATGACTTGAAGCTCTAAGATCTTGTGCTGTCTGGGCAGCAGATGTGTTTCATCAGTCCGTGCCAGAAGCGATTGCATCTTCAATTGCTTCGAGATGGTGGCGTCAGAAGCTGTGCGCGCCGGCGTGACCATGCCACATGTGGGAGGGGTCAATGCGTGTAAGCGCTGCAAACTACATTACACAGCCGCAAAGACCACCCAGGTTACTCTTGGTATATATTCAACTTGACCACATCTCTCTGCACTTCTTCGCACCTCATTCTTTCCCAGTCAAGTCATCAGAGCTTCAGAGAGCAAGCATGGCCAATCCACTCGAGGCCCTCACCAATCTCACCCTCAAGGATCCGATGTCGCCGGCCGGCTCTCGTCTGCCGCCGGAGCTCATTCACAAGATCGCTTCGCACTTGTCCAACCCCCGCGACCTCTGCACGCTATGCCTAGTCAACTCGGACTTCTACCTCGCCGCAAAGCCTCTTCTCTTCCGCAAAGTCCGGGTGTTTGGCCCAAACAGTCTTGCCTTAGGCGATAGCGATGCCCCGGGGACTTCGTTTGGCTCCCTCAGCTGTCCACGTCCTGTTGTGCGTAACGCGTGGCTAAGCGCCTATACGCATACTTTGGTACTCGGACCGCACACCCAAAGCGAGTGTAGTGATATGTTCAGCAAACTTCCATCCTTGCCTCACCTCAACATCCTCCGCTGTGCCCTCGATCACGACCAAGTCTTCTGTGACGAGGATGGGTCCGAGTGCAGCAGCGATGGCGAAGATATTGAAAGTGTGGCAAGCAATGTAGAGACATGCCCATTCCTCAACCTCTCATTCAGCATTCTCGTGCACGATAGCGTCTACTGGTCCAATTACAAGACGTACCTCACCCCGCCCCCGCACCTTTATCCCAACATGCATGTGATCCTCTTCGACACAAGCGCCCCGCCCTATTCTGAAGACGATGACCCAATTTTACCCATGGAAACTGCTCACTTGGAGCCGTGGCTCCGGCCGCAAGCCCAAGTGGCTGCCCCTGATTTGGTCACAGCGCAGCATGTTGTCGCCGTTCTGCCGCTTCTCTCACCTCCCGTTCCGACAGAGGAGGGAGCTGCCTGGGCAATGTTCCACTGCCTGCAGTCATTGCTTGGTCGTCTGCTGTACGGTTGGGAAGCCCCTCGCTTTGTCACTGTTGTTGGCGGATTTATGGACCCACGAAGTGCCGACATCCAGGTGCCGGTGTGGCCAGGTGTTCTTGATGCCGATTTGGACGACAGCGACATGGACCAATGCGTCGACAGCTACGGGCGGCAGATGAAATCTCTCCGGTCTAACTTCATCCCTCTGCTCCGCCACACCTTCCGCCAGTTAACGGAGGAGAACCAGGGGCAGGTGGTTGAACAAGATGGTACGAGTGACGACCGCACGAGAGACGAGAAGGCAGGGAAACCAACTGTCGAGGATACTGTTGTTGGATACTTGGATCGGATCGATTTTCAAAGCCTCGACGACATGCTCAAGACTGGAGAGCTCGACGAGGTAATCAGTCGGACGGAGCTCAAGCGACTGGTAATGGGGGAAGGTGGAGTCTCGGAAGTGTTGGGAGTCGTGCGGCTTCGTCCCCGATAATGTCGTGTGCTCTGACCAAACTTGGGCCGCTGTGCACGTTCGTCAGGAAACCAAAGCGATGTCGCAGCCGGGCGCCCGCCTCAATCATGGATGAAGTCGACGAAATCGACAGCAAGGCGTGCAAGGCATAATAAGTAAACACTGCCGGACATGTTGCAATCGCAATGCATAGGGTGTCGGATACAAAAGCGCTTTGAGCTTTTGAGAGGCGACGGACAGAGCTGTGTGACCGTTCTCAGATAAACACATGACACTGCGAGTGGAACACAGACAGGCATCCAGGTCATGCATCTAGGTCATGCATCCAGGTCATGTGTTTGAGAGGTTCGTGAATGCAACCACGGTTGCTTGCGGCAGTCATGACCCGGTCGTGGCAATGGTATTTGAGGGCGACCATGTCCACCTGCAGTCATCCACGACCACCATCGACACAGACAGCGCTGGCGACCACAAGTCCGCATGAAGACCTTGCCACTTCCTCTTCTCCCAGGAGGCCTCTCCATTGAGCTCCTTGAGCGTGTCATGGACTTCTTGCCAACCGCCGACTTCGTCACGGCGACGCGTGTCAACTCTGCCTTCTACCAACGTGCCAGCCCCCAGCTCTATCGCGAAGTCCTCATTGACTCCTCCGGTTTGATCCAAGGACCTGGTTATCCCCTAGTCGACCTCAATGTCGGCAATCGGCCCCTGTTCCGTCGTTCGTGGCTGACCCGCTACCCCCAGATGCTGGTGGTGGCGGAACATCACGAGTCGTTCTGTGCGCCGCCTGCCACGACCAGCGATGCCCTTTCGTCGCTGTCCATTGATATCTGCTGTGATGAGCCGGCACCAATCCCTTTGCAACTCAACCTTCCGCCGCTTCCGCGCTTGCACACTCTGCGAATGCCCTATGCTCCCCACGGGCGGCTTGGCGACGATGATGAGCCTGCACCTTGTGGCTTACACACCCTCAGCGGAGTTCACCACCTCGTACACCGTGACTTCTACTGGACATCCAAGGAGCCGACGACGACGACCCTGCCGCCAGCGACACTCAAGGCATACACCATATTCCTTGCGGAGAGTGAAATGAGCTTCGAGCCTTTTCCCATGGCCCAGGGCCCTACTATGTTGCGCAGTGTCGTGCCGCGCGCCCTTGTGACCATTGTTTACCCGTCGCTTCCTGTTTGCGGCGCGAATAGGTGGCACCATCGTACGCCCCAGGTCGCGCTGCACCTCCCCCCTCCTTTCAAGCGCGCCTCTACGACCGCTCGTTCCGAATACGCTACCTCGTGCCACAACCACAGGCCATGTGCGCATAACCTCTTCCTCAAGGTCGCCATTGTGATTGCCATTGCAGCATGTCAGCATACTGGGCGGGTGCGGGTGGTTGGTTTCGACGAGATCGCGGGCGGCTGGCCGGGGATTGGGCACATCGACTACCTCTCACGCTCTGTGTTCGCTACGGCCGCGTCAAAGTTTGGCACTGCAAATCTCTCTAAGGAGAAAGCTCTCTTCCGGGCCCTCTTGCAACGTTGGAGCACGGGTGAGCAGGACCGGTGCCTCGTGATGGAGCGGGAGTGGTGGGCGATGTCCGGCGCCGCGCAGATGTCCATGTCACCGCAGGAACACTGTTTGTGGCGTCAACGTGGGGTCTGGTGGAATCGAGGTTGAGACGAGTAATCTTTCGAATACAGTGTAGTTGTAAAGTTAGTCAGTTCGAGGTTAACGAGGAAGTGAGAAGAACGACTAGAAATGCACTTGGATGTTTTGTTTACGCTTATCGGTGAGATCGGCTAATTCCCGTTTGATTACAGGTATTTGATTTAGCTTTCTATTGAATGACGTACTTGAATTACAACGGACACGCCGTCGACGAAGGGCACCGTGTCTGACTTTGCTTTCATTCTCCTTCCTATCTCATTTACTCCCAACAAAGGCAACCTCATTCAAAATGATGGCGCCGGTCACTGTTACGTCGCTACAGGGAAGGCTCAAGGTAACATTGCCATCCCTCACTGTCACTGCTGCTGACATAAGATGCTCGATGGTCGGGAGATCCCTCAGTTCGGCCTGGGCGTCTACGACATGACCGATGAGGAGACGCGGAACGCGACAAAGTGGGCCCTTGAAGCAGGATATCTTCACATCGACACTGCTGAGTGGTATGTTTGTATTTGTGCCCCATTCTTACTTCAGGTACGAGAACGAGCGTGGTGTCGGGCAGGGGCTGGCCGACTTCATAAAGTCGCAGAACGGTCGCCGGGAAAACATATTCATCACCTCAAAGCTCATGCACAACCGCGGATATGACGAGACATTGAAAGACTTGCGCTCCTCGCTGGCCCGCGCAGGACTGGACTACTTCGACTTGTACCTTCTTCACGCGCCAACTGGGGGTGTTGCGCTGAGGGCTGACTTGTGGCGAGCACTCATCGACGCCAAGAAAGCCGGACTTGTCAAGTCAATCGGGGTATCAAACTTCTCCCCAAAACATATTGAGGAGATTGTTGCACGTGGGGATGAGCTGCCCGTCGTAAACCAGATCGACTTGCATCCCTTCATGCGGCATCCGGAGTACGTCGAGAGCTGTCGGAAGCATGGGATCCTGCTCGAGGTGGGTTATGAAAAGCGGGGAGGCGAAGAGCTGACATCAGGCATGGGCTCCCCTCGCGCGCGGTCTGCGCTTCGATCATCCCGTTATCGTCAAGTTGGCGAAGAAGTACGGCAAGGATGCGGCGCAGATCCATCTCCGTTGGGGGCTGCAGCACGGATACATCGTTATCCCAAAGTCTGCAAACCATCGCCGCATTCTGTCTAACAAGGACGTCTTTGACTTTGAGCTATCGACCGAGGACATGAAAGAGGTACGTCACTACTGCTTACCCGAGGCCGTGCTCACACCAGCTTGACTGTCTAGACGAGGACTTGGACACGGACTGGAGGGTTGTGGATTTGGACTGAGGGCCCGCGTTCGTAATCATGGGCGAGACATGCTATGTGAGGGGAATGGAGCTGGCAGCTGTTACAAGGACTAGGGACATACTGTGCGACTGGAGTGGGGAGAAGTTAGTGGGGAGATAGGTGAAAGGAAAGCAAGTAGCTCGCCGGTATGGTTTGCTCTGTGGTTTCCGTTGGAACCACGGTAAACTGAGTCGCCGAGCACACTGAACACCGATAAGACTGACAAGGGAGATGGGGCGAGGGCAATGGGAGAGTGGGAAACAGGCGAGGTGAACAATTGAGTGCCTGCCCCATGCTGTTCGACGCCTGTTCAATGTCCATGGCGGGCATTGATGCAGAAGTTGCCCGAGGTTAGGTCCACAGCAGGCACGTTGATGTTGGATGAGAGGCAGACCGGAAGTAATACTCCTATGACGGGCAATTCCATAGACAGGGGCCTCGTGCCCGCCTTGAGCCCCTTGAGCCATCAGCCACAGCCCAGCCGGCAAGCCCCGCCCTAACCTGCCCAGCCTGCCCAGCCTGCCCAGCCTGCCCAGCCCACTTGCATTGCCCCCTGCTCTCGTGATCTCATCACTTACCTTTCGGGTTCACCGGCAGAAGAACCGCTCACGCATACGCAGCTCGCTTCTCAGAGACCGACTACTGACAGGCTGACCCACTGACTGAGTGAGCGACTGACTGACTGATGGATGCATGCACAGCCGTCGACATTTCATTTTCTCTCTTCATCTCTCAACATCTCTCCCTGCCACAGCTACTGATATCTATTGGCCTATCCCAACAGTCGACGACGACAACCCCCTCGCCACCCCCTCTGTGGCGCCCCAGGCCGGTTTGCCACCCGCTCCCTCATACAACTCAATCCCGGCCGGCCCGCAGCTTGACTACATCCCGGTGTATTCCAACTTCAGACTGCACCGCATCCCCAACCCACTAGCACAATCGACTAGACTAGTTTACGATGCCGCATCCCGTCCCCATTATCATCGGCACCACCATCGCCGTTGCAGCGACAGGATACGCATTCAAGAAGGTGAGCAACGCCCAGAATGCAGTTTGGCAGCGAACCCAACCAGGACCAACAAGCTGACATCTAGTTCGTCTACGACCCCCACCTGGCCCCTCTCGTGGAGAACTTTATAGAACATCACCGCATCCGGCGACGCTACCGCCCCATCGCCGTCGCCGCTGATGGATCTGCCCGCGACGAGGGTGGTGTTACCGCAGCCAGGGAGACTGTGAGCGGGCGCAGTACTGCCGTTGAACCGCATGCCAACGGGGTACGCCAACGTCGGCCCACGGAGGCCTACGAACTCGACGAGGGCCGCGTTCTCTTCAGTGCTGAGGAGGAGGGCAAGAAGATGGCTGAAATTCGTGGATGCCAGGCGGTGACTTACCAACCCCGGATTCGGCGGAAGCCTGTCCCAACACATGAGGCGGCACTCATCTCGATGGACAGCGACAAGCCTTCCACTTCTCTGTCGCAGACATCGTCGGTTCACGCGCCTCTGTTCGCGGAAAACCCGTTCGCCGACGAGGTCGCCGCTCAGGAATGCGCGCAGACATCGTCCCCGTCCAATGACTCCCCGCGGCCCATGTCTGAGCCCTCCTCCGTCTCTACGATCCCGTCTCCTGTACCATCGCACACCACGCTTATTGAGCATCCCTCGGCGCCCATGTCGCCCGCGCCCAGCACCACATCTGTCCCCTTCGATGACCTCGAGATCGTGTCCGTGTCCGGCACTGCGACGTCGTACATCGACGCGGAGACGTACACCCCCAGGTCGTTCTCCCCTAACCCGTCGGTCTCCCACAGCCGCCCGGAGTCGCCTCCCGTCCCCATCAGCATGCTCGCCAGTGACTTTTCGTTCCCCACGCCCCAGCCTGGTCAGTCGATGTACGGGTCGAACCTCACGTTCCCCGTGCCGAACGCGACGCCCGCCCATGGATCTCCTTCCCCTGCTGCATCGCGGTCAGGCCACTCGTCCCCCTTCCGCCCGCCGACGAGTCGGGAGGCGAGCTCGGCGCTGTCAGTGTCATCGTGGACGGAAGACGACTGGCGCACCGGTAACGGCAACTCCACGGATAGCGAGTGGGATGCCGTCTCAGACGCACCCTCGCGCTAACCCATCTTGCTAGATCTTGTTGTTGGATACATACCCGTGTACACTGTTGATATATCTATTGCCCGCTCTTATCTAAGCCTCGAACTCGAGGAGGTACTGGAAGTACTCGAAGCCTTCGGGTGGTCCGATCGACGTCGTGCTCAGTTTCCAGCCGGGACGGTTGTCGAAGTAACGCTGGGGATGTCAGCCTGGCCTTCGCAGTAACGAACTCTTCTGAAGTGTGGTTGACCGAAAGTGAAGCTACTATCAGCAGGTGGCAAGCTGTGAGGTCCCGTAGACGTGAACGTACTACACGAACTTCGAGCCCTTGGATTTCTTCAGAACACGCAAGCCCTCATCAACCTCTTTCGTACAGGTTATCACGTCCTTCTCTGGTGGATTCTAAGGTCAGCAATGCTTCGCCGGCATGCAAGTCACCCATGGATCTCCCTTGGTCGTGAGCATCGCACTGTGGTCAGCAACCGACACGAGAATGCGATGGTAGGTCGGGAAGCTCACTCCATCGTTCCTGCTGTCAGCAGCCCTTAGCGTGTACGTCTCGACTGCCACACGCACCTTTGTCAACAATCAAGTCAAACTCCTCCCCGAACTTGAGGTTGAGGACGTCCATCTCGAGCCACTCCATCTCTGGGCGCGTCGCGCCATGTCGCTCCTTCATCTGCTCAATCACAACGCCTGAGTAGTCGACATTGACAATGTTCTTAAACCCGGCGTCATATAGGACCTCCCCGAGCTGGCTGTTCCCACACCCGAGCATAAGCATACGGGTGTTCTTGCCGTGCTCCTTGGTAATATCTTCGAAGATCGGAAGGAGGTAGTCAGCCTGGAGAAACCAGTCAAAGTTCGTCTCCGGCTCGTTCGTGTACCGCTTCTCCCTGTTGTCAGCTATCACTCCAAGCATGCACGCACCAGTACTCCCTGGTTCCATACCCCTCGTTCGTGGCCGGCAGGTTTTCTTCGATATCCCTCGGCATGGTAGATGAGTTAGTGGCAGTCACCAACATTCGATTCTGCCATCTCCAACTTTTTCCCGGAGCCCCAAAGCCGCCAAACTGATCCGAGTCCGAAACCAATGCCGGTCTCGGACTTTGAGAAACGTCATCCTCGTGTTGCATCCAACCATTCAACCAAACGCGATGGACCCCAACGCAGAAGGCGGCCCGCCCAAGGTCGAGGTCGCTGAGGTTGACGTCGAGTTCGCCCCACCGCCCGGCCGGCCCCCCGCGGCGCCTGCAGCGCCTCCTCCGCCGCCTACGCCGCCATCACCCGAGGAGTTCGAAGTGCCGAGCGCCGCATCGCTCTTCTCGTCGGTCAAGAGCAATCGGTTGAAGCAGGCAGCTGAGCGTCGTATTCCCGACATCCCCGAACCTCCTCATCCTGGGGAAGCGGCTGGGGCTGATGCTGCGGCCTCACCGGCTGCCAATGCCGAGCCCTCCCCAACGTCAGGTCAACCTGCGCCTGAGCCGGCTCAGCCCCCGACTCCGCCAGTGGACACCTCCGCAGAGGACAAGCCAGCCAAGGCGACCAAGAAGAAGACGACGAAGGTGAAGAAGGCTAAGAAGGGTGCCGCCGAGAAGAAGGTTGAGCCTGAGCAACAGCCGCAGCCTGAGGCCGAGCCAACCCCCCCTCCTCCTCCACCTCCGCCTCCCAAGCCCACGCTCTCTGAAGAAGAAGCGGCGCGCGTTGAAGCACGGCTCAGAGCCGGCCTTGCGTCCAGGGTGACGGAGCTTGATACGCCTCTCGCCTCGAGCATCTTCCGTTCGGCGCGCGAGCCAGGATGGGACAGACCTGTAACTGATCAGGATCCCGAAAAGGTCGCCGAGTGGCAGGAGGCCGAGTTCCAGCGACGCCTGCGGGGCGAGTACGAGTCTTCTGAAGCTAACGTCGGCGAGGTCGTGAGTCGATCCGCTTGGCTGTACTGACAACAGGTCTGGGGCAATATGAACCGTCCGATGCGCCTGACGTCCATCCGCCTGTCTCCTCCCCCACCCACTACGCGGCGTGACTTCCTCGACCACATGCTCAAGCCGTTCATGGCGACGACGTGGCCGTCGTGGCTGTACAACACTCCTCCCCCGCCTGAGACGCTGCACGAAGTCCTCCTCTCGACGAAGTACATGATGCAGCACATCGACCAGCTGGGCGTGTTTGACATGGCGCACGCTGGTGTCCGGCTCGAACCCAGCCCGTCCGGGAACCCCGACGAGGTGGAGATGGTTCTCTCTCTACGTGAGAGGGGGCGCCTGTTCCTCAAGGCGGGAACTGAGTTTGGCGGGAACGAGGGCGGCGGTAATGTGACTGCTCGCATTCGCAACGCGCTGGGCGGAGGAGAGGCGCTCGAGGTCAACGCGAGCTTGGGTACAAAGACCAAGTCGGCGTACCAGGTGGGTCCAACTGTTCTGAACCGGATGGCTGATGCCAGGTGTCTCTCGGCGTGCCGGTGCTCGCGTCGCCGTATCTCAACTTCCAGATGTCGGCGTTCTCCCTAGACCGCGACAATACCGCGTTTGCGTCTCACCGCGAGCTGTCTCAAGGCGCGAGGCTCAAGCTTGCCGCCCTCACTCCATGGGGGAACCACGACCTCACATACGAGTACATCACGCGTCATATTGGGCATCTCCAGCCCAAGGCGTCAGTTTCGTGAGTATCCTCGCACCGAGTCGGCCTTCTCAGAATCGCCAATGCTCGGACTCGTATGTGGCAGAGCTAACGTTTTAGCATCCGAGAACAGGCAATTTCCTCAACGAAGGCATCGATCTCGCACACATGGACAAGCGACACCCGTGATGACCCTTGGATGGGGACGACCGGTCGCCTGCTCAAGGCGACTCATGTATGTCTGCGGCGAAGCCCAGGGAGCTGATGTCCAGGAATATGCCGGGTTGCCAGGGAGTTCCGAGCTGGCGCATTTCTTCAAATCGACCACGCAGAGCCAGGCGTCAAGGCCAATATTCCCAGGCTCCAATGTCGTGAGTGTCCACAGCTCCGAGAGGCTAGCCGGCAGTTCGGCATGGTAGTCCAACTGACTCCACCAGTTTGTCTCCGTCTCATCCTTCACATCGATCCTGTTCCCGCTCTGGAAGGGCGAGGGCAAGAGCTACCTGCCCGACCGCACCTTCCTGGGTGGACCAAACTCGGTGCGCGGGTTCAAGGTCGGCGGGTTGGGAATGAGCGATAGAATGGACTCGCTCGGCGGCGACCTAGCGTACGCGCTCGGCGTGAGCATGATCGCGCCCATCCCGAAGAAAGAGCATTGGCCGCTCAAGATCCAGTCCTTCATGAATCTCGGAAAGGTGGTGCGCTACGACCAAAGTGAGCCATGTCCATCTACAACTGCTAAACCCAGCTCGGTCGTTTGCGGACAACATTGGCAAGATGTACTCGAACCCTTCGCTGTCTGTCGGTATGGGGCTGCTGTACCGGTAAGTCAGCTGCTTTCACACACTGGAGCCCAGCTGACGCTAGATTCGACCCTCTCCGCATCGAGCTCAACTTTTCCATGCCGCTTATCGCACGTAAAGGGGAGCGCCTGGGTCGTGGGTTTAGCGTGGGCGTTGGCATCGAGTTCCTGTAGTCATTGCATGCACATCTCATCAAGTCATGTTAGGTGCTTGTTTGCCACTCTGAAGGCACCGGCCGCCACCCAAATTGCTCCCGCTGGGCCCCGCAACGTCACCGCTCTCCGATGATCAAGGACATCGAGATAGCACCATCGCCCTCATCCCGCTTCTTATCAACATCCTTTCCTTGGCATTTACACTTATTCCCATTCATTATCAACTGAGAATGTCAGCAGAAGACGACCGCGCACGCCGTCTTGCGGCTATTCAAGCCCGACTCGCCCCGCCACCCGACCCCGACGCGGGGACTGCTTCCGGCACTGCCACAGGTTCCGGAAACTCGACGCCGCTCTTTGGAGCGCCTCGTCACCTGCCCAAGGCGTGGTCGCGACCATCGGAGCGTGAGGAGAGGGAGAAGCGGCGCGAGCTGGCGCGTACCCTCCAACGTACGATTGTGCGGGATAGCACATACGCGCAGGCGGCGACCTGTGTTGAGGTAAGTGACGATTCGACGGGCAACGGGACGCGCAGGTATGGCCGTGGAGGGCGCTGAAGGCACTCCATGAGAGGGTATCATCATGTCCCAGGCCGTTTGTGGAATGTAGGACGTGGGGGGGAGGACGACATCTGGAGCGCATCAGCTACCATTCGCCCGCCGTATCTGACACAAGACCCTGCTTAAGATCGCCTCCAATATCCAAACCAACCGCGATCCCAAGTATCGCACGCTCAAGGGAGATAACGCCACTCTCAAGAACAAGGTGTTTTCCGTTCCCGGAGGACGCGAATTCATGGTCATGGTGAGCTAAGTCCTCCGCATCGAGCTCACGGCAGATGGGCTTTCGCACCGAGACGCGGAACTTCGTCCAGGTGTTTATCCTCGACCAGACTGACCGGCGCATGTTTGAGCTGGGTCTGGCCGCTGACGTGCTGAAGGAAGCGGTGAGTCGAGCCTGATTGTGATGGGGTGGCTGCCCGTCGCTGAGAGCCCGTCTCAGGTAAACGCCCAGC
Source organism: Cutaneotrichosporon sp. PL3408A (assembly GCA_023629975.1). NCBI lineage: Eukaryota > Fungi > Basidiomycota > Tremellomycetes > Trichosporonales > Trichosporonaceae > Cutaneotrichosporon > Cutaneotrichosporon sp. PL3408A. The sequence goes on from JAMAMB010000008.1 coordinate 1,482,703, forward strand.
TGACACCAGCTCCCCGATCTCCAGGCGCGCGTGGCGGGCACAAATCTCTCAAAGACATCACACAAGGCCGAGGAGGCGGCGCGTATCGCCGAAGCCAAGCGCCAGATCGAGGAGGACCGCGCGAGCGTAGCGGACCGCGTGAACCGTGAACGGGTTGGGCGGGACGCTCGCGCAGCGGCAGAGGCGCAAGCCGAAGCCGCAAAGAAGGCGCGAGAGGCAGCTGCAGCCGAGGAGGAGCGACGCTCTCGTGAGAGACGTCCTTCCAGCGGAGTGCGCGGTGCTCAACGACAGGATAAGCCTCACCCCCGATCCGCTGTCAACATGGACATGGGCGGACATGCTGACCCGACGGATGTGGCGGGTGTCGTTACTCAAGCAGGGGGACAAGTGGAGGATATTATGGACGACGACGGTGATTATGGACAGGGAGGAGATGAGTCGGACGAGGGTTATGACTCGGACGAGGGGTATTGGAACCAGCATCGCTGGGGACAGGGCCAGAAGCTTGGTGATTAGTTGTATTGTGAACAGCGGGTGGTGTCGAGTGGCATAGTGAATGAAGACGCATGTACATGGCTCACCACGTGCCGCTTTCTGCCTACTGACATTGTCACCCCTCCAGCACGGTCGTTAGGAGCAATTCATCGGGAGGAAGGGCTGGCTTGGGTCACACAGAGATGCAGCACTCCGCCGTGCTTCACCAAACGCACTCAGTTGCGGTCTGCAGTTGTGCCCGAATCCTGAGTCTTTAAGCCACACGCACTTCATGCTCGGAAGGGCTCAGCCGCATTCGCTTGCAACTTAGTGAATCCCTCCACGTAGGGAGTGGCCATTCCTCCGTGCCCTCATCGCAGGGTTGCTTCTACCTCCCTTCGCTCCACAGGCCCACTCCACAGGCCACAGGCGACGCTCGCTCTGGGCAATCCAAAAAGCTCGACAACGGCATGATTCGAACATGCGCTCCCGAAGGAAATTGATCGCGGCTTGCTTCCAGCGTTTGGAGGACGGCCTTCGAGTCAATCGCGTTAACCACTCCGCCACGTTGCCTGGTGGTCGAGCGATTTTTGCAGTAGATTTAAATATGGATCCACAAAAACACGGTGCAACGCAGACGTCGGGCGAGATGCACGTAGACCCAGCGCTTAGACCCGCACGTCAGAAACAGCGTTGCATGAGAGAATGAGAATATGAGAATGCGGATGGAGTCGCTGATGAACGGCTATGACGGTCTTGAGCATTGGACGTTGAAGTTTGCCAACGAAATCAACAGGTTTTAGGCCCCAGCTGGCGGTCGCGAAAAATTGATCCCGAAAATCGTGGATTGCGAAAATGCTACCACGTGGCTTAAAACCGACAGAATTGAGTGCCACCCTGGAGACACTCGGCCACTGGGGCCATGGAGAGGTTGCGAGGGGTACTTGGGCTCGAGTGCATCGAATCGTTTCTACCAACCTTCAAAACACAATTACAGTGGGTATCGACGACAGCGACGACGACGAGCGAGACTGCGAGAGACGGCGAGCAAGCGTGGCCACCCCCTTTCCCATCGACCACACCCTCTCCTTGACGACGACTCTCTCTTCCCACCGCCTCGCAGCTTCTCGCCAGAAAGGACACGAGCTGACCCGCAGAAATGACCAAGAAGCGTAGGGGTAACGGCCGTAACAAGAAGGGGCGCGGACACGTTCGCTTCCTCCGCTGCTCGAACTGCGCGCGCGCGGTTGCCAAGGTGAGAAGAGGAGCTTCGTTGGGCGGCTGGATGTAGAGCTGGGCTGGGCTTGCAAGGCGTCGAGGACTTCAAGACAGCGAGTGGCTTTTCGCCAGACGTTGGGGGCGAGACGGGGCGGCCTTGATGAGCAACGGTGTTCTGGGGCTCGGTGTCGACCGGTGCTCCCACTGCGATCTGCTGCTTTCTGTCTTCCACTGCACTATCGTCCAGTGAGGGGTTGACTGGTGGGGTGTGAAACTCTGTGCCGAGCCGTACAGCCATCACAAAGCCTTGCCAAGAACGCCATACTGCCCAACAACCATAACCCTCCATGCACAACACTAACCCCACAGGACAAGGCCATCAAGCGCAACTCGGTCAAGAACATGGTCGAGGCTGCCGCCGTCCGTGACCTCTCCGACGCGTCCGTGTACGCTGAGTACGCTCTTCCCAAGCTCTACATCCGCCTGGTCTACTGCGTTTCGTGCGCGATCCACGCCAAGGTCGTCCGTGTCCGCTCGGACAAGCCCGGCGCCATCAACTCGCGCAAGAACCGTGCTCCTCCCCCCCGCGCCATCTTCAAGGACGGCAAGCGTGTCAACCCTGCTGTTGCCGCCGCCATGGCTGCCAAGCAGGCCCAGCAGACCGCGTAGAGGGTTGGAGAGTCGGCGTAGCCTTGGGACTAGGGTCATAGCGTGATGAAGTAGTCCTTCACCGAGCAGTCATGAGCAAGCTAGCGAGCGCGAGCGACGTGGGGGCAAAAGACACGAGTCGTGACTGGAAGTTGCGTCCGAGGCCAAAGTGAATGGGCGACGTGAACGAGGGCGCAGAGGCGAGGGACGAGAGAGGAGAGGACAACTCATCTGTATGTCAAAAGTTCTGGGTTGATTCAATGAGGGCATGAGGAACGCACACCAGCACGCTGGATCAACTCTTGAGTCGTTGGACATATGCACAGAATCATCGTACAGGCTACGAAACGATTAAACCTCGCACCGCGGGCCCACGTCACAGCTCGCCAGCCTTCACCCGCTCTTGGACTTCCTTCAAATGCGCAACACTGCACCCTCCAACACTCTGCTTAGCCACACAGCGGTACTTGCGGGCCTGATCGCAGCCCTGTGCGCCACATCTGCTCTCCTCCTCCTTCGGAGGCTCTCGTTCTTCTCCAATGGCAATCCAGCTCTCCCGTCCGCGCTTGACTCCCACACTGAGCACCACGGACTCGCCTTTCATCCGCGACACCCAGCGCACGCCGTCGGGTACTGGCACGCGCTTGACTGGTGATACTTGGCCAGACCGGGGGGTCTCGGTGTCGTCGAGCTTGGAGCGCGAGCGGCCAGTCTGGGCGCGCAGGAGACGGTTGATGGTTTGGTCCTGAAGTCAGCAGGGCCCAGTGGCCAGCCGCAGCCAGGAGGAGAGAAGAAGAGCGCAGTTCGTAGTGCGCGACATTTATGCAGATGTAGAACACAGGCACCAGCTCATACGGCTTCATGGACTTCGACTCGTTCCGTCCCCTACCCGGCACGCAACTCACCTGCTCGTCCTGCAGACGCTGTTCGTTTTGGCGTTTACGCCGGCGGGCCATCTCCTCTCGTTTCTCCATACGCTCAGCCTCCGTGAGCTCGGGTTTAGGTTTCGCTTGGCCAGCTGGTGTCAGCATTGCTACAAGGGCACCCAGTTCGACGACGAGTGCGAACAGAGAGCATCTGCTCGAACCCGCGTCCAGCTCACCTGGAAGCTCAATCAGATGGTCTGCCGTATCCAGCAACCGCGCCCGCTGCCTGGCCGTCATTTTACTAGGCGACGCAGCGCGGGACGTTTCTCCTCCGTCCTCCACTTCCTCCTCCTCCTGTTCTTCTCCACCCTCCTCTTCGAGCTCGGCGTCTAGCTCCTCCTCTTCTTCCTCCTCTTCCTCCTCCTCCTCCTCGTCTTCTTCCTCCTCCTTCTGATTCGCCTGAGCAACAGCACGCGCGGACGCCTTGATCGCCGCTGCGCGCGTGCTTCCCCGCTGCTTCTGGGGCGCGGAGGCTGAGCGGCCGCGTCGAGCAGGCGGGGGCATTCGCAACCGGATGGTAGGTTTCGGCGGCGCTGGAGACTCGGCCTCGGATTCCGAGTCTGATATCAGCGGGCATACAGGTCAGGACGTACGCAGTTGGTCGCTATCAATGCCGTCGCCGCCGTCGTCGTCGACATCCATCTCGTCGTCCTCGCCTTCGCCGTCCTCGTCATCTTCCTCGTCATCCACAACCTCCTCCCCGTCGTCGTCCAGGGTTTCATCCAGCTCATCTGCTGCGGCCGACGAGGAGTCGGACTCAATCACGCGTTGTGCGCGGCGCGCGGCGGCTGTGACGGCAGGTGGCATCGCGAATTGAGTCGCGGAGGTCACGGCAGGAGTAGTTGATGGCGTTTGTAGTCAAGCTGCTGGCTCTGACAATCCGTACTCGTCCGTAGGCCGTAGGGCGTGGAAAATGTTGAGAATGAACGAGACGGAGATGTGTTGTTCAAGACTAAAGTCTCGTTGACATCTGGTCTTGACGAGGCGTGTGCTTGGTTCCGATTAGGTGACGCCAGGAACAGCAGTGGAGGTTGAGAGTCCCCGTTGGGTGGTGAGTCGCGCCCTTCTTCACCATCCAGCATCAAAAAAGCCTCTTCCATAGACGTACCCATATGTTATTGCTATGCATGCAGGAGCCACTGCAGACATGTCGAACTATGCAAACTATGCTACATGTCATTTTGACTGTCGAGCCATGGGTGTGGTCGTCGTTGTCGGATGTCAGCAGAAGCCACTCTGTCGCCGCTGCCGAGCCGCCGTCATTGCTCGGCCTGAATTTTCCCGCCTCTCACCAACGACATCTCTCATCCACCCACTCCGCCACCACCGACCATGGACTTCTCCCAATTCAACGCCGCCGAGCAGGCGCACATGTCCAAGCTCATCGAGCGCAAGCAGGTGCGTATGGCCGCTGCATGCGTCGGAGAGTGGGGCACAAGGGTCGGGGGGAAGATGTTGTTTGCCCTGCCGTTTGCGCGATGGTCGTCGACCTGTCGAGGCCATCGGCCTTCATGCAGTTGCGCAACTCCATTCAACCCCTTACCTTTTCCGCTTGGAGTTTAAGCCATTTTCCCGTGAGCTAACGTGCAGATGCAAGACTTTATGCGCCTCTACTCCGGCCTCGTGGAGCGGTGCTTCAACGCCTGCGCGCAGGACTTCACCTCCAAGGCGCTGACGGCCAACGAGGTGAGTTTTCACCCGATTCAGCTGGAACTAGCGTAGGAGAGCATACCGAATGGAGCGGGGAGGGTGGGGACTTGACAATGGCAGCGTAGCTGTTCGGCCTTCCATTCGAGCTCCCATTTTCTCTCATTGATGCGGCCTGCTGTCCTCCGTGGTGTTGCCAGATGTTGCGATGGCAGAGGTCCAGCTGGGATGTCTGTTACGCTCAAGAGGGAGCGCCCTCATAACCTTTCTTGTCGCTCAGTAGTGCCCGCTCACACCAGACCACCTGCGTCAACAACTGTGCGGACAAGTTCCTCAAGCACTCTGAGCGAGTTGGCGCCCGTTTCGCGGAGCACAACGCCGAACAGATGAAGTAGGCGGCATCATGTATTCTAGTCCACTCCGTTATTAGCGAGCGAGCGGACAACATCAAACCGGGAGCACTGACGAGGGAGAGACAACTGACGGTCGTCATCGCGCCATGCTAAGCCGCAGTCTGGGGTTGATCCTCTTGCGGGCGAGACTCTGTGACATGCTGTGACAATGCATATGCTAAGCTACATGGGTATAACATGCAAAGACTACCCTTTGCCCGTTGAGCGCTTGTTCTGCCAGTCAGCGCATGCCCTTCGTCATTGATGCTCGTTCTGCAACTCACCCTCCAGCCGAGGTATCCCTCCCGCTCCTCGTCACCTGCAGCTCGGCGAGTCGGCCTGCGGCGGTGACCCTCTTCAGGTTCCGGCGCGCTCTCAAGCCCCATCTGCAGCCTGCGACGGTGAAACCCGCCCTCGAGCTCCGTCCACCACATCTTGAGCGAGCGCTGGAGATCGAGGTCACGCCGCCCCCGGGGATTCAGCCAGTTGTAGAACCCTTGCAGCTGCTCCGGTGTGTCGTACACCGCCCACTCGCCTGGCGCAAGTCGGCCCTCGCCTTCCTCCTTGTCGCGCTTCGCCTGGAGCTTGTCCTTTGGCATATTTGGCAGTGTTTGCCGCGTAAGCTCAATGTCGAGGTCCTCCGCGCCTTGAATGTACAGCCGTCCTGTGCCCCACACGACCTTGCCGTCGGTTAGGAGGGGAGCCGATCCTAACCCGTCCATCCACCAGACCCGATTTTGGAAACGGTCCCACCCAAGAGGTCGCGCGCGGAGAGTGTATAAGTGACGGCGGAAGTCGCGCTCGATCTCATGTAGTCGGACGTCGAGAGCTGCCTCCTCGTCTTCCAGACGCTTGCGGTCCGCCGCGAGCTGCCGAGCTTCTAGTCGTGCGGCTTTGACCTCCTGGCGCTCCTTGGCCGCCTGGGCTGCCCGCATCGCCTCCTCGGCCTCGCGCTCTGCAGCCCTCTCTCGCATTGCGCGGCGGCGGGACGCAGCAGTGTTGGCCCGCACTTCTGGGGGAGGGGACGACACATGTGACTGGTCGTCGCCGTCGCCCCCCATCGACTCGTCCAGCTCGTCGCGCTCGGTGTTGGCAATTGTCCCATTGATATGACCGTTTGGCGAGGCAGCCCGGCTCTCACCCGGCTCGCCCTTGACTTCAGCATCGCCGTCTGCCTCCTCCTTTTTCTCCTCTTTGGGCTCCAGCGCCTCCCGCTCCGCGCGACTGTCGTCAGCGACGTCGAGCTATCACAGCTCGGGCACTTACACCCTCTTCCATTCGCGCTTAGCCTCGATTTGGTTCTTGCGCACTTCAGTCAATTCCGAGGTCGCCTCCTCCATAAAGTTGCGGATCACCTCCGTCTGCGCCACGAGCTCGATCAAGAAGTCGATGATGTCGAGCTTCTGTGTAAAGTGCAGCGAGACATACCGCCGTTCGGGCTTGGCTGGAATTAGCCCAGTCTTGCTGTTTGACGAGGGCCCCGTGGACCATGTAGGACGTGTTGGAGCAGGCTTGTTCTCGAACGTGAGAAACAGGATGTGGTCGAGATACTTTGGGAAGGTATCCAGTGTTGCGCGGTCCCAGAGACAACCCACGAGCGCCTGTTCCCACCCCCGGCGATTGTCGCGGAACGACAGCTCCTTCCTGGTCCACGACTCAGACATGGACGTGACGACAGGGCGAAGAGTTTCGGCCGTTGCGCCCTTGGTACCTTCCCAGTAGTCCAGGTCGTTGTCGGGTGTCAAGCCTGTGTGGACGAGAGGGCGCACTGGTTCGTTCCCAGCCTTCAAATCATTCGACAAAGCTTTCAAGAGAACTGCGTGTATTTCGACAAGCAGTGGAGGAGTGCCGGTATACGGGTCGGTATGGTAGAGGGATTGCTCGAAGTCGTCTATTGTGAACGAAGAAAGGCCGAGCGGCAACCCCATGACGTTGAGGAAGCTCCACACCATGAGGAACTTCTCAAAGTGTTCGCCAAAGGGCAGCTCTTTGCTCGGAGTTGGTCGCACCTCGATGCGACCCGCCGCACCGTCGCGATCTTGGTTGTACTCCATGAGGAGGTCTAGAGTCAGCCCAGGTCTTCAGCAAACGACGCACCCTCAATGGGGTACTTGAGACCCCTTGTCTTCTTCTTTACCTCCTCTTCCTTCTCCTTGGCCTCCTCCTGTTCTTTCTCTTTCCTTTCCCTCTCCTCTTCCTTCAACTTCTCCCGCTCCGCTTTTGTCAACCGCTTCTTCTTTGGTGGTTGTTCTGACTCCGCCTCTTCCTCCGACTGGTGGGTGATGCCCAGACGCTCCTCGCGGTCCCGCTTGCGCCTGTCCATCTGCGCCTCGCGATTCGCGACGATCGCGGCTCGCATCTCATCCGTCATCTCAAGCGGGAGGCCATATCGAAGGGCAATGGGCTTCTTGGCGATCCACGGTGAGTAGATGGCCGCGTCGCGTGAGACACAGTCGCGAATGAAACGCTTCAGCATCGCGCGAGAGAAGTTGATGCGGTCGCGGCTGTCATCAGCTGACGTGTTCGGGTTGGCGACTCACGAGATCTTGTCTGCTTGTACCTCCATGACACTTCCTTCCCACTTCTCGCCACGGCTCTCATCCTCGCTATGTTCCCCCTCACCACCCTCCTCGATTAGACGGACTTGATAGAAGTATTTCATGGGGTCGTCAATCGCGGCGATGTCGTCTATCTCCATATTCAAGTCGGTAGCGTATGGGTGGTACTTCGAACCGCCAGGAGGGGGCTTCAGGTCTTTCGGTGGAAACGTCTTGACGACCCGCGCAAGGTACTTGTCCCCCTGGACGTCGACAAACACTTCTGCGAGGGGTCAGCGGCGCCTCTGGTAAGATTACTCACTCTCATCATCGAAGAATCGGTTGTGGAATCGCTCAAACACTTTGTCTGCAAGTGTCTCGAGCTTGCCCTCGACCTGGAAATGGACGGACTCTAACACAGCCTTCTTCAGAGGTCGTGGGAACCGCGCATGCAATTGCTTAACCTCACGATGTTCATTCTGCAGCGCTTTGAAATACGAGAGCTGTGACTTTCCGCTCACTCGTTGTCAATAAAGTGCTGGGCGGTTTTGTTGACTAACCTTCACACTGGAATACTTGTTGGTCGTAGAAGGCGCGACGCTGGGCGTACGTCCTGTTCCAGTTAGCTACCGATTTGTCCAATATCTCACTCGTAGTCTAAGAAAATCTCGCCGGTCTCCGGTATGAAGAAACAGTCGACATTCTTGACCCGATACCCCGGGACTGGTCCTGTGGGTGGTGGAGGTTGGGCACCACCGTTAGGTGTGCCATTAGCCTGTGTGCTTCCCCGAGGCTTCTTGGTCACCGGTGCGGACAGCGTTGGATCATGCAAGGCAGCCATTAGTTTGTCGAGCTGCTCCTCGTCGTTCTTCGAGTCCTGGAGGAAGTGGTCGGCACCCGATCCTGAGGTGGCAGCTGAAGGCGAGTCGGCTTGTGACGCGTTTGCGTGGACCGGCTGAACGATACTAGATAGTGAGGGCAGCGGGTGCATGAGCACCGGCTTGCGCTTGAGGAGCGGCATGGCTGATGATGGCGACGGTGGCGGGTTCGGCGGCTGCTAGCAGTTCGGACCGCAATCGGTATTGGGGTGGGTGAGGTTTTGTTGTTTTTCCCCGACTCTCGGTAACAACCCTGTCCAACCGCACGCGTCGGTGGAATAACAGTTGGAAGGGCCCACGAGAGTCAAGAGGCGGGAAGAGATGAGCTGGGATTGGGCGCAGTGGGCGGCAACAAGCAGGTCGACGGGTGGGAGTTGGGCTGGCCGGTCGAGGTTGGACCGGTTAGGTCGCTAGGTATGCACTGGGACGCGATGGGGGTCGCGAGGGCAGCGATGGGGTCGCGCCGAAGAAGGATGCGGGCAAGAGAGGGGGTATGTGCTAGAGTAATGTGAGAGTCGAGAGGGAGAGGGGGAGTAGAGATCAAGATGAGGATGAGAGTGAAATTGAGACCAAGAGGCGCGCGGGGATACAGGATCGAGGGGGAGGAGGATGGGGGAGGAAGGGGTGGGAGAGCGAGGGCAGGATGGGTTGGGTCGGTGGGAGGCTGAGGGAGACATAGACGAAGGGGACGGCAGGGTGAGATATCAACGCTGGGTCGGTAGACACAAAGCGTCACCTGCGGAATAGTTGCAGCTGTTGTTTGTAGAGAACAATGTAGACACGTTGACAAGAGGTCATTTGTGAGTGAGCATGCATGCATTGATGATGTATTACGATGAGACGAGTAGCAAGTAGGAAGGAGAAGTGGTGATGGATGTAGGTTGTTGGTGGTGGACTGTGAAGAATATGGAATTGAGCTATGAGGGGGCCAAACAGCGCGTCATGTTAGCCCTCCCCCGCCCAGCTGCGTCCAGAGGCCTCCAGAGGCCAGAGGCACAACAAACAGCTCAACCTCCACCCAGCCCATGTTTTCAAGTGCCACGCGATATTTATCCCGCTATCGCCGATGTGGTGGGTGGGGGGCATGGGGGGCCACTGAGTGACCGATCCCTAACTGTGCGGTGGCAAGTTGCCGCTCTTTTCCCAACCTCCCATCCAACAAAGGAGCGGAACTATGACGCATTAGATGCCAGCGGAATCAAATTTGGACTCACTACTTGTGGGAGAGTGGGAGAGGGGGAGGAGTGGGAGGAGGAGGCGAGGAGAGGGACAAGGCGAGGAGAGGGACAAGGCGAGGAGAGGGACAAGGCGAGGAGAGGGGGAAGCAGCTCCAGCCAATGCCGCCAGGCAACGGGAGGCACAATAACTACCCACCCATCATCATCTTGTACTTGCTCACTATCAATATCACCACGTTCGCCATCACGGCAAGAGTCAACGTCGCATCCACCTCCTCAACTCCCCCACCCCTCCTCCCCCCTTCCCCTTCCCCCACCCTTCCCCCTCCCCATCACCACCACCTCACCCCTTGCCGCCACTACCTCTCTTCCTCGACCCACTTCGTCATCAACCCCCCACGCCCAAACCACCACCACTCCCTCCAACACATCCAACACACATCCACCTCAAGGCCCTCCAACTAAAAGGTAGCCTCGTGAGTCGTCTCTCCTCTTTCCTTGCATCCCCTCTTCCCTCCCACCTGACCATCCCTTCATCCACATTGTGACTTGCACCTGCCCTTTGTGAACTATCACCATCCGCATGTCCGCACGACTCTTTTGGGATCCCGCTACGCCCTTCGCCGATCTTCGATAAACCCACCGCCCACGCACCACCGCTCCTGTGACGATACCACCACCACCACCACCACCACCACCACCACCACCACCACCACCATCACTGCGACAACATGATATCGTGTAACTTTGTATATCCCGCTCCGGCCTCTGCTGCTCGCCGCCGCCACTCATTACTGTGATCACTGACAGAGTTCCAACCGCGTCTGTGGAACGCGTCATGTCCGACACTACAGCAGCCAACAAACGCCCCGCCTCCCCCCTTCCCGACCACAACACGGCCAAGCGCGCGCGCGAGGACTCGTCATCATCCACATCCAAGGCCGGCGCAAAGTCTGTTGTTAACAAGAAAAAGATGGATGACAATGTCGAAACGTGAGCTCAAACTGCCGCGCACCTTCCTTCTGCGGAGGCCACCTGCTGACAACTCTGCAGTGGCAGCACCGGCGAAGCCGGCCCTTCGTCTGGCGCCACCATCTCTGCCCCTCCCACCTCAATCCCCGCTACCCCGGCCAAGCCTTCGGACTCCACTCCTCCCGGACAGCAGATCTCAATGCGCGCCTTGATCGTGACGCAGGACGCCTCGGTCATCATCGGGCGCGGTGGAACGCACGTCAACGAGATTAGGGTAAGGCAAGGGCAAGGGCGAGTGACTGACCGTGCAGGAGAAGTCTGGTGCCCGTGTGACCATCTCCGAGTCTATTCCAGGCAACCCAGAGCGGATATTGAACGTCTTCGGCGCCTTGGACGCCGTCAGCAAGGTGAGTTGAGCGAGAAAGGGGGGAAGGAGGAAGGAGGAAGGAGGAAGGCGGGGAAGGTGCGAACAAGCGATCCGGGACTGAGGTCGCGCTCAACATGGGAGTTATGCTCACACCACAGGCCTTCGGCCTCATCGTCCGCCGCATCAACGACGAGCCATTTGACGTCGCCTCCGTTCCGGGCTCTCGTGCAGTCACCATCAAATTTATTATTCCCAACTCCCGCATGGGCAGTGTGTGAGTATATCGTGCCCCCGGGTAGGACGGTCGCTGAGACGCAGAATTGGCCGTGGTGGATCCAAGATCAAGGAGATCCAAGACGCTTCTGGTGCCCGTCTCAACGCATCTGAGGTCATGCTTCCCGGGTCCACGGAGCGCATCCTGTCCGTGTCTGGTGTCGCCGACGCGATCCACATCGCCGTCTACTATATCGGCACCATTCTTCTCGAGTACCAGGAGCGCAACCCTGGTCCTCCCAGCGGTGCATACCGCCAGCAGCCTGGCGGTTTCCAGCAGCAGCCGCAGCAGCAGCAGACTCCTCCTCAGGGTGGACCTCCTCCTGCCCGCGGCAGTGCTGACTTTGGCGGTGGCCCCGGGTCGCAGACGCAACAAATCTTCATTCCCAACTCCCTCGTCGGTGCCAGTGAGTCTGCGACTGCCGTGTGCTGAGCTACGCTGACACTTAGTCATCGGCAAGGCTGGCGTCAAGATCAACGAGATCCGCGCACAGTCGCAATGCCAGATCCGTGTCACTGAACCCGGTACTGCTCCCGGACCTGGGCAGGTTGCCAACCCCGACGAGCGCCTGGTCACCATTACCGGGCAGCCCAACAACATCAACGTTGCTGTGCAGATGCTGTACCACCGTCTTGAGTCGGAGAAGGCCAAGGCCGCCCAGGGCGGCGTGTAGACAAGAACACTATTTTCTCGATCTCACAGCGTCTTTGTCCCCACAATCACACCCTTTCCCCCTCACCCCCAACCCCAGTCCCAATCCCTCCCATTGCCTATCTCCCTTTCCCCTCCCCCATCCACCTACCGCCAACTACCAAGATGTTGATGACCTACGTGCTATTGTGAGCTAGCACCGGGAAGTTTATAGCGATATGGATTCGCAGTCTGGAATGTGACAGCCCTTTTTCCGGACGTGCTTTATCGTAATGGCCTTGCAGCCTGGCGGGCCTTCCTCGTCTCACCATCTTCATACAGAAACGGCGCCAATGGTTGGTATAGATAGTTGTTCCGCAGGCTGTTAGAGTCCGAAGGCGAAAACGAGATGCCTTGTACAGCAGTATACAGAGCTGTCTGCTGTCAGTTCGCAGGGGACGAGATGAGGAACATTGAGAGAAGTGGGTAAAACGTCGTTGGCAACAAGCATACCCACCCTGGACGCTTTTGGCGCCTCCACTTTCAGCGAGGACGTCATTCCGGCTGCGGGCCGTTCAACATCTCATTCCCCTTTGCTCACTACTTCATTTACGACTACGACGACGATGGGAACGTCCAATCACGACCCAGCCGCGCCAGTCGATGCACCGCGCTTGGATACGCTACCGCCGGAGATTCTGGAGAGCGTGTTTGACCTCCTCGAGCATGGGGACCTGGCTACCCTCCTCCGAGTAAACGCGGCTCTTCTGGTGATGACGTACCCCGTGCTCTATCGGCATATCGTGCTCACAGAGGACCGCTGGGCGAGTTTTCGGCCCTTCACGCATCCTCGGCTTGCTGAGCTCGTATCTCCGCCTCTGAATTACACACACACCATCCATGCGCTGCAGCATGAGCCCTCGTTATGTGGAGGTGTGGTCGACGACCTGCGCGATGCAGAGCGCGGATTCCGCAGCAACAGCGCAGACGATGATGACGATAAGGTCGGCAACGTCCATGACGATAACCAGACGCAAGACGATTCCGATGGCTATGACGATGCTCACGACGACCGTGACGCTGCGACGGCTGACAACTACGGCGTGCCCTTGCTTTCACTGCCAGCTACAGCGCATCCCAACGTGAGGGACATGTGTCCTCTCCTCTCGTTAGATCCCCACACACTGGTAATACGGCACGCTCCCCTCCTTTACGTCCGCGTCTGCTACTCATTCCACGCGATGCGAGTGGCTCGCGCGATTGTGGCCTTCACCCCCGACTCGGCTGTCGTGGGCACCAACTTCAAATACGAAGTAGCCCCCGATGGACCGAACGGCTTCCTGCGTCGCTTTCCCAATGCGGGGGTCATCGTGTGGGTGTTTGCTGTGGGTCCTGGGGAGACGTGGCGACCAAGTCCCAGGCCGCGGAACGCTGATCCACGGCGCGACTGCTTCGACTGCAGTAACGAGAAAGAGCGGGAGGGGGAGAGAGAGGACGCTTATGTCGCACACACCTGGGTTGGACGTCTGCTGTCCCCGCACGTTTTGGCAGCGCTGAAACGCCGCTGTCCCGCTGTGAGGGAGCTTGTTCTCGTCAACGTTGAGAGCATCGATCCGATTGCGGTGGTTGCAGACGAGCCGCATGATACGGCTCGAATTGGAGAAGTTGTGCGAGACTGGGTCGCCGCGCAGGTCGCGCGAATGGGCGAAGGATGGGCTTACGAGAAGGAGTGCGAGCATGGCGTGAAGGTGCGCTGCCCGACCATGGACGAGTTCGTTGTGGAAGAGCGATTGAATGGAGGGGTTCGACCCTGCGAGATCGAGACGTGGTACCAACATGTGGGTGAGTTGGCTGTCTGCGACACGGCAGCTGACGCTCAGAGTGATAAGTGATATACACTAGAGTAATCATAATCGGGGGGAAATCAACCCGTGCTGTAGCCATCAAGATCTGTCTCCATCGATGTTATCTATGATACCTGCTGTACACCTACACCCATATGTAGCCACCTCCACGGTCATCCTTGTCCCCGTCCAGCATCCGGACAGCCATGTGGCCTGGCACTTCGCCGCCCCAGTCGGTCGTGCGGAAGTACTCTTCAAGGGAGAGCCACTTAATCGCCTCCAGTCTAGCGCGTACGGCCTCCTCAACACCAGCATCGCACTCATCCTTCCCTTGCGTTTTCCCTTTCTCCCGTATCCTTCGCCCAACCCAGCGACTGAAAGCCTCCTCCCCAGTCTCTTCCTCCAGAGCCAGACTGCCTTGCTGAGCTTCAAGTGGGACTTCATTGGCATGGCTCGTCCCAGGGGGAACGTAGACGTCGATGACCACGCCGCCAGAGTGCGCGACTGCCAGCGACGCGAGTGCGCTCACGGGCAGCGCGGTCGGTGGGCGCCCGTAGTCGTCCAACCCCACCAAGGTGAAACGCACGCTTGGGGGCTGGTCTGCTATCCACGCTGCCAGGCGCCCCACGGCCTGCCAACACCGGTAATGCGAGCTGTCCATGTCTGAAGAGAGGGAAGGGGAGAGGAACATTGAAGAGAGGCGAGGAGGAGGTGGCAGGATGAGCTGAACAATATCGGCTGAGCCTGCGGAATCGAGGAACCGTGGGTCTGCCGTCAGAACAGCGTTCAGCCCCGTGTCGTGGACATACTCTGCCTTGGTGCGCCCAAGTTATAGCCTCCTTCGCGGGCGGGCACTGCGGAAGCTGCGACGCACACAATCCGCCGAGCGCTCGTTAACACCTCCGCACTCATGTGCTCCGTCAGAGCGGCAGTCACGGCATCCGCAAATTGAAACCGCGTCCGCACGACAATCTTCTCCGGGCGCAGCTTTGACACGGTGCGGCATGGATCGTCTGGCCAAGCACTGGCCGCCGATTTACCAAGATACGCTCCGCGAGCAAATGTCAGCACGAGGGTGTGGAGATTGGGCAGCCGGGGACTGCCCACTGCGTGGCACTCGTCACAGCTGTGTTGGGCGTCCATGTACAGCGTGTGCGTGTGAATTGTGTGCGTGGACTGAAGGGCTCTGCGAAGTCGGAGGCCGCGATACTGGTCGTTCACGACCATACTTCGATAGAGATGAGGTGTGAAAGTTTCGTTGAAGAGCGTGTTTACGCGGCAGAGAGTGGAGAGGTTTGAGGGCGAGACGAAGGGAGCCACGTCGGACAGCACGTCGACAGGGTAGTGCCATAGTTCGGTTTCGAAGGACTGGTGTCTGCCTACTGAGTTAGATGACATATTGTTGTGTTCTGCAAATTGGATTCTCATGAGCGAGTGAGATGTATTAACCGGTTGGAGCACGCGGAGATGGGACCGGCGACGGAGGTTACGGCGGAGCTGATGAACGAGGGCACGGGGCAGAGTTGGTCCATGATACGGATGCATGTAGCCGGATCAGTCCACTCAACCACCGACCGCCGACATGACCCTCTGCCATGACCCCCTGCCAGTGCCCGTTTCAGCTACAGTGCAACAATCAAGAGCTGGCTAACAACCACAATCTTACTCCTAACCACATAGCCACCTCGAACAACCCACATTATTCCTATGCCCTGAGCATACGCGACGAAGCAGACGGCAAGGCGAGGCGTTCGTCCTAAACAGTATGCACGGCGGGGAGGTGCGCTGCCGGTTGCCCCACGGCTTCCGAAAGAGCCAGCGTGGCTTCAAAGCCTGAGGATACGGTTTCGGGCGTTCTTGTGCTCAACAGGAGCGCGGACGGTCGCTGCAATGCCACCTGGTCCGACGCTCCATATGGAAGGTCGGTAACTGTTGGCTGGAATGAGCCTATCGAGGATGTGATGGTGAGCTACTGGCTTGACGGCATTTCTAGGAACCTTATGCTGACTGCTGACAGCAGCGCGTCTTCACCAACATGACCAAAGTCGAGGTCGCCGATGACGACGAGCCGTTCTGGTACAAGGACATAAACGGCGACCCATACGATCCTAACTCGTCCATGCGCGATGTCATGGGCGACGAGGATGGCTGGGTGCGTGTGGTGATCAAAACGAAGCGCACGGCCAAAGCTTCCTCAGAGTCGGCGAAGTCGAAGGCCAAAGAGACAACCGCAGCCACCAAACCAACTGCGAAGAGTAACGGTTAGTTTACTTCTGTCAACGTTGCTGACTGTAGACAAGACTCGACAGTATGATGTCTTCATTGATAACGACGACAAGGAGCAGTTGTGCCGCCTGATGTGGGGTGAGTGCATGCTGTTGGTACCTTGGAGGTACCAGGTCGGTCCAGCTATTCGGGCCCTTACCACTCTACACTCCATCAAGGTTGCCAGAGGCAAACAAGCGAGGCGCTACGTATTATGCGACCAAAAGGGGGAGGAGTATCTCAATATCCCAGACGACAGACCGCTTGAAGAAGTCCTGCTAAACGTCCTCCGCACTCGCTGGCCTGTGTTGCTGCGGGTCTTCATCAAGACGTCCTAGACATTGCATTATAGTGCCCAAAGTAGGCAACCAGCCTCGATGAACTAATCGACAGCTTGTGGAGATATGTCGAGTAACTGCTGTGCGTGCGCGGCATTGTGCGGCAGAGGAGGAGGCTTGATGGTCATGGTCTCGGGAAAGCATCATTGGCGGGGCATGTAATGCTTTGGGTTTGGCTCTGCACTTTCGATTAACTCGACCCTCAGTCGTGTCGTTATGTTCCCTAGTAGAGTATGTCTAAGGCGTTGCTCATGCACGTCCTGACAACTCGGCCTTGGGCATCTCGGTTACGAATGAACAACGTGCCACAACAATACGAACAACTACAGCAGCTTTAGAGTTATGGACAGTCGATAAACATCATTGCCACCATCTGCTTCTTCCTCCTCCTCATCCATGACTTCTTGCAATGTCGGGTTGCGCTGATCCAGGTTGGTAATTCGCAGTGCGTCAGCGCCCTCAGCTATGCGGAATCGGTAGAGTTGGGCGAGGCGCCTCATGACCGTTTCCACGGTATCATCCAACTGGGCCCTGAACGCCAACGGCCCATTGCTGTCCTTACGCGTCAAGCCGCAGTAGATCACGATGAAGCAGCGCGGCGAGCTCGGACTCCCGAGCGTACTCATCGGTCATGGGTGCGGGCTTGTAGTAAAACCGTAAGGTACAGCAACTTCTCCCACTCGTCCCGGATGTCTTCCGCGTACTCAATTTCTTTCACCTCCCTGAATGTGAGGGTGTGTGGCCTCTCCTCATCGTGCAACTCAAAGCGAATGGCGTCCTGGCCTTCAGCAATCTTAAAACCGTGAAGAGCAGCAAGCTCCCGCATGACGGTTTGCACTGAATCGTCCATGTCGGCGTTGACGACTGCATGGACTTCACCAGGAAGGTGAGAGGACAGGCTGACGGTACAGAGGTCAGTCACACGATGATTCCGGTAAGCTTGTACGTCCGCAGTGCCGATGACAGACTGGTCCGAGTGATGTTGACAAACCGGCAGCTGCTGGCGACGCGAGAGAGCCAAGTCCGCCTCATTTACCAATGTCGCCATCGGCGACTTCCTCGCCTTCGGACGAGTCCTCAGATTCGGACTTGGATTCGGACTCGGATTCGGCAGGGTCGTCGGCGTCGTCAGACGCGGGCCGGTCGTCTAAGTTGTCGGAGGATGGTGAGTCTGATAATCAGCGAGGGAGCTCACACGCAGAGGAGGAGGTCCTCGTTTTGGTCAAGGAGGAGCTCTGGTTCCGGCTACATGGTGACGGCAGGTGCACGGCGGGTGTTACGCGCTGGTGCCCACCCGGCCGCGGCGGTATTCTTACTTCGGCGCGCAGAGAGCATGGCCAAGCGTTAATCGATATTGCGCGTCAGTATGGGAGGGATAATGGTTATGACGACCTCAACTTCCTCCGTTTTGAGGCCGTCAAGGAGATTCCGCGTGGCGCCTCCCTCGAGGACACGGCGAGGGCGCTCAGACCGGATATGGACGAGGAGGAATTGTGCGATACCACGGTCCGTGTCACTGTATTTAGGAGGCGTATTTGATTTCGGTGCGAAGACGTTGTGCGGTACGGTCCACCTAGATAGGTCGTTTATGACGAGTATGTTTCTGGACAGCGCCTTCCGAGGGCTGAAGAGTCTTGCCTCATCCGACGTTCCTCATTCATTACTCTTTTCACGTCCCTGCACCAGCTGGCCACGCTGCCCAACGTTACGGACGCGCATTAGACCATCCCTATACATCATCACGGATGAAAGAACCGGTTCATGATTAATGCCGCGTCTCTTGTTTCACGCGTTTGCTTTTCTGGTGCCTGTGCGTCCTCGTGCCCTGCATGTCCCGCCTGATGGCGGTGTTCTTTGCACCTGCATTGTTGCAACTGATCCATCCTTCACGCCCTCTGCAACATCCCTTACAATGCTGCCAAGCAAGAGAGTAGCCGCAGTCGACTCGCAGCACGTCCCCGCTGCCCAAAGCTCATCCAAGAAGGCTAAACCCGCCGTTCACAATGCCCCTTCTCGCACCGCATATCAAGATGGAACCCCGCTTTCAACCCCGACTCCTACCGCCTGTGCGTTGCTGCCCTTCCCCCTTTAGAGAGTTATCAACTGACGGGGATAGATAGTGTACAGACAGAGAGGCTGTGGTGGGACAAGCATGGCGCAGGTCTCGAGTATCACGGCGTCACGACTGCTGTGCCCGTCTCGATGAATGACCGTGCTAGCGCCGTCATGCGCAAGCTGGCCCCGATTTACAACTTGAACCTCCCAACGGATCCGGATGCCATGAGCTTCCATCTTACTAGCATCGGCAAGACAGAGGTTCACGACCCCACGCTGGGGTCCGTCGTGAGCATGCCGCACGAGTGCGACGACGACGCCGAGTGCGCTGCGAGCAAGCACTATCTGAGTGTGTACATACGCATTCCCGCTAAGGCTCTCCCCCCGCCATCAAATCCTGTTAGACAATGAAGAGCGTCAACGCAACATCTGCCGCCGCGACGCTCAAGAGGATGGAACAGCGAGACGCTCAGGTCGTTCGGTCACCTGCTCAGTCGCGTACCATCGCCACCCCTACAGCATCTGGCGCGCGGGCTCACGCTGGTCCAAGTGCCTCGTCGGCGACTCTGGCTTCGGCCCACCCTAGTACCGCCAGGGGGCCTCCTGCCGGTCACGCGTCCGCCCCCCACCTACCCTCCGACACCACCTGCGTCGTCCATGCCCATCCATACACGCAAGAACAAGCCAAGGCCGAAGAAATTCCTCGTCAAGCCTGGGAAGACTGTCGAGGAGGAGCTGTGGATTGAGGACTTGAGTGAGTCCAAGTCGCGCCGCGTCTACTGCGGCCTCCGACGCGACCGGAATGACGGCGAGGTTGCCCTGGTCGCTGGGTGGGAGGAATCCGTCGAGTCAAACATGCGCCATCTTGCACGGCTGTATGGATTCACTATCGCAGACGGCCCTGGGTCTATGACTTATTCCATGATGGGCACGGAGTTGAAGAACCCGACGCTGTCGGACGTAATCGAACACGACGACTGCTACAATGACAAGAGAAGGAAGGGGTTGGATCTCATGTACCGTCTGAAAGTCACGGTGAAGCGTGGATAGACAACCAAGAAGACGATATCCACCGGGTTGGCCGTGGCACGCCTGATCATGGCATCCGAACCTGTAAATCTAATGCCATCTACATCACGCCTCTGCTGTACGACACCGGTTGATGTTCACCTCAGCCATCCGGCCGTCCTCGTTAAGCGCCAAGACGGCGTCAATACCTCCCTCCTCCCTTTACTGGAGCGATATAGCCGCACCGCCGTCGACAAGCAAGCTAGCGCCTGTGCAGTACTTGGCCATATCCGACGCAAAGAAGACGACAGGCTGCGCAATGTCATCCGGTTCACCGAGGCGGCCGATAGGGATTCGTCGTGTCATGTCCAAGCGCTTCTGCTCATTCGACAAGTCCTCCTTGTTGATATTCGTCTCGATAGTCCCTGCTATCAGCACCGCCCACGCCCAAACCCACCTGGCAACACGGAGTTACACCTGATCCCCATGGGCCCCAGCGCAATCGCACAACTCTCCATTAGACTCTTGATACCGGCCTTGGTCGGGGTGTAATGGCACTGCTCTGCCCCGCCCATGAGTGCCGAGATACTTGAGATCGCCACGATACTGCCCCCCTTCGGGCTTTGAGACGCCATCTGGTTCGCGACGGCCTGAACGGCGAAGAAGGCGCCATTCAGGTTGACATCCTGTACCCGTCGCCACAGGTCGTGTGGGAGGTCCAGGAAAGCGTGGAACGGGCAGATACCGGCATTCGAGACTAGAACGTCGATTCGTCCAAATGCCGATACGGCGGCCTCCACAAGGGCTGATGCTGTTGACGCCTGAGCGATGTCACCCGCCACGATGGCGGTGGTTGCTCCCGCGTCGCGCACTAGTCGGTCGACGTCGTTGATATCAGTTTCGGTCGAAGACCCCAGATGATGCAGGACTACACCCCGTGCCCCATGCTGTGCACAGGCTGCCGTCAGCGCTGAAAGAGAAAGACTGACCAATAGCTGTGGCCCGCCCGATGCCTGTGCTGCTGCCTGTCACGACGACGACCTTGCCTTCGAGGAGGCGGGTAGCGACCATTCTGCACTCTGTGGTTGGTTGCTACGACGTCAGACGATCCGAGAGTGGGGATTTCGGGGAAACGGATGTTCAGTGCGTCGACTGTCGTCACGTCTAGCCCGTCAAGCTGTTCGGAGAAACACTCGACTTGTATTTCTGGAGGGGCTGAGAGTCAAGCATGGCAGTTGTTGAAATGGGTTCGGCATTTCGGGCCACCGTTCACGGGCCGGGCATGCGGGTTATGTTTGTCCCGAATTGATGTGTTGCCGACAGTCGGCATTCTAACTAACAGGATCCACATTGCGATGCCACATACGATGTGGCCCCCTTACACTACGGCATGCGCTTTACCAGTCGCTGAATGAGGTTACTACTGACACTTTTGCACCTTCCTGTGCCAAGTGTATGCAGGTGGTGTTTGAATAGTAGACGTGCTGCTAGACTGATAGGGGGTCCGCCTGATAATCATCACCAGTTGGACTCCAACCTGAAGTTCGGACTAAACTTAGGCCGAGGGCCCTCGGTGCTTTGTCAAGCCGAGCAATACGCAAAACCCGACGCGTGGAGTCAAGCCTGTTGGATGACAGCGGTTATGACAGCGGTTAGGAACGGTCTCGAACTGCCGAAGCATAAACGAGCGGCTCCAAGAGACCAGGGGACGGGGGTCAGCTGGAAACGTTAATAAGGCGGCCATCTCCCTCTTGAGAGCTCCACCACCCGTACTCGTATCAACTAGCACCATGCCGAAGGAGTGGCCGACAATCGTGAGTCGCGAGCCGAACGCTTGCTGCGTCCCCAAATTGACATCAGACCAAACTCGAGACGTTCATCCCCAGCGCCCACGGCTCGGGGGGCGACTACCACCGCCAGGCCAACGAACACTGGAGTGAGTCGCCCGTCTGTGCCCCACTGACCGCCAGTTGTCCAGGGCAACATCTCGTGCCCAATGCACAAGTACGACGAGTACCGCTCGTCCCGTACTTCGTGGGGTATCGGCGTCCTCGGGTCCATCTTCGTCAAGGTGCACGCCTCGGACGGCACTGTCGGCTACGC
Source organism: Cutaneotrichosporon sp. PL3408A (assembly GCA_023629975.1). Classification (NCBI taxonomy): domain Eukaryota; kingdom Fungi; phylum Basidiomycota; class Tremellomycetes; order Trichosporonales; family Trichosporonaceae; genus Cutaneotrichosporon; species Cutaneotrichosporon sp. PL3408A. Next base: position 1,504,457 of record JAMAMB010000008.1, read on the forward strand.
TACCGGCTTCGGTGGGCCTCCCGCATGCTGGCTCATCGAGGAGCACTTCAAGCGGTTCATCATCGGGCAGGATCCCCGTGACACCAACAAGATGTGGGACATGATGTTCCGTGCCTCCATGTTCTACGGCCGCAAGGGTCTTCCCCTCGCGGCCATTTCAGTGGTCGACCTCGCAATCTGGGATCTCATCGGCAAGATCCGCGGCGAGCCCGTCTACAAGATGATCGGCGGACGCACGAAGAAGGACATCCCGCTCTACCTCACGGGCCCCAAGCCGGCCGTGGCGAAGAAGCTCGGCTTCTGGGGAGCAAAGGTGCCGCTCCCTCACGGCCCTCCTGACGGACTAGAGGGTATCCGCAAGAACGTGGCGTACCTGAAGAAGTGCAAGGAGGAGGTCGGCGAGGACTACCCGGTCATGGTTGACTGCTACATGTCGCTCGATGTGCCATATACGATCGAGCTGATCAAGGCGTGTGAGAAGGCGGACGTACACATGAACTGGTGGGAGGAGGTTCTGCACCCAGACGACTTTGACGGGCACCTTGAGCTCCACAAGGCGCTCCCGCATATCAAGTTTACGACCGGCGAGCACGAGTACTCCAAGTACGGGTTCCGGAAGCTCATCGAGAACCGCAGCTTGGCGATCATCCAGCCCGACGTCATGTGGCTCGGCGGTCTCACTGAGCTCATCAAGGTCGCCAACATGGCAGCCGCCTACGACATTCCCGTTGTTCCTCACGGCAGCGGACCGTACTCGTTCCAGGCTATCATGAGCTTCCCCAACTCCGACTTCTGCGAGTACATTGCCAACTCACCCGATGGAGAGAGCATCCACCCCTCGTTCGGCAATCTGTTCACCAACGAGCTTCTGCCCAAGAACGGCCGCATCGATCTCACCGACGAGCCTGGATGGGGACTCGAGCTCAACCCCGAGGCCGAGCTCATCCCCTACGCGGCGTTCTTTAAGCCATCGGCAGGCATCGGTTCTGCTGGGGAGGACCGCACAGAAGATGAGCAGAAGAAGTTCAAGGGCAAAGTCGCCGCCAACGGCAACTAATCTAGAACACGCACATTAGATGGGACACTGAGTTTGTCACTGTATGCACCATTGCAATTCTAATTCTGGAGCACTTTGATGTATGAAGCAAGGATTGATGCTGACATCCTCAACGGCTTACAACTGTACATGCCACTGCGCCTTTCTAGAACGCTGCAGTTGATTAACAGCTAAGTGTGGAGTGCCCATTGAGGCTGGCCTGTCGGTGACGGTGATCCTCTGACGACAGGGCATCCCGTGAAGACTCAAGAACCTTGTCCTCCCCTTTGACCTTCTCTGCCATCTTGTCCGAGACCTTACGTGCCACGGTATGAGCCGCAGCGGCAATGCGCCCGGCAGAGGCTGAGCGAAGCTTGAAAGACGAGGTTGGGCTCGACTTGATGTTCCGGGGGATTTCGAGCGCACGCCGACCACCGTACAGCAGCGCAGAGTTCCGTCCCACGGGTGCATCTGCCTCAACCTTTTGCCACGCCCGTATGGTTGTCGCTCCTAGCTCGTCCTCCCGACCCCCTGCGAGGTACTCCTCCATTGTGAGGAAGTGCAACTGGCTGCTGTGCGCAAACGTCCGCCGTCCGGCTTGGTGGGCGGCGAGCTGTTCCTGGTGGAAAGCCAGGCGCACGTGGCTTTCGACAATGGCAGCTGCGCGCCTGGTGTCCCAGACGTTCATCCCCAACGCGCCGCGGTCGATACTGCCAGTGTTGACAAGGCTGACTGTGATGCGATTGCTGAGCTGGCTGAGCTGGCGGCCGAGCTCCGCCAAGAAGCGACCAGCCCACGATTCGGCGAGTTGAGCCTTGGCCGTGCCATGCCCCAGTTTAAACTCTCCCCAGGGTACGTGGGGGAGGAAAACAATGGTGGCGTAGAGGGGGTCAACTTGGGCTAGGTCGGAGGCAATAGCTTGAGCCCGAAGCAGAGGCACTTGAGACGTCTTGTCTCCCGCTTGCAGATCGGACGAGGGATGGAGCACCAGGACATATGAGTCGGCCGCAGCAAGGACGGAGTATGGCAGTGATGTAAGACCTGAGAGCGACACTGATGGACCGCCCAGGAGAACTAGTTTTCGAGGCCGAAGGTTGTTTAGGACCGCGCACTGAGGAATTGGATTAAGTAACCCCACTTCATCGTTGGCGATGCGAGCGACTTCGTGCAGATGCAAGCCGCTGCTAGGGTTTACTCGAATGCGAAGTGTCTTGAGGTGAGGGAGATCCGGTAGCTTATCAGGCGGGAGGCAACTCCCGGCTGGACCCGTTTCCTGTCTGACTCTGTTTGGAGTACAGCGGGCTATCGAATGTACGCGCACATCGACCTGGCTGACGAACAGGGCTAGAGGCGTCCGCTCGACCCAGAGAGGCCTTCTTTCCTCGGGTGGCAATTCGATCGATGTGCGGAAAAGGGGCCACTGGCGAGTGGTGGGGAGTGTGATGTTCCGATATAGGAAAGGCAAGATCATCCAGAAGAAGGCCGAGTTGACGCGGAGCAACTTAGCCAGTGTGCTGGGAGGGAGCAGCTGGACGATTTGGAAGAGGCAGGTCTCGGGAATGCGGGGAAGAAGGTTCACCGCAGGGATCGGGTTGTAGTGCAACTGAGGTGTCTTGGACGAGTGTCTCATTGCCGGGACGGTGTGAGAGCGGTGTGTGAGAGGGAGCTTATATATGATGTGGTGAGATAGAGCGAAGAGACGAAGAGACGAAGAGACGAAGAGATGAAGAGACAGTTAGGTGAAGAGCTGAAGAAGTGGGTGTGGTTTGTGAAAGTGTTGAGACATGAGACATGACACCCGACTAGAGAGATTGGCAAAGATATGCGCGTCCACTTGGTGACAACTCCTGTTGCCGCTTTGGACTGCAGCACCCAGTTTGATTGATCTCCTTTCACCACCGCAGGACCACTGCATAGCATGCTCAACGCACATGGTTTCAACCTGGTTCTGAATTGCCCAAACATTGCTATAGGTGGGAGGCGTTTAATGTATGGGCTGTCAGAGCCGCTGACATGTACAACGTTGTAGGCGGTACGATATACCCAAAGGGTACAATCGCTTGAGCACTCGTGCTGGCATACCATCAGTTTCAGAGGTTGTCTCCAGATGTAAGTCGAGTTAGTACCATGATAAAGACAAAGAGGAAGAACGCCAAGAGACCTCAGCGGCCCATTCCGTTTTTTATGAACACTACACACAGCTCTCGGCCCTTCGACATTGTGTATACCGATCACGAACCCGTGCTCGATCGAGCGCAAACCAGGAAGGAAGTGTCATCATGCCACGCCAGCCACCAGCTTACACGCAGACGCTAAATGCAAGCACCGCCGTCATCCAACAGTGCGTATGGTACTTGGGCACTCGGGCGATGTCGACTCCGTCTCGGGCCCAGTCGGGTGGGCACTGCACAGGCCATTGTCCATGGGGTGGAAGGTCGTGCGCGCCACCCGCAGGCATTCCAATGCACGAGCCGACTGTCTCCCCGAGCCGGAATCACGGGGGTGCGGCTTGATACATGTACGCTAGACCGCCGTCGGCGGAATTGGACACATGGGCATGTTTGAGGTCCGAGCGTTACCAAGACAGGTGAAGCAGTGCATGTTCGGTCGCGCTCGTGACCGGGCAACAAACAATGACAAAGACAAAGACAATGGTAAGTTGGGAGTCCGTGCTTGGGTTGCTTCCAAGTCGTCGGTCGGGGATTTGGATCGAAGAATGTCGCTGGGAAGAGTCATCAGTGGGGCATCGCCGATTCTGGCTTGCTGTAAACCCCGATGCTTCCACTCCGAAACGCTGTACTCGTGGGCAACGGAAGAGATCCACCAAAAGAAACTGTTCTTCCCCAAGGGATGTGTTAGGTTGTGCCGGCGGCTGCAACGGTTTTAGGAACTGAGACTTTCAACGTTAAAGGACAGCCGACTGATGGCGTGCACGGTGCATCGACGCTTCAGGATTAATCGCTTCTCGTTTAGGTCGCCACAGATCTAGTTCTGAAAATGACAACAAGAGAGAGGATCTTGCTCAGTGGTCTGCGCATCAGCCATTAGCTTGTAAGTGGCACTCGCAGGTGCTAGGGAAAGGCATGGCTCTGGGGTGAAGACGGGCGTTGCCAAATTGCCAAATTCTCGCTGACTTCGGTAACGGCGGGTGGCGCAGAGTTGAGCTGGGGAAACTGTGGTAGTGATACTTCGCCCTCAGCTCTTCATGCTCTCCTCCAAACGCCACCTCCAGGAAACACCTGCATATAAGGAATGAACAGAGTGGGTGGTGGGCGTCGGAGTTCCCGATACAGAAAGAGGACGCCGATGGCGGAGACAACAAAGGTAATGGGTGATTGGAGGAAGTGGCGCCAGAGATTCATTAGGTGGGTACGCGCCACGTAGGCAACCACATCATCCGGCAGGTAACCGCATCATCTTTGGGTACCGGCATCTCCTCTGACAGGACAACTCGACATGTGTCGATGCCAAATCAAGCCGAACTCTCATTAGCAACAGAATGACTGCAGCACAGTAAACCACACCACGAAGACCAATGGGCGCGTAATGCGCCGGCAATTCCGTCAGTCACGTCAGTCACCTCAGTGTGTCCTTAATAGTAAACCTAGTTCGCTGCTCCCATTCGCCGAATCCGTGTTCGTGTGGTCAGTTTTGAAGACCGAGGCGACCATGGCCGAGGTCAGCTGATCACCTCTTGAAGCGGTGGATCACTCCGCCCATCACCACTTGATCGGCGGCCGGTGCCTTTATTAACGGCAAGTCGAGCAGCAGGGAGCTGGGTGTGTGGAACATCTGGTGTGGTCATACACAGGCATAGCCAACGAAGTTGGCAAACAGCGCCATGCAGAGCTTATGCAACAAGCGTGGTGCTGGTGCTGTGGTGCTGGGGCTGCAAGTGGTAGCCATCGCATGTCAGGCAGCAGGTGACTACCTCGCTACGGGGAGTGGCTTGCGTTCGGCATCATCGCGGCTCACCTCCACCCAATTCAATTGCACCTCAGGCGATCCAAGCTTGATCCAAGCTTGTGAACTCCCGTCAGCATGCAACGTTTCGTCCCTTCAATAACGACGACGACAAGCATTTGTGGACCATTACGCTTACATCGTACGCGTTCACGCCCAGTATCAAATCGTAATTACAGGAGGGAAAACGACAGTTCTTACGAATATTGGAAGCCCGGAAGCCCGGAGTGGCGGCCCGCTCGTGTACGACACGCCGCGACGCCAAGAAAAGCTTAGTCGAGCGCTGGAGTCACATATTATTTGGTTTTTTGCAGTTCTGGCAGTAGGACGTATTTCCTTCGGGTAGCTGCTATCTCCGGAATGTCAGGCTGACATCCGGCATGTTGTGGAGCACACTTTTTATCGGTTGCCCACCAGAATGAGCATTGTAGTTTACTGGACGACCGTTCGTTTGCCAGATTAAGCGCATGGGAGTCTGAGAGTTTTGAATGTGTTGTTGGGGGACTGGTCGTGAAGAACATGTACCACTAGCAACCAGCAACAAAAAATAGCTGTGGGGATGAGGTGATTGACAAGGACATACAGGTGACTGGTCGCAATCACAGCAACTAGTTACGTGGCGGAATGATGCGGGTAAGCCCCATTTGGGCGAACTGGGGACCCATGTCATGGGCTGCCGTGGAGATGTGGGGCCAATCGTTCATGAGCAGCCTGCAAAACATGTCAAACACTAGTTAGTGACTACCAGCTCCGCAGCCGCTGTCTAGGATCCCGCACTCAGGAATTGGATGACGCCGAGATGGGAGGCGGGAGAATCTCGGGATGGAACGGAGTGAGTCGTATCTAGATTGCATTCATGTCTCGATCACAAGCTCGTGGCACGCACGCAAGTATGTTCTGACGAAGGTAGCCGGAGAGGCCGGTGTGGCAGTGACGTGTTGGTTGCCCCAAAGATCAGGTTGTTGCCCGAGCTTGTTGCAAGATACCACGTGAAACGCACCGGTAAACTGGGTGCCCGGACGCAAGGCAGCGAGCATTAGGAGGCCAAGTGCACGTAAGCATCATATCTTCAAGGCGGATGGCACGGGATGGCCAGGAAAAACAGGACAGTTGCAGTCACAGGCACTGACTGCCACACGTTGAGGTAAGACTTGAGGGCAGTAGCCATCCGCGTTGGGCTCATGACCGACATCAATTGAGGACAGACACCGCCAGGCACGTCGATTACTTGCCTGACGCCCACTGAGGACCGATTGTTCTCGTCATCCCCACTGCTTCCAACGACCCAACCTTGCAAACTAAAGTTACAGAGGTCAATAAGTCAGGCTGAACTTAGCCATGGCAGCCCTGCCTCCCGCCAACTTTTTCCTCTGGCTGTTTGCGGATGTCCAGGGCTTGGCAGCCTGACATCATTTGAAAGCCATCCGCGGGCGGCGAGGACCGTCGCCACCCTGAAACTGGTGGTCGGTTCAATCCCTAACCCCAGGGGAATCGGTGTTGACACTAGCCACAGATGGCACGAGACCAGGGGCCGATGGTGATGGATTACCATTCGGACATGTCGTCGTCAGGGTCTGCTTGCGTGTCAAAGGTGGCAAGACCGATGATGCCGCGATGCCGCGATGCCGAGCAAAAACGTGCCAACCAGGCGTCAATGAACGGCATCAAAATTGCATCAAACCCCATCGAGAGCTACCGGTCTCTTACTTTCGCTGACGCCGAACGAATCACAGCCGACTTGCCACGGGACGCCACGTGGACTCACCCGTGTAACACCGAGATTATAGCACGTAGCCGAATAACCGGGGCAATCAGTCGTGGATGATTTGTAGAAATGTGGCCATCGGCAGCCAAAGTTTGGTATCACGGCGAACACGGGTTTGGTATTCTTGTAACTCACCGCCCACCAAAGTTGTTTCAGGGAGACAAACCCAGACGATATCGTCGCCGCCGCCGCCGTTATGCCTACTGGCTTCTCCGCGTTCAGCGCGGTAGACGGGAACGACAATTGGGCTGTCCTCGCTAGCGCTGCAGCTGCCGCGCCTCGCCGAGGTGTTCCGTCCAACCAGAAAAGGGGTCACAGATATGTGTTTGACTCACGATCGCGGCGTGACACCAGAGCCTTGTCGAGTCACAATCACATCGTTATGCAAAGAGAAAAACTTCATTTGAGAGCTGAGAATATGCATGGCTGCTTGCTACGGTGTGGTGATGGAGATGAGCACCTGTGCAGTATGCATAGCTACTGGGGTGTCCCTAAGCCAGAGTTGCGAAAATAGACCGAATCACTCAACGGGGTTGGGGAAGTAGCGAGCTGTGCGGTCGGCGCAGTTGGAACGAGATTAGTCCTGATAGCAGATATCGTAGCCACTTGTTAGTCTGACGGTCGGACTGACTCTGGTTCTCCGCCTTTCGAGGGCGAAGCCGAAGAACAGTGCATGAAAGATCCAGCGCCATCCGCTTAACCTGACGCCACAGTGTGCCGGCCTCGAGCGGACAATCCATTGTGCGATCTGATCCGAGAGAAGGCGGTCTATTGTGCGGTCTGCAGGGGATCTGTAACGAGGGGGACGACACGGGGGATTCTGAGAGCATTATGCACGGGCAACCTTGATGTGCAAGGGTTTTTGGGGCTCAACCAAGAGGATCGAGGGGAAAAAAGCCAAGACTGATCAAGTGGCAGCGTCAGTAACAACCAGCTTGGGACCCGTGTGCCTTGGGCTCAATCAGGCACTTGCTCTTCTGCCTTCCAAGCACTTTTTTCCTACCCTCCAACCTACCATCGGCGGCGCCGATGCTCCTTTTCCTCTCCTCTTGCACCTGGCAGTGTTACGAGACTGACTGGCCGAGAGTCAAGTATGCTTGAGGTAGGGAGAGTGTGAGACAGGCATGACGACTCAGGTCAGGTGCCAGGTCGACAGTGCTCCACCCAAGAGCGCTGAGTGTCTTCTTCACATCGATGCTCATCTCTATCTTGCCATGGAAACACATAAAGAGCAGCACTGGATCTTTAACGGTGGCCCCATAACCCCCCTCGCTTCGTCGCTACCGTCTGCTTGCTTGCTGGTGGACACATCGTGTTGTGACTGCACTATTCTCTTTTCCTATCTACATCGCTCGTCTTGAATTGCACTGGTTCCCTATCATTATCATCACCATCATCATCATCATCATCATCACCACCACCATCGTCATCCCGGCTTTCATACCTCATCACATCATCACCCCCACTCGTATCAGCGATCGCTATCGTCGCAGTGATTCCCTGTGGAAAACCTAGCGCCCCACCCCCAAGGACGCTCTGTGCAGTTCGTTAACGCTACGACCTTTTACTGGTCTGTCGAGCTCGCGTCTGTTCTCGCATCACGCACGACCTCTCCCCAAAGTGTGGAGTGAGTAGTGAAAAGCGCGGCACGGTGCCAAGCACTGTAAACCAAATACTACCTCCCTACCCCGCATCAACCCCGCATCAACCCCCTCCCCCCACTCTCCCCCACTTTAACCCCTTGATTCTGGACTCGGCTTGCTGGCTCCACCGTTCGATTCGCACCGACGGCATTTCTTCGTGCTCTCTTTTTGTTCTACCCCCTAAAAGAGCGCCCCAGGCTCAAGCCACACGGCCTTTTTACACGACCTCCACTCTACTACCGAGGCCAACCTCCAACCTCCCTCGCGCTCCTCGCGCTCTCCCTCGGCCTCGTCGGCTTCGCTTCAACCCTTTTATCCCTATCCAACCCAACACCGTTTTGCCGACCCAGTGACCAGCAGCGACGACGCAGCGACGCAGCGACCGAGTTGACCACTTAACCCCGGCCGTCGTCATTCATTATTGCATTGCGAACGTCGACTACATCATCCATCATCACTAGCATTAGCGACCATAACAAAAACACCCGCCACCACAGGCAAACAGCGACCTACTCGTCCCGACTGTCATAGTCCTAGCATGACAACCGCAATGGCCGCAAGACAAAATTCATGGAGCGCACCCTCCGGGGCAACCTCCGCCGCGGCTCAACGTAAACAATCCGAATCCGAATCATCCACCTCCTCATCCCCTCCAACCTACAACCAGGCTCAGTCCAACGTCGGCCCTATACGCAAGGGCAGCAAATCCAAGTCCCCACCCCGTAAGGGTGACACTAAGAAGAACGCCGATGGAAAGCCCACACGAAAGAAGGTGGCCAAGGCGTGTCTCGCGTGCCAGAAGAGTCACCTCACATGTGACGAGAGTGAGTGATTTTGATTTTCCGTTTCTTCAATCACATCGGTTTCTCCGCCACGGGACATTTGCTGACCGTTACTCAGGCCGCCCATGTCAGCGCTGCATGAAGAAGGGGATCGGAGACCAGTGCGTTGAGGGCGTGCGAAAGAAGGCCAAGTACCTCATGGAGGGCGACGAGAGGGGTGAGTGGTTTGCCCGTCGGCGCTGGGCCCTACGACGCCGCAGGCGCCATGTGGACCAATGTGGCCACCATGGAACAATCAACGATCGATGCTGACTCCCAAGCGCGTGCAGCTTCCATCTCTGCTCCAGTCCAGCCCGCCGCTCCGCCACCCGCACCACCTTCGTTCCCTTCCAACTCTCCACCAAACGTCAACAGCTTCGGTACTGTCCCCGTCTCGTTGCTCCCAAATGTGGTCGTGCCGCCACCGCAGATGGACCCGGTCCGCGTCCCAGACAACATCTGGCTCACTGCGCCATTGCCCGAGGTTCAGACGGCGCCTCAGCAGCTCGACTGGTCTACACAGGACAACAACCCTTTCAGTGAGTTCCAGCCACAGCAGAGGCACGTGCGCCGCATCATTACCTCCGGTGGCGCAATGCCTAGGTCTGATGATCGCCGACCGCCACCTCTGCGCAGTCACAGATGTCATAACACAAGCTGACCCCAGACTTTACCGCCTCTGCCGCCGCCAACCTCGAGTATGAGATGTTCGACTCCATGTTTGGTTCGCTGTCCCCCTCGTTCCCTCTGGGCGACCTCGGCAACACGACCGATGCATCTACGCCCACGGTCTGGTCCAACCTCGGACTGCCCGACCCCGCAACCGCCTCCAACCCACCGAGCGTCAATGACTTCGTCCTTGGCAACGACAATGGACTGCAGCAGACCCTTGGTGCCGACTTGAGTCCCACGACCATGTTCCCTGGTACTTGGTCTGGTAACGATGAGATGAACGCCATCCCCCACGTCGACCCCAAGCCTAAGAAGATGACCCCCGAGGACGTCTACCGCACCGTTCTCAAGCCTTACGACTACACCGAGGGCTACCACATCTTGATGCAGTATCTCACCCAGAACTTCGAGAAGAACGACATCCTCCGGGTCGTCCGCGCCCTCGCGGCATTCCGGCCGAGCCTCATCGCCCTCCAGATGCCTATGAGCGAGGACGACGAAATCTTCCTCGAGCGCTCGTTCCAGCGGACCCTCATCGAGCTCGAGAAACTCATCTCGTACTCTGCGACCCCTACCGCGGTGTGGCGACGCACAGGCGAGATTGTGTGTGTGTCTCCGGAATTCTGCCAGCTCGTTGGCAAGAAGGAGGAAGAGATTGTTCGCAACCGCACCTGCATCTACCAATTGTTCAACAAGGCTGGTACCATCGAGTACTGGGAGAACTTTGCGGAGCACGCCTTTGAGAACACGACTCAGAACTTCTTCCAGGCTACTACTCTGGAGAACGACAAGAAGACTGTACCCTGCGCAGCCTGCTTTACAATCAGGCGCGATGTGTTCGACCTGCCCTCTGTCATTATTGGGCAGTTCCTTCCCATCCCTTCTGAGGCGATGAACTAGGGTCTGACGTGACGATGACGACGACGAGAGCGTTACGAAGTGTACGGCGAGTGTAGGATTAGTGTAGTAGCTACTGTGTAAGGCAATCCAAGTAGACATACAATCGCAATAGGCCGAGCATCACATGGGATCACTTGAACAACCTTGCTGCAGTTTCTTTCTGACCCGGAAGGCGAAGGCTGCCGCTAACCTCCAGTCTTGCGGCCTCCAGCTGACGCTCCACACCGTGCCTCATGGTCTTGTCAATGTAGAGGTGACCACGCTCGGCCAAATGAGTGGGACATAAAGTCTACTGGAGTTCATCTCGAAGGCACCTCGTGGCGGAAGATGCCTCGGCAATTCCGTGATCGGTGACTTGATCAATCTGCACGGAGCCTTTTTCCGTGTCCCGTTAAGACACGCCGGAAGAATGAATGTACCGAGCGCCGAACTCCCTTCGCAGCTCCTGCCTGCTACCCGTTCCTAACAACTGCATTCATCCAATCTAACTCTCTCAACACTGGCTCCGTCGCTCGTAACTTACTTACTCCTTGACTGTTTCAACTGTGGCTGGTGGTCGAACCAGTCCACCCTTTCCAACTTATCAGTCCCTATCAGACACACCTCGGCGACTGCGCATTCACCTCGGTGCGTCCGACATGTGGGGCGACCGTTCACCAGCCCCCAATCGCGGCGGACAGCCCACACACGCACATCTCGCCCACATGGCAGGACCGAGTCGGCTGCACGCATCAACGAGAGTGATGACCCCCGATACACATGCTCAATCGCCGCCGAGCAAGAAGCGACGCGAAAGCACCCATGAATCGGAGGAGTCCAGGTGAGCTTTACTTGATCCACAGGGCTGAGTTTAGGCCACTGGCTATTACCTGTACGCCGTGCCGGGCACGCAAGATTAGTGAGTTGAAGCTGGGGGACCGGAGCGACGGAGACTTGCTTACGTGCAGAGTGCGATTCGACCAAGCCCACATGCGACAACTGCTCCAAGTATGTTGGTCTGTTATGCCACGGCCGGCTGACAGCAGAAACCCGTTGGACTGTGTGTACCCCGTTAAGCTCAAGCCCGGTCTTCGGCCGGGGACGGGCATCGATATGACGAAACGCATTGAGCAGCTTGAGGAACGCGTCCAACAGCAGGAAGCTCGCTTGCTCGAGCAGGAGTCGCGACTCCTGCAAGTGGCCCAATGGCAGCAGCAGACCGGAGGAAGCGGAGAAGGTCCAGCAACGGCCGCAGCCGCCAGCACTCCGGCGCACGTCCTACCGATGGGCACCCCCGTGAGCAATCTGGCTCCTCCCCAATTCTCCTCTCTCGGTACTGGACCCAGTAGCGGCGAGGTATCTCTCCCCGCGTTCTCACCAACGAATCTCCACACCCGCGCCTCTCTCGACGTGGGAAGCTTCAACACGAACGCGTCGCCAGGTGCGGGCTCCACAACCTCCTTCCTCGACCCACACCTCCTTCCACCGGATGACATTGTTCGAGACCTGATCGGACTTTACTTTTCCCACATTGCCCCATGGGCTCCGATTATCATGCCCCAGAACTTTAACCCGCCGTGGAACATTATCGTGTACGCCATCGTGGTGGTCACGTTGCGCCTGTCGTCCGACCCACGCATTGCGAGCACGAAGCAACAATACCGCCAGGCTGCGAAGTCGCACGTCCTGAGCCACGCGATCGAAAGTACATCCATCTCGAGCGTGCAGGCCCTCGCTCTGCTGGCGCTCGATCTCATCGGCTCCGAACAGGGCCCATCATCGTGGGGCATCCTTGCCCTCCTCACGCGTAGCGCCGTGCATCTCGGCCTCATACAGGAAGACGAGGGAGGAGGTAATGGAGGCCGTCTGCCGGCTCACCGCCTTGCGAGGACCAGCATCATTCCTCCGCCGGCTGACTGGCACGAGGACGAGAGCCGGCGCAGGTTGTTTTGGCTCATCTTCTGCCTCGATCGCTACGCGTGCGTGTCCACAGGGTGGGATTTTGCGCTACCGGACTTTGAAATTAAGAGGCGGCTTCCCTGCAGCGATGAGTTGTGGGCACAGAATGTGAGTTGGCAAGGGAGAGCAAACTGCTGACAAGTAGGAATGGTTTATTGCCCCACTATTCAAACCAGTTCTCCACCGTGACGAGGCTCCAAACCGGAAGGTACTCAGCCCGATGGCCTACCTTGTGGAAGCACTCGACCTGCTCGGTCGCAGCCACACGCTCCAGTCTCGTGTGGTCGAGCCGAATGACGCCCGGGAGGTCGAGCATCGCAAGGACATGACGATGACACTAACGTCCGCCGCACGTCGGTGGTTCGCCGACCTGCCGCTTGGCGAACTCGAGCCTGGGTCCATGACACTTGTGATCGTGAGTGCTGCTCCCTTCTCTACTCACACTTCCAGCAAGCGATATATCACGCGACCCTCCTCAAGCTGAACGCATACTATGCTTACCCGGCGGTCTCAAACGGCACTGCCATCGAGCCATACGGCACGACGTGCATGAACAGCGCCCGTGGCCTCGCACACCTGTGCAGCGTGGCGCGCGAGCTCCCGGGAGGTCTGCGCCAGTCGTCGTCGCCTCTGTTTATCTGGGGCACGTGGGTCGGCGCGCGCGTGCTGTTCGTCAACGACTTCCTCGCGCACGCGGCGAAGCCGTGCGATGAATTTGAGACGATTGTTGATGCCTTGAGGGAGCAGTCTCAATATTGGTCTCTGGCAAGTGAGTACGATTACCTTGTCCGGAGTATCTGACGCGCCCAGACCAATATGTGAAACTTCTCGAGCGGGCCAAACGAAAGTGGGCCGCTGGGACAGAGTACAACGCCGAGGCCAACCCGTCATTACCCGATGCAATCCACGTGCTGCTCGACCTGCGTCGCACAGCATACTCGGCAGTTGGGGTCAACGGGGAGGCAACGCCGTACGTGTCGCCTCCCGACGTTGCTCTGTCCCATTTGCCCGCCTGGGCCGTTCAGCCGCTTCTCGGTGACTTGCATAACTGGTTCGACTTGCCCGCTGGCCTGTTTGGAGAGGTCAGCTAAGCCTCCGTCAATGTTGGTCAATACACGATTCTTGGTACGCATGGGTATCATTACATTATAGTTTACATGATATGCACGAGCGAGCGCGCCAGCGCAGCGTCGCGATCAAACTCCCAAAGAATCCGAGAATGGTTGTGGATGGTCGCCTACTCCGCCTACTCCGCAACCAACCTGATCCCAATTCTCAGCCACCCGTCCGCACCCGCCATGCACGCCGCGAGCCAGGCAACGTCAGCATCCGCAGGCAAGACGATGCCCTGCGCGAGCGGCTGTGCAAGGCGATACGGGTCCTCGTCGTCCGGGAACAGAAGTGGCAGGTTCCCACGCAGCATCTGCAGCAGCGTCGTCGGTCTTCCGTCCGTCAGCGGCGCTACGGGTGCCTGCATTGCTGGTGCCCCGTCGGGCAGGTAAAGCTTGATGGGAAGAGAACGCGCTGCGTAGGCGCTCTCGAGCTTTGCTGATCCGGAAGTATTCGATGCGCCTGGCTCAGTTGATGCTGGGGGCGAGTAGGGCTGGTTCGCAGCTGGACTGCCACCAACCGGAAGAGGGATAGGAAGGGGCACGACGCGTGCGGCCATGCGTGCGTGCAGGTCGTAGTCGCCCGCCGCGACACCGTCCCAGCCCGCCTCGAGATCCGCACGGCGTAGACTGGTCACCCGCTTCGTGTTGCCCCAGCGCACAAAATCCGCCTCCTTGACCTGGGCTACGAAGTGGGTCTTTGTGCTTTCGATGCCTGGGGGCACGAGAAGCTTGTCAGCCGGCGCGCCTGTCAGGTGGAGGATGAGGCGGAGGGGTGTGTTCTCTTGCGTGGCTGTCGAGAAAGCCGCAGGAGTGGTCAGGGACGGCGGAGGGGTTGATGATGACGCTGGTGCGGGTATGGATGACGGCCGTGCTGGTGGGGCAGGGGGTGTGGGTGCTGCTGGCCGCAGAATCGCTGCACATAGGTCGACGAGGTCGAGAGGCCAGTGCCAGCGCACGGCGTCTGACGCGAATGGACTGCCCTCGGCGTCGAGCTGGAACCACCATTCTGCCTCGTTTGTGCGCTTCAGCGCGTCGTCGTCCAGTGCGAGCTCGACGAGGTGCTCGCGGATGGTGGGGAGCAGGAGCGCGAGGTATGTGTATCGTGGCGCTTGGATCTGGTGTCAGCCAAGTGCGTCAGACATCGCCGGTCGCGAAGGGCTTCGCGGGTATGCATAGCTCGGGGGTGGCAACTGCGACAACGCCAAAATCACCATGGCGTCGAAGACGCCAGAGGACGCAACATTGACAGTCCTTCGCTGTCGGTCGTCTGGGCTCGAGCGCAAGCACCACGTCGATCGGGCTCAGGAGCAGTGGCAACAGGCGAGGTTCCGCCATCGGACACCCAAACATCCCAACCCCAACGTGCAGTCCCCATCGACCAACACATCTCTCTGCTCAGAACCGTTAAGAGACGCGCTACTCACAAAGTACCTATCCACAGGCCCTGTGGCGTCGGCCAGTCGAATCTCGAGGGGAACGGTCGCGCTCCAGCCCAACCGCCTGAAGAGGTTCGTCGAGGACTGCACCGCGGCGGCCATGGCGACGTCTATGTCGGCGTTGGCGTAGCGGGATGGTAGGGGTTGCAGGTGGTGCGGAGGCGGCGAGGCCAAAGGCAATAGAGGGAGACGGAGATGATGAGGACGACGAACGCGATAGAAGCGGGGCACGCGCATCTGACGCGGTATGTGCGGGGCAAACCTTGGCGGGCCTACGTACCTGGGGTAAAGCTGCCCCACTCTTTCCACTCGGGCCAACGAGGTTAGGCCTGCGAATGACGGCGGTGATGAGGGCATGAGGGCGCGATTTTGCCATGGCCTGCGTGTCTCTGAAGGCTGAAGTTATCAGACTAATGGACCAGCCACTTACTTGCGCACAGAGCATTAAACTTATCAATGAATGCTATTGTATACATGCAACTAGTAATCTAAGCAGGGAGACAGGCTTATCACGGCTTAGGTTTGGGGCTCTCGCATATCGTGCACTTCTCCGTCGCGCTCGCGGGGTTCAGTAACATGCAGGTGTCGCACGTCCACTCGCCAGCCCCGCCCGTCGGCTTGAACATCATCGCCGGCTTCTCCGTCTGCTTCTCGTCCTTCTTCTCGTCCTTTTTCTGGCCAAAGGCGAATCCGCCAAATGAGGTAGGTGCCGCGGGAGCCGTCGGCGGAGTAGAGGTTCCCGAGGCGCCAACAGCCTTGCCGCCAAACGAGAATCCACCAGCGGGCGGCTTGAACCCAAAGGCTGGTGCGGGGGAACTGGATGTGGAATTGGAGGCGGACACCGGCTTGCCGCCAAAGGTGAAGCAGCCGGTTGGTGCAGCAGGAGCAGCCGGCGCCGCTGGAGCGGGGGCTGCAGCCTGGGTAGCGCCCGGTCGAGGCGCCTCACAGGTGCTGCACTTCTCCGTGGCGTCCGCAGAGTTCTGGAGCATACATGTGTTGCACGTCCACGAACCGGATGCCTTGGTGGGTGGCTTGAAGCCAGCGGCTGCAAAGTTGAAGCCTCCGGAAGGGGCAGCAGGAGGAGCAGGAGGAGCGGGGGCGGCCGCGGGCTTCGGAGCTGCACCTGGCTTGGGCGCCTCGCAGATCGTACACTTCTCCGTAGCGTCGGCGGGGTTCTGCAACATGCACACATCACATGTCCATGATCCGCCGGTCTTGCTAGGCGGCTTGAAACCAGACGCCGCAAAGTTGAACCCACCGGATGGGGCAGCGGGTGGCGCGGTAGGCGGAGCCGGAGCAGCAGCTTTCGCGCCAGGCTTGGGAGCCTCACATATCTGGCACTTCTCGGTCGCGGAAGCCGGGTTCTTCAACATGCACGTGTCGCACGTCCACTCGCCAGGTGGTGCGACCTTCTTCGGGATGTTGAAAGCGGGTGGGGTCGCTGCTGGGGCTGGAGCAGGGGCGATGGTTGCAGTCGACGGAGGCGAGAAGTATGACGCAGGCAGCGCCGGGTTCTGGATCTCGAATGTGAATGTCTCTGCCTTGCGCTTGCGCACTTCCGCCTTGATAGCCTCGCTGGGCTGCGGCCCAGGAGGAGGGAAGCTGAACGTAAAGAAGGGGAGGGCGTTTTTGTCGACGCTCAAGGCCGAGTCTTTGGCGGACAGGTATTTCGCATTCTCATTGGCCGCGGAAGGCGTCCTTACGGGAGTCGGGGCGGGAGCAGTGTTAGGAGGTCCAAGGCCGATAGGCTTGGTCGAGAAAATGGGTGCGGGAGTCGGCTTGGATGCCGCGACGATCGAATCCGCAGTAGATGGAATCTTGGGCACCTCAGCAGGCTTGGGTGCGGGCGACCGACCGATGGTGGAGCTTGAGAGGCTCGGCGGGGCGAAGGCTGATACAGGTTCGGGATCGGCAAGCGTGACAGCGGCTGGAGTCTTGCGTGATGGCGTTGACGTGGCGTGGGTGGAGCCGGAAAGCGCAGTGGACTTGGGAGTAGGGATCGTGACTATGCCATCGTCGTCGTCGATAACGATTGGCTCGGAAGCTGAGGTCTGCTTTTGCTTCTTCATAGGCGACGCAGCAGCAGATGGACGACCACGGTTAATCATTTCGAGGGTGGATAGGGGGCGTCCCGGTGTCGACGCTTTCATGCGCTCGGAGTCGAGCCTCGCGGCAGCGCCGCGGCTGGAAGTCATAGAACGGCGGAGGGAGACGTTGTTGCTGGACGACGACTTCCGTAACGAAGCGTATGGGGAGAAGTGTCTTCCCGATGGCAGCGCGACGTCCTCGTAGGGGTTGAACACTTGCTTGGGCCTCTCCTCGTTCGGTGTAATCTCGTTGTCTAAGACGCCCTGGATGATATCGTTCATCCGCTTGCGTCCAATATCGCTCGGGGTCGGAGGCTTGTCAGGTGAAGCAGTTGCGGACTGCCCTAGAGGTGAGGGGCGACGCTGAGAGCCTTGCGCAACAGATAGCGCGGCGCGCTTGTTAAATTCAGCGGCCTTGTGCGCAGCGGCGAGGTTGGGGGTCGACTTGGACGTCGATAAGCCCGAAGCTGGTTCATCTTCGAGGACCTCCACTTCGACATCCGGAACGGTCGTCTTACGCCTCTTGCCTGGGGTGTCCATCTCGTCGTCGAAAAGAGAGGACATGGTGCGCACGCTGGCTGATGGTTTCGAGCGGCGAGGGCTCATTCCAGGCCCCAAGTACTTGACGCGGTTGATGGAACGAGGCAGGGGCGCACTGTTGCCGATCGAGAAGGATGAACTGGCCGAGAGGGGCGCAGCTGGCGTCGCTGTCCCAGGAGTCCGGAGAGGGGTAGCAAACGCGCCGCTCCATCCACCCTTCTGCTCGCTCGCCATCGCGTCCGCCTTGACGTTTCTTAGCAACGTCTCCATTGACTCGACGTCCTGAGCGGTGTACGCATTGTCGCCCTTGGACGACACAAACGTCTGTAAAGCGGCAGCGGAGGCCGATGGTGGGAGGCTGCGCAGCGTGTTGACCTGTGCTGTTGGGGTGCGGAACAGCGTCGCAGACTTGGACGATGCCGGGAGTGGCGTGTGCCGCGCCTGTAACAATGGCATGGAAGGCGAGGGCTGGAGTTTGCGTTGAGTGCTGAGGTCCAACATGCTCCAGTCGGATTTGGGAGGCGACGTCCGTCGGGAGCTGCCGGCGGCTAAGAGTCCCTTGCTCGAGCGCCAGGACTCTGCGCGCTTCTCAAACTCATGTCCCGAGCGCCCAGCTGCGGCCGCTAACGAGAACATGTCCTGCCCGACCATGTTATGCGGCGCGTCGCCGCCCCACTCCTCATCGCTTCCCGACATTGATCCCTCACGTTGACGGAATCGTGAGGAGAATGAGGATGTTAGGCTGGAGGCGAGGTTAGATAGCCATGACGACTGAGGTCAGCAGATTGTCGTTGACGAAAGCTGAGTCACCTGCTTGTTCAAGGCGGGGCGCTCTGTGGTGCGTCTGTAAGGACTGTTGCCTATCCTTTCAGAGCGAAGCTCCTTACGCGAGGACGACCGGTTCATCGCGGCTGCTGAATGTCGGGCGCAGCGGCGATGTTGCAGTGAGGATCAATTTGAGGATTGAGGTTGTTGGGAGTGCCGATGAAAGTGGGTGGAGAGGGCAACTTTGGCTTAGATGGGGGATCGCTTAAGTACACGGTGGTCAACCTGCTTTGTCTCTCAATCCATGTTTCCTCAGCCTTCAATCTAAGCATACTCAACATTGACTCATATCTTCGACGAGCTGTCGAATACAGCGCCGCACGACGTGCTACATGTCACTGAAATGGTCTTTACGGATCATGCGGTTTACGCATTACAACCAAGACTTTGGACGATTGACTCGACCCAGATTCTGCAGACCTATCTTCTTCTCTCCACAGAGACTATACTGTACCATAGCAAATCCGTTTGAAGTTCGCAGCCTGTGTAAACCATACGGAGCGCGCTCTTTGGTACTGATAACTGACGGCCACGCGAACAATGTTGTCCATGCATGTACTGTACGGTGAAGTCGATACGTGGTTTGTAGGTGCTGGCGGCGATGCGGGTTGTCGGCCTCATTCAATGGGCGTGCTGCCGCAGAACCGGCCGACCTCATGTCGCCAGCCGGCCTTGAAGAGCTATATTGCTAGTGTGCAACAATCCCGCCTGACAATAGAGCAACAGCGACACAGAGACTCGCGATCTTCAGGTAACCAGGGGGACAGGAGTAAAGTCTTTGTGAATCTGCGGCGGAGGACGAGGTGGAAGACCTCGTCGAATTATGTCCCTCGACACATGACATGCCCGAAAAGGGAGTACCGATAGCGTCCGCCAGATTTGCTAGACACCAGGTGAAGCTGTCCTTGGACAGGTCGACTTGGCACTGTACCCAGCCGCAGTACACACTTGCTTCGCCGCCAACCGCCCTGCAACAGGGGTACGTGTAGCTGTTGTTGTAGGCTAGGCATTCGCCAAATGGTGCGACGACACCGTCAGGGAGGAATGGATGCGTTCCTCTTGTGCCGTTGGGCGATGGTACCAAAGAGCAGTCGCCGCTCTTGGGAGTGCGGACGGGCAAGTCTGAAGGTGTCGGCATCCAGGAGGGCACGGGTCGACCGGACGACGTTGCCGTGGTAGACGAGGCCATAGACGACGACGCGGACATGGTTTCCGGCTGTGGATTTGGTCGTGGACGGAGTTGCTGGTCTGTTGTTCTTGTAGACGTCGGGCTCGGTGGGCAAAGGGGTGCAGGTCATGCAAAGCAGTAGCCGAGATACTTAACCCTTCTTCATGTTCCTACATGGCGAAGAGAACGCTGCCCACCCGCTCAAGCCGCCGAGCACCGTGACCGATGCACCTCCTGACTCCCTTGGCGCCGAGCCGTCGGGTGTTGCAAAGGAGAGCTGTGGTCCACGACGGATATGACCGTGAGGTCACGCCGATGTGCCGTTGTGCCTGGAAGGGAATACGAAAATCATAATCCCTGTCCTCCAGAGTCGAACTGCTGCTCACTCAAAGTTAGGCTTGGCTGAATTCATCGTTACTACTACAAATTTGACAGCTCCCGCGGGCGCCAACTCGTCTCCAACAGATACCGCCGGTCGCCCACCTCCTGGCGATACTCTGAATGAGAGCGAAACCTAAGTGAACGACGAACGATGTCTGGTAAACAACGAAATAGGTGAATGTACTTCTCACATGCTTTGCGAAGATCGGCTTCGTTGTTGCGACAAGGAGTGGCGTGGCGATGATAAAGGGAATGGCAACAGAAGCCAACAAGCGTAAACTTGATAGTCTCACGACTGTGTATGCGTGAAACCAGGTATGGCATTATGTGGATCAACCGCGGGGGGAAGGGGTCATCGCCAATGAACACTACTTCCTTCACATCACGGAGTTGCTTCCGGGCTGGAAACTTCCAGAAGAAATAGTAGTCTGTACTGTTTTGTAAGTATGATTTATACAGAAGAACAGTAAGACTTACCCAAACGTACTGTCGAGGTTGGCGAGGACGTATCGAAAACAGCGTATGGTCACTTTATCGAGAGGGCTGAAGTCGATGACCGTATTGACTGGAAAGGGGGCGGTTCTTTGGCCAAACAAGCGGAGAGTGTGTACGTTGGGGAGTGTTCGCAGTGCATTGAAAACCTGGCGACGCGAGAGCACTGGTGTATCGAAGGCTCCACAGTCGGCAATGTCGAGAACGGTGCAATACTTGCGCATCAAGCCCAAAGTAGACTGATTCGCCTGGACATGCTTATTGTAACTCGAGGACGTGGGACAGTTTGCCCTCCATGGAACAGGGTAATAATGTGTTCCTACGGCGTACGATTTGAAGGAGACGGGCTGGTTAAAGTGAAGGTCCATGATGAGAAGGTGCTTGTACAGGTGAGAGTCTACGTGGCTACGAAACCCGGTCGAGACATATCGAAGAGTGTAGATCTCATCGCGGGGAAGGTGGCTGAGTACCATGTCCACCAGGTGTGGGAACCGTATAGGATCGAAGGGACCATTGGCACGATTGGCCATTCGGGCGACCATGTTGATAGAGGGAAGGAAGGGTGAGATAGTTCTTAGTGCGTGACTGTAATGCGCCCTGGGCTAGCGTCAGTATTATCGCGGCAGGCTCAAAAGTACCTTCGATAGTTGTTGGCCAGCGTGGTGTGTGAGTTACGAGACCTCAGAGAGGCTGCTGGAGACGATACTGTCGAGGAGGTGAGAGGGGGAAGAAGAGATGATGAGGTGATGAGATGATGAAATGATGAGATGAGATGAGACGAGATGAGATGAGATGAGATGAGATGAGATGAGATGAGATGAGATGAGATGAGATGAGATGAGATGAGATGAGATGAGAAGAAAACGAGAGAGTGAATGGAGAAAGTGAGAGATTGAGAGATTGAGAGATTGAGAGAATGAGAGAATGAGAGAATGAGAGAATGAGAGAATGAGAGAATGAGAGAATGAGAAAGAGTGGCAATGAATACTTGATATACTTGAGGGGGATGGTAGACAGATCCACAAAGGTTGACGTGGACTGTGTGTTGTGTACAGGATGCCGCTCCGATCGACCATTTGCGATTCGCCTCTTACATAAAGCAATGCTATTTAGCACTCACAAGATCCCACTCATCCTTCACCCCAGCCTGTGTACTCAGCCACACCCTGCGCACCCGGCAGTTCGCATATACCCTCACTGAGGCAACACTGGCCATCCGGCCCTCAGGCAAATCCGACCACCCACTCACGACCGGCCGTTTCGCTTCCCTCTCCTCCTCCTCGTCCGCGCGCAGCTGCCGGAACAGGGGCACCAGCTGCGCGAGGTTGACCACCACCTCGCTCCATTCCGTCACTCCCTCACCTGGTATCTCCAGCGGGAGTCTGAGCAGCGGCGGTCGCCTGTGCGCCCTCAACAACGGCTCCTTCTGCCATTAGTCGCGAACGCTTGCGAACCCACCCGTCCACTCTCGAGCCGTATCCTCCCCTTCCTCCCCTTCGCATCCACGATAACGGCCTCAATAGCGAATTGCCGCTTTCCCAGCAGCTTGACCTGCGCGCCGAGCCAGGGCAGCTCGGCGCCCAGCGGTGCCGGGCTGCCAATCTCGATAAACGTATCTCCGACTGCGGGCGATTGGAGGTGTACTACCGTATCTGCTATATTTCCGTCATGTCGGTGTTTCGGAACGTGCATTATCGACCGGCCCTCCGCGCGGGGATAGTCTGTGTCCCGCAGGACTTGCACTGCGCAGCGCGATGAGGATCCCTTATGCGTTCGCCATAGCGAGGGAAGCGCAGGCTGGCCGTCCGTCGAGAGGAGGGTTAGCGCTGGCGGCTGGAATTAGCTTTGCCAATTGCGTAACTGACCTGGACCGTGCCAGCCAGCAGGGCTGTTGCCATCGGTGTTGAGGTTGCTGTAAAGTGAAGCGTCACGTCGTCCTATTTCGTGTTTTGTTGTTGCTGCTCCTCAAATGGTGAGGGTGGACATCCATGGTGGAGGCCAATTCGGTTTCACCACGTGGAATATGTCGGTTGATTTTTCACTAATTTTATCCCAAGATGTTCGCAGGTCGGAGGCTCTCGCCTGGCCGACTTTGCTGAGATGTCCAACGAGTAGTGACTGCTCGACGTCTCATCTGGCAACTCGATCCCACCTCGACCTCGACGTCCATCATGTCGCGTCTATTCTTGCGCGGTTTCGCGACCTCCAGCCGTGTCCTCGAGGCCCCGCCGCCTGGCACCCCGCCCGGCATCGCCGCTGCCATGGCGAATCCCCGTCCCGGCGTCACAGTGAAGTTCGAGGACCGATCTGGGGAGATTCCTGTTACGCTCCGCCCACGATGGACGCCCAAGGGGCGCCCGCAACCAATCCGTCCGCCGCGCCAGACCCGGGTGACGCTTCCTTCTGGCTGGCCCGAGCCGCCCCGGTACCCTCCCCCGCAGACGTACTTTGACCAGATCGAGAAGATGAGGAACGAGCTGCCAGGGACGGCGACGGCACCAAAGCCTCATCCTCTGTGGGCGTTCTTCCATGTCCCACCAGCTGCGAGGGCGGAGCTTGGGCGCGACCAGGTCATGCCGCCCGATTGTGGGAGTATTGAGCGCATGGACGCTGAGGAGCAGGAGTTGGCTTCTGGTGAGTGTGGAACACTCCGACGCGTCAGCACGGGGACAAGAGGTGGCTGAAGGATCTTCTCCGGAATGAAAAGGACACAGGGAATGCGGTGGGGAGGCTACGATCAAGTCTAGGGGCTAGAAGGCGGCGCGACCCGCACCGAGCGAAAGACGAGTGTACCGCAACCCGTCGTCCGCGTCGATGTCTTGTGCAGCTCCTCCGCACCGCCTACCTGATCTTCACAACACTCTCCGGTGGTCCGCGAACCAGTCGCTGACGACAGGACGCGCATGGACGGCCGCCGAGCTCCGCCTCAAGTCGTTCGAGGACCTGCACACTCTGTGGTATGTGCTTCTGCGGGAGCGCAACATCATCGAGACGCAGAAGGCAGAGCGCAAGCGTCTGCGGATCAACCCCACGTATGGCGGCAAGCTGCTCACTGTGCGGGCTTTCCGGGTAAGTTCTTGGACAGCATGCTGCGGATAAGCCAGGCGGTCCTGGTGGTGGCAGGGAGGCTGCAGCGGAGCTTGGGGAAACTGCGTGCACCTGGGGAACGAATCCGATGTTCACCCTTCGTGAACCAGTTGTTCCTGTGTGATGACCAGCTCAACTGGGCAATGTTTCCTCAAGTGGGCCGGCACCCCCTTCACCGCGCACTGACGGACCGCCTTGCTCAACATATCCGCTTTTATTCCTGACAGTGATAGGCAGCTGACAATAGTGCCGGAGGTCCATGGCGCGTATCAAGTACGTGCTCAACGAGCGCCGCCTTGGTGCGATCGCAGCAGGCCGTGCGGCCCTGGCCGCAGAGGAAGGTGCTGGCGACAGGGTAACCGCGCCCTTCGCAGTTGCAGGTCTCAATGACCCCTCAGCACAGGTCGAGGCTCTTGCCGGCACCCTCCCCGTGCCCATGGTGGCGTACGATGAGATCAAGCGGATCCGCGCTAAGAAGGCTGCGGCCAAGGCTGCCAGGAAGGCCGAGGAGGAGCTGCTGGATGAGTCGGTGGACGGGGAGCTTGATGCGTTCCTTGAGGCGGAGGTTGCAAAGGAGGCACAGGAGGGCAAGGAGGGGGAAGCACAGAGTGCCAAGGACAAGAACTAGACTACTCATGCATACACCATTCGCTGCCCTTCTACCACTTTAACGGCAGCTGCTATGTGCAGCAACACCAGATAGATCACATCGCGCCCCTTCCGACACGCGATTCACATCTGGTTCAACCCACCCCCCCTGGGGCCGATATGGCCAGCCGACATCGCCGTCTCCCCCTCCTCTATCGCTGTCTCTCGCTCGCTCCCTACACGTCCGCCTTGACTTCGTCAGTGTCCGGTGCTGCGGATTCCTCCGGAGCCGGTGCCTCAGGAGCTGGCGCCTCCTCGGCGGCGGGAGCAGGGACGGAAGGGGCAGGAGGAGGAGAGGACTTGGTAGCCGTTGAGGCTGGCGGAGCAACATCGGTGGCGTTGGCCGATGAGGCCGTTGCGTCGGGCTTCTCGGCCTTGTCGGCCGAGCCGTTAGCAGCAGCACTGTCGCCTCCCTCGCTGCGGTTGATGAAGTCGGTCCACTCCTTCATGAGCTTCTCCGCACGTGAGGTGATCTTGAACTCGTCGTCGCGGGGAACGCCTGTCAGAGCTGCGATCTTCTTCATCACTGCGGTGGTCAGCAGGCGCCGCCAGGGTCACGACTCCACTCACCCTTGCCAATCTTTGAGTAGGACAGGTACTCGATCTTCATGTTATCGTAATTCTCGATGGTCTTGAAGAGCGCGTCATACTGGTCCATTTCGGATGCCGTCGGCAGTCCCTTCTGGAGGAACGCCCGTTGCAGCTTGTGCCGCCAGTCCTTGACCTTGATAGCCTCGGGGTCGGCAGGGGGCTCCTCCTCGCCGCCAGCTGCAGGCGCACCCTCCGACTTGGTCTCCTCCGCGGGCTTATCCGTTGCCTTGGACTTGGGCTTGTCCCCCTTGGCGTTGGGCTTGTCGTCGGCCTTGGGATCAGTTGCCGCAGAGCATCTCCAACTCACCTTCTTGGACACCTTAGCCTTCTTGGCCTCCTTCTTTGGTGCGGGCGCGGCGCGCTTCCTCTTGCCCTTGGATACGGGCTCCTCCTCTTCCTCCTCCTCCAGCTCGTCCACGTCCTCGTCGACCTCGGCTTCCGCCTCAGCCTGTGCGAGACGGTACTCCTCCTGGGCCTGGTCCCACTCGGTAGGGTCCAACGCGGTCTCGTACGCCTCGCGGAGCTGACCCTGCGCTTTGCGGTGGCTCGACTCGAGGAACGCTTGGATCTGGTGCGGCTTCAGAGGTTGGATTTCCCTAGGCGGGAGCCATGAGCTGACGTGTTAGCGCTGCCCAAGTAGGCTCACATAGGGTGGATGCAGTGCTGTTGGGCCCCCACCCTAACTCACTAGTCGCCGACCGGGAAGAACTGCGCACACTGGAACGCCGTGTTCTTGGGGCGGTTGCCCAAGACGTTGGCGGGGAGGTTCTCGGGGTCTGTAATCTGATGGTCAGCGGTGGATTGGGCGTTGCCGAAGTGTGAGAGCCGATACGCACGCGCGCAGCTGTGGGGCGGTTAGCGACCTGGACAAAAGCAGTCTTGTCTGCAAAACTCACGCCAAGGGGGGTATCCTCGGAGACGAGCCAGCACAATGTCGCCGTACTCGTGCTTGGCGTACTCGTCGGCAGTGGGCTTCTTGCCGCCGCCCGACTTGCGGGGCTTGGGTGCGCTGCTACGCTTGGATGCAGGCTTGACGCCGGCGTCGACAGCTGGTGCTGCCTGGGCTTCTTCGGACATGGCACCTGGAGCGTGAGTTTTTGCTCGTATTAAGCAACGGAGGTTTGCGGGGGTTAGAGGGGGGGTGAGCATGCGCGTACCTAGTCAATGTTAGATGATAGAGAGATGAGATGTGGGTGGATGGGTTGATGGAAGGGAGTGGAGGGGGTATTGTTGATTGACGGCCAGGACGCGCCGGTGGAGTTGGGATGGGTGCGGGTTTGGCCTAAAGACTGAAGCAAGCGTTAGTCGTCCATACAGGTTACAGGTATGTGCGCCTGGAATAGATTGGCGAGTGGAGGTCGGATGTTATTGATGCGTCAAGAGTCAAAGAGTGGTGGATGGATGGAGGGGGGGATGGGATGATTGGGATACTCACTCACAAGTCCACAATCACACAGGCAACAGGAAAATGGGTCGAGTTTGTGGAGAATGGAGAGAAAGAGGAATCAATTATCGCAAACCGGCGCAGAGGTGGGAGGCTAGAGAGAGGGAGCGGGGGAGCGGGCGAGAGCTGGGAGAGGAGGTTGAGATGACGGAGGGGAGGGGGTGAGCGGGTGAGGGGGTGAGGGGGTGAGAGGGGGGCCGGCAGCGGGCGGGGCGGGCGGGGAGAACGGAGGCGCGGGACGGTCGGTCCTTGCAGTCTTTGGGCCGGCCCTTTGCGTGGTGGCCTGGTGGTGGCCTGGTGGTGCCTTGAGGAGGGTCAAGTGGTGGTGCTGGGCTGTACTACTGGGTGGTGGCTGTTTTTTGCTTGGTGGCTGTTTGGCTCAACTTACACCACTACTCTCTCGGCTTTGGTCGTTGCTCATGCGCTCATGGACTCAATTGCTCGCCTGATCGCCCCGTTCGGCCATTTTACCTTGTTGGGCTTTTTGAATTGCGTTTTGCCTCACTCAAAGCCTCGACTCTGTCATAATCACCTCACCCTCCACCCTCGCTGCCCGCTCAACTCTCCCACGCCCAACGCCGTTTCGTCACAGTCACCTCCCCCTAAATCGCTGTCAACAACAAAATCGTCATCCCTGAAAAGCAGAGTCACATGCCACATCAACAACACGTCGGCTATTTTCTCATTTCTCCGAGTGAGCCTAATCAACTTTACATTAGGCACAAATCATCTCTCTGTATAACATTGCCACGTTTCAATTAGGCGCCCGAGACCCTAAGCCACTCCCGACCGGTCGCTCACTGCCGCCGCTTGTGACGCGGTTAACGTCTCAGAGGTGACAACGTTCGACGTACCCATCATCACTCAACACCACCTCTCCATCGACAACACAAACGGCAACGATGCGCTTCACAGCAGTCGGTACATCCTCAGCACTGCTGCTGGCGTCCGCAGCCGCTGCTTTCCGTGACTCCTCTCCCCTTCTCGTTTGGTCCTCTGAACCGTATGTCGGGCTGATCATCTCTCGATAGTCTCCAGCTCACAACAGACACTATGGGCTCGACGAGGCTCGTGGAGCCCTCACCTCGGGCGTGATTGGAGCCGACGCAGTGTTTGGATCTCTCGGGTCCATTGGATGTGATTGGGATATGGTGGTAGTTGTGCACATGGACGAGGTGAGTTGAGAGTAGCTGCTGTTGGGAAGCCGGTGGGGCATCCAGTTGGAATTCGTGACCGGAACCACGAAAGCACACGCGCAATCAAAGCTTGGTCTCATCCAAGCTTGACGCCTCACCCCATGCACGATGACCGATGGACTCGTGAGGCAGTAGCTGATAGCCTAGTTGCACCAGACCCAAATCGAGAAGATCTCGCTTCCGTACACGTCGTCAAGCGCCGACCTCCATGTACCCTACCTCATCCGACCAACACGCGAGTCTCTCGACTCCTCCATCAAGAGTTGGGCAAACAGGTGCGGCGCCGAGCTTCTCGAGGAGTACGATTCCCCCGCCAAGGGTGGGCGGACGTTTGTGTACGTCAACGCCGAGCACGGTAAAGGTAAGGGTTGAGCCGCGGCATCGCCGGCTAACGCTGACCATCACTAGACGTCCACCTTCCTCGTGACTTGCCCGAGCGCCATCTCGTCGTTCTGACCGGCACGCGTGATCTCAACAGCAAAGGCAAGCGTCAAGCAAACATCGAGGAGCCGTTCCAGTCGGGCAAGCAGCCGGACGTTATCAGCACCGTGCCGGCCATTGAAACCGGGTTTGAGATGGGTGCGACCAAGAACAAAACAGATGGCAAGCCCAAGCACGACACCTACCTCACCACGCCGCTCATCACGGCTCTTCTTATTAGCTTTGGTGTATTCATCCCCATTGTTATGCTGAGCATCAGCGCACTCGCTTCGGTTCAGGTGCCACCGCGTATGCTCGAGATTGGAAAGGCCCTTTCGGTCGACAAGGCCCGTAAGGACCAGTAGTTGCGAGTGCTGTCGCATTGCGTGGCCTGGCGTACGTCGGCGTCAGCGTCGGCGGCGGCGTCGCCATAACTTAGGAAAGGTAGAATGTACCAATGCATGTAGACTTCCAAACGTAACCGTGTTCTATCTGGGCCAGAACATGGAATCGGCACGGCGCGGGGCATGCTTGGGGGAGTGGACCCCGGACTCTCCGCTGCAACTGTCTACTGGGCGTTACCTAGTTCCGCTGCAATACTTAGCACGCCTGTTGCGTCACGGCTGGCCTAGAGCAGCTGACAGGCGTGAGGCACCTGATGTCGCGCCATGTTGCGCAGCGACGCGGCAGTCTCGGCTGAGAAGATTGCTGCGCATAATCTTCTGAGTCAGGCCGCTTGTCTTAGCCCTTGAGCCCCCTCCGCTCGCCCCAAGTCCTTGAGATTGTCGCATGCCCCCCACACTCAGATGCATGCAGTAGTACAGGAAGCGATTAGCACCTGCACCTTTAGATGCATGATGCATGTTGGAATCAATGGTTGGTCCTATGTATGACGCGAGCCGACTGAAGGAATTGAAGGTGTGACGATGAGGTAGGAGAAAATAGAGATGGAGATAGGTAGGCAGCTCTGGTGTGAGCAACGAGGCGATGCACTTGCCTTGCGGCACTGACCACACCGTCCGAGCATTCTATCGCGATCTCTCGCCGCTTCTCCACGCAAGACATGCAAGGACATGCAAGGACATTGCAGGGCAACTGCGTCATCATTGCAACTAGTCTGAACGCCACTCGGAGCTCGGTGCGGCTTTGGTACGACAGAGTGGTGCAAAGTGGTGCCACCGTGACAACGTCCCCCCACCGAATCCCTTGAAGGACGGTCGACTCACCCCCCCAACATGCCCAACATACTTGACCCACAAAGGATGCACTCGACTTTCTTTCTCTCCCCCCTTTTCTCTCTCCCTCCCTCTCTCCTTCACAATAGGTTGACTGTCACTCCTAGACAATAGACCTTGCTGTGTTTTCTATCTGTTGATCTCTGCTCGCTGTCATCCGTTCGACCGACGGTTGGTTGTTTAAAGATTTTGCTCAAAGACGCCGATTATTGAGGGATCAATCAAAGTGACAAAGTGCCAAGAAGGTTGATTATCAGGGCAACCAAAGACAGGTGAGAGTGATTTGTCCCTGATCGCCCTGGTTCCTTTGACTTTTTTTTTGGCTGACCTTGCACGCGCTGCCCCGCGCCGTGCTTTCTGTGGCCTTCCCTACCTTCCCTACCTTCCCTACCTTCCCTACCTTCCCTGCCTCTGCAATGCGCCCTGAATAGATTAGCGTGTCATCATCATCAGTAATCCAAAAGTCGACTGCCGACTGGGACCGCCGACGACCGAGGACCGAGCCACCGAACCGATTTCCAACTCCGCAGCTGTGCCATTTCCGCGTCGGCCGCACCCTCTCTCTCTCTATCTCTACATCTTTACATTCTCCTCCTCTACAGTCTTACTCTCCACTCCGTCACTCTCTCTCTCTCTCTCTCTCTTCCCCACAATTCTTGATTTCTACTGTAGATATCTAACGCCGCGACGCCAAGAACAACGACCCAAAACGACGGCAGGCCCTCGTCCTCTTCCTCGCTCCCAACGCTTCATCACCCCCACCCCTCATCTCCCCTCTCTTCTCCCTTCGCGCTTCTCCAACTCCCCCGCCTCGCGCACATTACACAGCCTCTCGGTGATCACGAGACATCTAGTTCAACACTCAGCAAAGTGCACAAAAGACTTGCCGCGGCATTGTTCAGCGCCCATCACTCCTTCAGTCCACTTCCCGTCGGGGTTGTCTCATCTTTTGCCATCGCCGCCTGGATCATAGGAACACTGTTTTCTTGAGCTACCAACTGAGACAAGTGCACCCGCAGCCAGTCTTGGCCGACAACGTTGCTGACTGGCATCCGTCACTACTTATCTGTGGATCTTTGTGAGTTGTTGCTGGACATTCCAGCAAACACCCATACTTCCTTTCTAACTCCAGTGCAACTCTAACTCTACCATGCGTTTCTTCCCCGCCATACTAGTGGCGGGCGCCACTCTCCTACAATCACCTCTTGCAAGATCCGAAAGCCTGTTCTCGTTGCCAGATGGGGCCGCTCAGCGTCAACCAGGAAGACCAGGCAACGGACCGAAACCAGGCGAAGCACTGTTCACCAACGCTGTGACATACTGCGCCGAAGCCAAGGCAGTGCTCGTCGACCAGTTCGAGATTGCCTACTGGAGGCCAAACAACTCTGTCACCTTCTCCTTCTCATTCGCCTCTATCCAACCCAACCTGAACGTGTCTGCGTCCCTGTTCCTCAATGCATACGGCATTGAAATGTTCAACCAGACAATCAACCTCTGCGACTTGGTCGCAGGTGTGTTGTGTCCCCTTCCGATGGTCAACTTTACAGGTAGGGTCTTCCCTTGGCTGCCATTATTCACGTTGTGACCGTGTACTGACGATCAGGCCATGGAACATATCCACTGCCCGACGGGATTGCGTCTGATGTGCCTAGCATTGCATGGACAGTTCCTAACCTCGAGGCGTACGCCCGCGTCGAGCTGCTGAATGCACAAACCAAAGAGGTTGCCGCGTGTCTCCAGGCCACGCTGTCGAATGGCTGGACCACGCAATACCCAGCAGTCAAGTGGGCGTCGGGAATGTTCACGTTGGCTGCCGGCCTCGTCGCCATGGCCCATGCCATGTTCGTCAATTCGATCTCACCTGCCCTCTACCGATGGTTCGACGTGCTATTACTGTACCAAACGGCCGCGGCCGCGGGTCTCCTGCATCTCAATTACCCTCTCGTCTTCTCCAACTTTGCACACAACTTTGCATGGTCGCTCGGCCTGTTCTACTCCAGACCCATGCAGACGACCATCACAAATATGCGGAACAGCACTGGAGGACAGATGCCCGGCGACGCGTACGACACCGTGCAGTACATCAATCGCCGTCTGTCGCCTTACAATGTCCTCACTAGCGTCGACATCGGCCCTATCCTAAATGACCCGGGCTCCATCCCGAGCTTCATTACGACCCTCAAGAACGAGCAAGCGGGGGCGCTTGCCAAGAGGGCACAACAAATCCCGTCGTTGGTGGAACAGGCAGGCGCATCCAATCTCACCACTGGTATCCCAGTGTACACGAACGCGATGGGAATTACCCAGGCGAACGCGTACGACACGATCTTCTTCTTTTTCCTGGCCTTCCTTGCAATTGTAATCGCGTTCCACGTCCTCCTGGCGCCTATCGTTTGGATCTTTTCTCGGGGCCGCAAGAACAACTGGGCAACGCGCCTCCGCAGCACCTGGTGGGACTTTTGCGCCGCTAACGGACTGCGTGCATGTCTCGTCTTCTTCTTCCCCATCTTCATCTTCGGGTTCTACCAGTGGTACATTGGGAAGAGGGACTCTGGGCTGTCCATTTTCTTCGCTGTCTTGGGTATTGTCATGGTCTTTGGGCCAATGATCACTGTTCTCGTTCTCTCAGTCATTCGGGCTCGCCGACTGAGGAGCGACGCAAACGTGTCCCCGCTGTACACAAGCTACCACTTTTATCATGCGGTCGGTGACGCGCTCTACCGTCAGTACCGGCAGCAATACCACTTCTTCTGGTTTGCGCCGATGCTCTTGAGTCTGATCGCCAAGGCTGGCTTTATTGGGTTCGGCCAGTCCAACGCCTGGGCGCAGGTCATCGGCTGCGTCGTTGTCGAATTCCTCGTCTTCTGCTGCCAGGTCGGTCTCCGACCACACAAGGACCGGAAGGGCGACTGGCTGAGTGCAATCCTCACTCTCTTCCGCATGGCCATTTGGGGCCTACTCATCGCCTTCATCGAGCAGATGCACGTTAAGGCCATCCCTCGCACCGTCCTTGGCATCGTCGAGATTGCACTGGTAGGAATCCCAACAGTCATCCTCTTCTTCGGCCTTATCTTCAACGCGTTTTACGGTGTCCTGTGGCGCCGCGAGAAGGCCAGAATCGAGGACGGTACCTTGCTCGAGTCCGACGGTATCGTCAAGGAGAAGGTCGCCACAAGTGAGGACGGCAGCTCGCTCGGTCAGGGTACGACGTACAACCCCCAAGCCTACGACACGCAGGGCCACAAGATGGGGATGGCGAGGGCTACGTCCAGCTACACTGGTGATTCTTTAACTCCCGCCCAGCAGGCGTACTACACCGCCGCATCGGGCCATGGCACTTTGCCCTCAACATCCGAGCCAGAGCCGTACTATCCCCCATACAACAGTGAACACGAGGATGGTTACAGAAACGATTTCACTCGGCCACGGTCTGGCTACTCGCCTTACGACAATGGTCACGCCCCCAGCTACGACAACAGCACATGGCAACAACGATAGACAGTGAAGGTGTGGGTTTTATTCCAGTCTCACTCTTGTTCCGCCTCGCCGCATAAGACTACATAGATATATTAGACTACACTACAGATTACCCCATCTTGTACTACACTCGCTCACCCAAAACGTTCTTCACCCACGACCCTCTCTCTGTCTGGATGTATTTGTAGAATAGGTTGTACATGCAAGTGGAGTGGCGCTGCCTCTGAGGTTGCTGTTCTTTGATTCCGCAATATGCACGCTTGCTGGCTCGATTGCTGATGAGTGGGATGGCCAGGGACAATGTCGACCATGATCGTGGGCTCCATTGTGGGGTGATGGGCGCTGGGTGCGATGGCGATAGTGGGCGTGGGCTGAGCTCGGATAAGGGCCTGGGCGTACATGGGCGTACATGGGCGTGGAGGTGTGGGTGGAGGTGTGGGATGGTGCGCGTGGCCCGGCGTGGCGTGGTGCGTGGTTGCACCTGACCCACCCAGGCCCACCGATATCTCTTCCCAACTTTCTAGCTCGTTTCCTCTTTTCTTCTTTCCAAGGTCTCCTTCTTGGCCCACTTACTATCTTCTTTTACTCTCACCTAGTACCTAGCGCTCTTCTCCCGCGCTCACGGTCCTTCGTTCTTTCGGTTTTTGGTTACAACGCTACAACGCAAACGGCAAACGGCATTCCAGCATGGCTCTCTCCGCTGCCGAACTTCAGAAGGTGAGTTATCCTGCACGTCGTGTGCGTTGTGCACAATTCTGGTGCGTCCTTTGCGCAATACTAATAATACCAGAGGCACCAGCTCGAGGGTGCCCCCGACCCGTTCCCGTCTCTTGGCGGCGCGCCTGCGCCTGCTCGTCCCAAGTCGGCTGCCTCCCCGAAGCCTTCCGCCTCTGGCTCCAAGGGCATCGACACCTCGGAGGATGCGTTCCCGTCTCTTGCCCCCTCCGCTGCCAAGGGCGGCAACAAGGCCCGCCCCGCTCTGTCCGCATGGTCCAAGGCTCCCGCGATCAAGCCGAGCACCAAGAAGCCCATGGCGCCTGGCGGTCTCGGCCGTGTCGGCCACGCGACTACCGGCTCCCACCCTCACACTGACTCGTTCACGATCCCGGCCAACGAGCTCGCG
The DNA here is from genome assembly GCA_023629975.1 of Cutaneotrichosporon sp. PL3408A. Lineage (NCBI taxonomy): Eukaryota > Fungi > Basidiomycota > Tremellomycetes > Trichosporonales > Trichosporonaceae > Cutaneotrichosporon > Cutaneotrichosporon sp. PL3408A. Next base: position 1,538,457 of record JAMAMB010000008.1, read on the forward strand.
ACGGGCAAGGCTGTCACGGAGACGATGAAGAAGGTGCACGACCAGACTGGTGCCATTGTCGAGTCGTCGACTCAGATGTCCACTGGCCTGAAGCAGTTCTACATCAAGGCGGCCGACCCCAAGCGTCTTGCCCTTGCCCGCCAGATCATCGAGCGCGGCCTCAGCAAGCCTGTGACTCTCGAGGTCGAGGTCCCCATCTCGACGATTGGCACGATTATCGGTCCCAAGGGCGCGACGCTCAAGGGAATCACGGACGAGACTGGCTGCAAGATTGACATTCCCCGGCGTGACACGTTGCCCGAGTGGGACGCGCGCACGGCCCGCGAGGCACGTGAGGCCGCGCAGGATGGCGACGACTATGACTCGGATGACGAGCCCGAGGAGCCTCAGGTGACCATTACGATTTCGGGCACCGGCGCGGCGGCAAACGACGCCCGCGCCAAGCTCCTCGGCCTCATCTCGCACCGCATCTCCCAGGGCTCGGCGACCATCAAGAACATCGAGTCCAAGTACTATCCCTTCATCAACGGTCCCCGCGGCGCCAACGCCCGCCGCCTCGAGGAGGAGGTTGGCGAGGGCGAGGTCAAGATCCACGTTCCCCCTCCCGCTGTCTGGCGCGCGATCCAGGACGACGAGGACGAGACCTCGGAGCCCAAGGATGTCTCGATTAAGATCAAGGGTGACAAGGACAAGGTCAAGGCTGTCGTTGCTGCTATCAACCGCCAGTACGAGGATCTCGTCGGCACGCTCAAGGAGTTCGGTATTGTCGTCCCCAAGCGCCAGCACCGCTACCTCATTGGCGAGGCTGCGGATGATATCCTGGAGAAGACTGGCTGCATCATCGATCTTCCGCCCGCCTCGGACCCCAATGAGCAGGTCATGATGCGCGGTCCTCAGTCGGGCCTCCTTAAGGCTATTGAGCTTGCCATGTCCAAGGCCGAGGCTGTCGCTGTTGAGACTGTTGACGTTGTTGCCATCTCGCGTGTCAACACGAACGATCCGCTCCCTCACGCCAAGAAGGTGGCCCGCTTCCTCCAGCGCTCGTCGCGTCTCAAGAACATCGGAAGCAAGTACAACTCGGTTAAGGTTTACGCGCCCAAGACGGAGATTATGGATACTGGCAAGGTCGTGATCGACATCGTCGCCGAGGACAAGAACGAGGTTGCCAAGGCTCGTGACGACGTTCTCGCTGCGGTCAAGGCTGTCCCTCCTGCTGCTATTACCACCATCTCCATCGACCCCGCTGTCCACTCGCTCCTTATCGGTAAGAAGGGTGCCAAGATTGCGCAATTCGAAACTGCCAACTCTGTTACAACGGTCTTCCCCCCTGCCGACGACGACTCGAGCGAGGTTCACATCGTCTTTAACGGCACCGACCTCCCGGCTGACAAGAAGGCCCGCGACGCCAAACTCAAGGAGTCTGTCGCTGCTGCGGCGGCTGCGCTCCAGGAGCTTGCCAGGGGAGCTGCCGACGTCAAGACCGAGTCGCTTGACATTGAGAAGAAGTGGCATCGTCACATCATTGGCCAGGGTGGCACTGTTCTTAATGCTCTCATTGGCGAGGACCAGCTTGTCAACGTCCGTGTCGGGGCCAAGGGCAAGGGCGACGACGAGGATGTTGTTATCGTCCGCGGACCTTCGTCCGAGGTTGACCGCGTGGTCGAGCAGATCAAGCAGATTGTCGAGGATGCCAAGAATGACGACATTATCAACGGTTACACGGTCGAGTTTGACGTTGACAAGAAGTACGTTCCCCACCTTGTTGGCCAGTCTGGCTCCGCCATCAACAAGCTCCGCGAGACTCTTGGCGTCAAGGTCAACTTTGACGACGCTGCCGAGGTCAAGAAGGGTAAGAAGCCCGTTGCGCACTGCAAGATTGTTGGTCGCAAGGAGGCTGTCGAGGAGGCCAAGCGCCGCATCCAGGCCCAGGTCGAGAAGCTCGAGGATGAGACCACCGAGATTGTCAAGATTAAGCGTGAAATTCAACCGGCCCTCATCGGTTCTGGTGGCAAGTACGCCATCCGTCTCGAGGAAAAGTATGGTGTCAAGCTCTCATTCCCCCGCGATGGCAAGGACCAGAAGCCCGACGAGGTCACCATCCGTGGTGGCAAGAAGGGCGTTGCTGCTGCCAAGGCCGAGCTCCTTGAGGCTGCCGCGTTCGAAGCCGAGTCACGCCAGTCTGTCTCCTTTACCGTTCCCCAGAAGGCGGTCGCGTTCATCGTCGGCAAGTCCGGTGCAACTATCAACGGTATCAAGGACGACACGGGTGCTCAGATCGACATTGACAAGAACGCCGGTGACGACGGTAAGACTACGGTGACTGTCCGTGGAGACAAGAAGGCCATCACTGCCGCCAAGGCCGCTGTGCTCGAGCTTGTCAAGGAGTTCGGTGATGAGATCAACGTCTCACTCACCATTGAGCCCAAGTACCACCGCTCCCTTATTGGCCAGGGTGGCCAAAAGCTTCGTGACCTCATCGCTGAGGCTGGCGGACCCTCCGAGGCATACAAGCAGGCTGGTCTCGTCACCTTCCCGAAGCAGGGCGACGACGAGACTGACCAGGTGCGTCTCCGCGGTGACGCCAAGGTGGTCAAGGCGATCCAGGCTGCCCTTGAGAAGGAGATTGCGCAGCTTAAGAACACTGTCACCATCGGTGTCGCCGTGCCCGCCTCGCAGCACGCTAGCAAGATCGGCCGCGGCGGCTCGGCCCTCCAGGACCTCCAGCGCCGAACCGGCACCACCATCCACTTCCCTGGCTCGCGCCAGTACAACTCTGTTGGCGACGTCGACAACAAGGACGAGCTCTCCGCCGACGAGGGCGACATCGTCAAGGTTATTGGCACGAAGGAGGCAGTCGCCAAGGCGGCCGAGGTCCTCGCCCAGCCCTCCCCTGAGCGCGGCGCGCCCCGCGGCCAGCGTAACGGCGGCGGCGACCTCTCTACGCGCACCATCTCCATTCCCGCCAAGTACTTCCACGCGATCGCAGACCAGCCCAACCTCATCCGCCAGATCCGCGGTGTGGGCGCGTTCGTGAACATGCCCCCTGCCCCGCCCAAGCCCGCCCTGGCTCCCGGTAACGACGAGGGCGCCAAGAGCGCGCGCATCGACGCTCCGGCCGACGAGGAGGAGTACCAGTGGGAGGTGCGCTCCAACTACGCCAACGCGGCCGACGGCGACCTCGACTGGGTCATCCGCGCCAAGGAGGAGGACTTGGACCGCGCCGCCGCGGTCCTCGACAAGGCTGTCCAGTCCGCCCAGGCGGCCACGCACGTCGGCCTCCTGACTGGTCTGCCCCGTTCTGCATTCCCCCGCATCATCGGCTCCAAGGGTTCGACGATCTCGCGTCTGCGTGCCGAGACCGGGGCAGACATCAACGTCGGCAAGGACGACGACCTGATCACTATCACGGGCGACGAGGAGAGCGTCGAGCAGGCCCGCGAGGCGATTCTCGAAGTTGTCAACCGCCCGGGACGCTACTGAACGCGCAGAGATGGAGAGGGGTGAGGGATGAGCGGATGAGAGAAACGAAAACGACATGAACATCATCATAGCCATCGAAGGACCAATGCATAGGCCTGAGTAGTCTTGTATCTATCAGCACTGCCTCAGACGACTCGTAAGCAGTAGAACCCCGGTCAGCGGCAGAACCCAGTCAGCAATAACCCAGATTAGCCGTTGAAACCCAGTCAGCTGGTGCGACATCAAGCTTCAAGACAGTATTCATAATGACTTCTTCTAAACGGTCTTGTCGGACTGGGGTTAGCCGAGATTACCTCCTCGAGCTCACCTTGCTGCCCCAGTTGAGCCAGACAACGCCGGCGTTGAGGTAAGTAGCTGCTGTCAGTGCCGATCAGTGTCAAGGACTCACCGTAGCAGAGCCAGCCGCAGTAGGGCAGGAGGAGCCACTTGGTGGGAATGCGCGTCGGGAGCACATTCATGATATCCTGCTTGTCAGCGCCGACTTCGCGAGAACGTACAGTCATGGCCCACACTGTCCCGGTCAGAGCGACGATGTTGACGAGAGCCGCGACAGGCTTCTTGGCACCGAAGAACAGCGGCATCCAGGCAAAGTTCATCGCCAGCTGGGCGTAGTACAGCCCCAGCGCGGTGCGGGCCGTGTCCGAGGTCGCGGGGGACAGGTTCTTGTCCGCAACCTCGGCGACGAGCGACGACGCGTAGCCCATCATGCCGTACAGGATCGTCCAGACGGGGCCGAACGCCCAGTCAGGTGGGTTGCCGGGCGGCTGCTTGAGGCTCTGGGCGTTAGTCGGGATACTTCGGCTCGGTGGGATGGCTGGCGCGCATGAGCCGTACGAGAGTCCGTGCAGGATGTATCGCTGGGATCATCACGCGCAAATCGGACGCGGCAGAAAGAGCAATCGCCGCGCCTCAACAGCATGCTGAGCGCCTGCACACGTACACTCTCGTAGGCGTCTGGACGCCACAAATATGTGACTGCGCAGTCCCCAGCGCGCCCGTCGCCCATCACCAACCACGTTCCATCGCCGAACGCGTACTCACCTTGGCCCACAGCGTCTGGGTGTCGCAAGTATACCCGATCAGCGCACCGATGCCGATCGGCAGGCCGACTGCCATCAGCATCTTCCTCACACCTCCTCCATCTCGTCGCAGAGCCTCATGGAGCAATGGCATTCGCACGTTCGTTGGCGCACAGGTGTGGCCAGGCATCGCATGGCGAGTCGCCGCCACGCAATGAGAGTCCAGACTTACCAGCGACGGCGGGGATACGCGCCACATCGATGAGGAATCCGGGAAGAGACGACATTATGGTGAGATGGAGAACGATGCGATGATGAACGTGGACATATGGGAGACTGTGCGAGTTTATGAGGGTGGTGTGGGAGCGGTGTGACGTCATCGACGCGTTTGGGGGCCTGGAATCTTGATGTCGACTGCGCTGGGAGTTTCGATAGCGGCGATTATGATATTACAGTATGGACTCGTGGCGGCAGCGCTGGACGAGGCGCGCTTGTTACTGGCGAGCTCGGTAAGTGGACTGGAACACTCTAGAGAAGAGGCAAGGTCTGGCCACGGTGACCTAGTACCGAGCTCGTCGTTGTGGGTTTACCGGCTGACGCCAAGGATACGAGCGACAACGTAAGGCAATGACAGGCAAGCGGTATACATATTGTCCTTCTACCTCAATGATCTCCTTCAAATACTCTTGCCTTTGTACTATCAGCACCGGCCGGAAGCCTAGAGCTCACCTTGTGATAGTTGAGGTAGATGAACCCAGCCGAGAGGTAGATGGCTGTCGTCAGCGACGCTCGTCGCTCGGAGCCCACAGTACAGCATGTAAAGCGCATAGGGCAGGAGGAGGAGATCAGCCCGAGGCGACGTCGGCAGCGCGTTCAGCTGGCCCTGTTGTCAGCGGGTTCCTAGGGCGTACGCACGATTAGCCGCCACGTAACCGCTGCTATCGTGACGATGTCCGCCATCGCCGCGGCCTTGTGCTGCACGAGGAAGAAGATTGGCATGTAGATAAAGTTGAGCCCTAGTTGGAGGTAGTATAGGCCGAGCGCGTGTTCGGCGGTACTGCGGACCGCTGCGTCGGGCGTGGTATCGATGAGACGGGCGATAGAATGTGACGCGTAGCCCATGAGACCGTACAGCGTCCCCCAGATCTGCCATCAGTTGAGACCTGTGGCGAACTGGCCCAGGATCGCGACAGCGAGCCGGCGCCCAGTAGTACCCAGACTTACCGGTCCAAGCAGCCATGTTGGTGGGTTTCCGAACGGCTTGACAAGTGACTGGGTGAGCTCGACCAACCTCGGACCCACCTCGTAGTACCGGTGAGCAGCCTCATTGTTGCTGATCTTGGCAATGACAGCACCGACCGTGATCGTTCCCCCAACTCCCGTCAGCACGCACATCAGAGGCGACCCACCAGAGAGCCACGGGTTGCGCGCCACGTCGAGGAGAAAACCAGGTAATGGAATCGACATCGCCATCGTCAGTGAGCAGTCAGTGGTGTGGTGAATGTGGACCGGTACAACGTATGCATGGATCGATAAGTGTGAAGACGATGAGTTGACCAGCCACATGTCCCGATTATTGTCAACTCGGGATGGCGTCACTTCGCGTTCTGCGTTTCAGCGCGTCCAGCCATCGGCATGTGCGAGCCGGTGACGGAGACAGACTCGCGGTTGGCATTTGTGTAAGGAATGAGGACCACAGCAAAAGCAGGCACAGTTGACCGCATTACTGAGCATAGATGTGTTGCTTGAGGGCAAAGGGAATATGTACCAGAACGTCACCCGCTTTCGGTGTCCGATGACTTGGCTTGGACTGCTCACCAGATATCACCAGCCACCCGATACAACAGCCTCGTACCCAACTGGGTTGCCCCGACGGTGCTCCTCTATACAGCTCTGTCTCACATTCCGGGTCTGGCCCCATCTGATACGGGGCCTTTGCAGATTAATACAAACTGCTAGCGAGTAAAAGAGCAAAACGTTTACCACGGCACAGAAGTATGCAAAAGAGATACACTGTGAGGGAGTCGAACCCCCGCCGCGTCGATGGCAACGACGCATGATACCGTTTCACCAACAGTGTCGTTCTAGCCATCTGGCAGGCAAGAAAATTTGCCGTACACTTATGTAACGGACAATCGCAAAGGGTACAGCCTGGAAAACAGGAATGTTTCGAATCCTGAACCAAAATTGTCCTCCCGGCAACCGCAGTCGCACTCCTTGTTCAGACACATCACTTTCTCAGACACATCACTTTCTCAGACACATCATGCCACCTAAAAGCTGAGATGCATGCGCTACAGTTTAGCCTCACCCTTGTGCAGAGCATCGCCATCAATGATCTGACCCTCGACAACTTTGGCGTTCAAGCCCCTCTCCTGCACCCACTGAGCGTGCGCATCGGCCGTGCGCCGCAGCCTCTCCTCCGTAAGCTTGAAGCTCTTAGGCAGTAGTCTTTCATCCCATTTGCCTGTGTTAAGAGTGTCGGCGTACCCACGTGCGACCGCAAAGATGCGTGACATGCCGTGTCCAGCGAACTGATATCAGTCTCCTGGAGCTCTGTTAAGAGGGCACACTTACACCTGCAGCCAGACTCAGCCCCTCCGAACCAGGGACATCTCCCACGAGCGGAAGCCAGTCCTTGACGTGCGTGAGCACGCCGACCCAAGTGCGCGTCAATCCCTCGCCGTACGCCTCCTCGCCCCATCCGATAAAGTTGTCGCGCATGAAACGCGCCAGGTCCTTCGTCACCTCGGGATCAATGGAGCGCTCGCTGTCATCCACGTTCCCGTACACCGTCGATAGAGGTGTCCGCCCATCTCTCACGAGAGGAGCTACCCCGCCGCCGAGCACAAGCTCCCCTGACGCTGTTGTCACGAGGTAGTGTCCATTCAGCGTGTTGTACGTGTTCCTGAGGCCGCCTGGACCGGAATACGCGGCTGTCGGGGTAATGGTGGAGCACTGCCCGACATAGGGCTCGATACTGTGGTCAGCTTGCCTGACGGCACGGCTGAGGCTCCGCTCACTGGTCATGAATCGGCGAGGAGCGGGCGAAGAAGTTGTGGGTGTGGGCGTTCGTACACAGAATGACGCGTCGGGCGCTGATGAGACCTTTGGAGGTCTTCAGCGTCCACAAAGCGCCGCTCCTTTTCGGAAAGCCGTCGACAGGCGTCCACGAGTGGAAGCTGAAGTTCGAGTGCTGTGATTCGATAGCCGCTCGCATGAGCGCTGTAGCAAGTTTGTGTCTGTGGTCAGCGCGCAATCTCGGCTGCATACATACGGATGGACACTTCCACCAGGACGGACATGCACGGATGTCACTCCTTTGAACCGTGACAGATCCCGGGCCTCATCTGCATCATCAATGAAGCGTGTGTCGTCTCCTGATAGTCCCATTTTCTTCCGCTGCGCCAACCAGGCTTTGTACTGCGCCTTGAAGAATGCAGTGCGTTTCTTATCGTGATGTGCTGTGATCAGAGTTGGAATGTACCAGGCCATGGCAAACTCACTCTCGAGTAGCTCGCCACGCCAGAAGTCGACATCCAGGCCCTCCTTCTTGACTACCTCGGTCACAATCTCGAGATTGTCCCTCTCACTCTGCATCACCCATGTAGCCTCCTCAGGATCCAAGCCAAGGCCAAGCGGGTATGGCTGCTGCAGCTGGTGCCATAAGGCGTACGTCTTTGGCCCCACACTAGGTGAGTCGCGCTATTCTCTCAGTCTCAACTTACTGGCCGCCGTTGCGCCCACTGGCGCCACTCGCCACGTCCTTGGCCTCCAAGCAGACGATGCGCTTCCCCTCCCCATAAGCACCTTTCCGTGTTAGGAAGTATGACAGTGCGGCGCCCATCATCCCTCCGCCGACGATTACAATGTCGACCTCACGAGGCAGATCGTTGTCAGCCCCATGACCATACAAGCTGGTAGGACCACGGTTCGTCGCCTGCCAATGGGACACGGTGGAGAGCCACGGTTGCGGAAACTTGCTCATGATGGTCTATCATAAATGAATAGAGTGTAAAAGACACGCAGTACGTCGTGACAATCTATCGGACATCCGCCGTTAGACGCCGGGCCGATGTCGGTTTCACCACGAAGCGTGCCTGAGCGAGGGCGAGCTATTAACCGGCACCGTACGTACCGTGATTCCTGACCACGATAAACTCACATAGCGTCGACCATGGGCCTGCAAGGTCATCATTGCCTGACATGGTACGTGTCCTGGCTGGCTCTACCCCGCACTGCCAATGTGCTGTTTGACCCAACGTGTAGTATGAAGCGAGTAATGATAACTTAGCTGGACAGCGGACTCAAGTTGTGCCTTGGTAACAAAGTCGAGAGTCTCGCAGGCGTTCCTTCGGTGAGCTGTTGCGCATCACTAATGAGGGCATTGCCAGAAGGCAGGCAACTAAAGACAGCTTTTGCCAGCTGGGGCAGAAACAGCTGAGAGGGCTTCCGAGGAGGTTATATTACAGAACGGAGCCCTTGACACCTTCGAAAGTCCTCCGATCAACCGCCCCATTCTTCAGTCCTCTTGAGTCATTTCAGTAATCACTCTGACCGCAACCATCTCTATCGCCACTTTGGCTCCCTGCTGGTGAGCAATCGAAATTGAGCATTGCCATGGGAGTCTGTGTCACAGGATACTGTACTACGTTGCAAACGCCTTGGGCTCCATGCCACCAATGTCCGCGCTTACATCAAAATACTAACAATTGCATCGTTTCCGTAGTTGAACTTGCTTATTATGAACTCGTGTACTTCGAACTGTTCTTCGACTTTCCATATCGACGTTTCCACCGTCAACGATCATGAACTTGGAGAAGCTTTCAGGTGTCCCAGGTTACCTGGAGCCCCTACTATACAAATACTTCTGATCATTGGAACTCAACGACTGTTCGGGTGTAGGCATCCTGCCTTGGGTAGACGACTCCGACTGCACCGGGTTCCACGACGGGTTATAGAATGGGGGCAGCATATCTTCGCGATCGAGGGCTCGAGGAGGACTGGCGGCCGAATCAACAGTGGCCACCGAGACACGGTGGTCGGCGCCTTTGGTGTGTGAAGGATTGTGGGCAAAGCCCGCCGTTGCCCATCTCGAGTTCGAGGTGTCGTCGGCCCCATAAGGTGTTACTCCACTTGTCTGGTCTACCACGTAGTCATCGTCACGCATTGCTCGGTCGCCGCGACTTCTGTGCAATCAGAAAATTGACGCCATTTAGCTTCTCCTGCCCAAGGAGAGACACTCACCGTTTGCTCCTGCGACGGAGGAACCATCCCAGAAGTGCAAGGAGGATGAGTGCGACCACCCCACCAACCTACTTGTCAGTACTTCGATCACCTGTTCAATGTCTTTTACAACGCACCGCTCCTCCCACAATGGGTCCGATATTTGACTTCTTTGTGTTTGATCCAGGTGAAGGTGAACCTGCGGCCGCTGTAGGGAGATCCTGGGTCAAAGATAGAGTTGTTCGAGAAGAATCTCCACTTGTTGGGTAGGGTATGCTCACTTGAACCCAAGAGGGCATGAGGTCGTATATCTCTGCAGGCAGGTAGTCCAAGTAAGTAATCTTGGTCTTTTTCCCGCTTTGGTAGCCTTGAGGTAAGGGCCTGGTCTCAGTACAGCTTGACAAGATGACGAACCAAAGCGATGTATAGAAGGTTACAGAGTGTAAAAAGACCGGAGCCGATTTGATAATAGGACTTGCTCTCACAGAATACTGGAGGTTTGGGTTGAGCGCGAGCTGAAAGTAGGTAAGGGGAACCAGTTGTGGACCTCTGAAGTTGGCCACGGGAGATACGCCACCTGACGTAATGAGCCGCTCTGTGCCATCGTTACTCGTAAGGAAGATGTTGAACCCGGTCTCTTGAGTATCACTAAGACCCGTCAACACCATGTAGGTGGTATTGGACGGAACGGCAAAAGTTAAATTGGATTGCGTTGAGGCTGTCGTTACGTCGTACACACGCATTTCTCCTGCGATTGATTCTAATGTCACCTGTTCAAACGGACTCTTGATAGCGGGGAAGTTGGACGCCGCTTCTTGTCAGCTCTTACCGCAAGCAAGTGACCTCTTGTCAAGGAACTTACAAGTGTTCACCGCCCACGGACTGGTCATTGTGAAGAAAGGTGAGATATTGCCGTTCACGACCGCCAGTTCTGTTCTGCGACCCACAGATGGAAAATCGGGGCTTCGGTTAGCTTCCTGAAGCTACATACTCCCAACGTGACAGTTCTGTTTCCTGGGAAAGAGCCGTTATTCACTCACGCCTGTGAGTTTAATGCCGAGTCGATGGTCAAGGATGTTAAGCCAAAGCTGGGCTGAGTGGGCCCATGAAGCTCCATCGCCCAAAGGCCGTAGTTTGGGAGAGCGATCGACCCCAAATTGTAAATCGCTTTATTGTCCTTGGAGGCTGGAATGCGTTGATACACAGTGAGTTGCTCCCAAACCGTGGCATTATACACGTGGATGGGTTCGAGACTCCATCCATCCAATTGTACGTTGCGCCCAGACCACCGGAGGATAGAATATCCAGTGATGTTATAGTTAAAGCAGAAAGGTCCTACCCAGTATTCGCCGGTCGCCAAACGGTTGGCGACTGCGGGCATCGCGCATACCCAGTTGTCGTTCCAGCGAAGGACATTTCCATCGGCAGCACTGATGGTTGACTGAAAGTTGATAATCGGAGGATCATTTGGAAAGATTGGCCCAACGTCGCTGAGCGCTGCAAGTGCGTAGCTCAGGCCCACCACGAGGACGACGACGAAGACGAACTCCAATCGTCCTACTGAGCTCATATTCTTGATGTAGTTGCCTGGAGATGACTGACGTGACAATGGGAGGGTAAAGGTGGGGCTTGAACCCACCCACCTCTTGTCGTAGCCCATATTTGTGACGAAAGGGAAGCGGATGGTAGAGAGGGCCAGAGCATTCAGCAGCCAGCGCATCCCCAATGACCTCTTGATTCACCACACCCCCGCTTGGCGTTCAGCCCTCTGATCCTGCCCACTCAAATTAGAACATGCTTCATCAGGATGGCCGGAGAAGCAATTGCGATGTATACCACCGCCACGGCCATCCACCACTCCGATCGCAGCATGGCATTGAGGGCCGATGTGATGCCTCCTTCTGGCAAGTGGACGTTCTCAGGCTGTGGCCCCACAAAAGTCTTTTTAACTGCCTAAGCTTAAGCGATGATAACCTTTGTGACCAGGGACGGAGGTTTCACAGCTGTGGTTCCCAGACAGTCGTCACTCACAACATTCCGCCATGTCGTTCCTGGCAGTTCCATCGAGAGTGCATGATCTGCGGGGCAGCGGCCTTCCTTGACAGCCCGCCACTGCTTATGAAACTTTATGGATAGCGGAGCCGAATAGCGGATGCAGAGGCGCCAAGGGTCACATGGTGCAGGCCGTGGCCACATGACACAGTTTCATCCCGTTCTCATTCGCCAACTGTACTCGGAGTCCAAATAATGTGAGCTGTTTTTTCAATAAGATGTACATTCGGTTTCGGCGTCATCGGGGCCAAATGCCATTCCATTTTTGTGCCGGAAGTGGGGCAGGTTAAGGTCAGTATGTCTAACAGCTGCAGTGCTGAGCATTGTATGTCAGCACAGCACCTTATGTCCTGGTGCTGACGATCCCCGATTCAGACTGGCCGCTGACGCCCGAGCCGTTGTGGACCATGGCTGTGAGTGCCGTCCATGCCTAAAACGTATGCCCTGTCCCTCCCGGAGGACACAGCCCTTGGGGGAGCGTCCTGGTGTCTTGCGCTTTAAGCGGTATGTCTGAACTTCTTGTGACCGGTTAAGAGACGCTGAGCTGCAGGGCACTGCTGTCTGTAATGAATGATCTCAAGTGAAGGCTCCACAGCACGCCTGCCACATGCCCGCAGCTCCCTGCAATCCTGACCTGTTCAGCAAAGCACCTTGCGAGCGTAGGCATTCACAAGTTCTCGCACGCCCCCACATGACTTTATGCAAGTTCAAGACCATTTTATCCCCCTGGAGAACTAGAGAACCACTCGCTTGTACTCCTTGGTCAGCGACGATGACTCGATTTTGGGTGGCTGTTGCACTGAGGGCGTTGCGTCATCTCTTGCTGGATTCTGCACCAAGACTGTACGGTACCTCGGTGGCAGACATGCTATCTTGCCGTGGGGATCGACAGCGCGGGAGCTGGGATAAAACGATACGGCTGCACCTGCTGGAAGTGTGGGAAATTGAGACCGAGTATTCTCTGCCAAGCCTTGAAAGGCCAGTGAACCCCCGGAGGAGGGCAAGGGAGAGAAGAATCGTTATTCGTGGGACTGTGGAGGAAAGGTGTGAGGATGGATTCCACTTCGTTGATAATGGAGTACTCCTTGGGGAATTACCGAGTGCTTACTTGAAGTCAGGAACATGCCATGCATCATCAGTACCGTCCAGCCAAGCACTCGCCATGTCCAGTTTCACTGCCACAGCTTACCTCATGCCGACTTGTTGACAGTAGTAGTGAAGTCCGTTTTTCGTCGTCCTGTTCAGACACTTCCAAAACCGCTTGAACTGCCGACAGACATACAGACGAAAGCGGAGGCTAGGGGACGACGAGCAGGGCTCAATCACAACAATCGGTAAGGTCCCCAGGTCCTTGGGAATACAGGTAGTTCAGAATGGTAGTTGCTAATAATTCCTCTGACCTGGAGAGTCCTTGTCTGCTGCACCGAAATTGAAACGAGTCTTCAGTGCTAGGTTTAAAGCGTCGCAAAGCTGCCAGAAGGAACTGAACGGTGTTCGTGTGTTTCTTGTTTGGTGTTTCGTGCGCGGAGCTGGAGACGTGAACGGCCGCCTGAAGCACCCAGTCATGTGGAGGCAAGCGCGAAGGAGGTATGCGGAAACACATCACGGGCACCCCAACAACCAACCGGCAGATAACAGGCGCAAATGCTTTGGCCTCGAGCGCTGCCTGGGTTGGCTGAACGCGTTACTTGCGAGCGCTTCACCCTTTCCGAATACCGACACGGGCTTGATAGGGTGTAGAGCGGTCTGAGAGTAGTGGGAGATGTGGGCAGATTTTAGAAGTGGGCAGTGGCCGTCACTGAGACGGTGATAGTGCCTAAACCGGCATCAAAGGAAGTTGAGCAGATGACGAGGAAGAGGCTAATTTCAGTCGACCAGGAACGCTGCAACCGGAAGGAGGATATGAGTATTTTATTCACCAGCATTTTTTTTAATCACTGCAGTGGGGATGTTGGCGGCGTTGTCATCTTCAGATGACGTTTTGCTCACTCTGCATATCTCTGCATCTACTCCAAAATCAGCTTCCCATTGATCTTGCATACCATGACCTAAACGTGCTGTACAACGCGGTAGTATCTAAATTCAGACAAAATGTCACCGTGATCGAACTGTTCCCCTGCAGACTCTACAGTACTTCTGACATTATTCGCGTGGAGGAGTGCATGCCCTTGCGTTCGACACGGTCGGATGCTGGGGCCGCTCTGGTATTGTAACTTGTACTTCTTGATCAATCACGTTTAAGCATTCTTGCCCTGCTCAAGGCGCTCCTCGAGGTCAAGGGGGCCGTGGAAGTTCTTGCGGCCGTCGAACACCCAGGTCAAGCCGCACATGAGACTGACAATGGCAAGCACAAGAATGGCCCAGTTCATTGACGAACCCGACTCGACAGGAATGACGGGGGGGAAGATGAAGCAGATGCTGGTGAGCGAAGCGAATGCAATGGCGACGGCGTTGATCGGACGGCGCCACACGCCCAAGCTCCATTTGCGGCTGTGGCCCTCGAAGACGCGGTCGCCCCGGATGAAGACCAGGATAATGGGGACGATGTATGAGAGCTGGACGAAGAGGATGGCGCCGGAGAGGATGGCGTTGAGGGCGACAGAAGAACCCAGCCAGACACATCCGAAAATGGTAACCCAGCCGGTAATGAAGGCGTTGGCCCAGAGTGGCACTTTAAGCGTCTCGTGGACGGGAGAGAGGAAGCGCGAGATGGGTCCAATACCGCGGTCACGGCTGAAAGCCATAACCATACGAGATGCCACGGTGTTCACTGCCTGAATGCAGAAAAACATCGAGAGAAGGTTGAACATGACCAGGCAGGTCGCACCCGCCAGGCTCTCAGTCGCCTGGTGGTAGATGGTAAGGAGGGCGCCAGTCGGGGAGGCAAGGACAGCCTCAAAGTCGGTGAGGCAGAAGAGGAGAACGACCATGAAGATCCATGAGGTGGAAGCGCCAAGCACGACCGCGAGGATCATGACACGCGGGGCGTTCTTAGAGGGCTGGGGAAGCTCCTCGACCATGTGCGACGCAGCGTCGAATGCAGTCAGGCCCAGAGTGCTCTGAAGGAGGCCAAGGATAAAAGCCATTCCGTCGGGCCACTGTAGGTCAGCACACTGAAGACGACATCGGCAAGTTCCGCTCTTCGTGTACTCACACCTGTGAGGTTGGTGAGGGTGCCGAACACACTCTTGGCTGGCTGGTAGTTGCCCGACGAGCAAGCAAGGAGGACAATGGAACAGACAACGATGCCCGTCATTCCCCACACTCCGGCGAAGCGGTCGATCATGGGAAGGAGCTTAACGCCGAAGGCGTTGAGAGCGGAGGCACCAAGGACGAAGGCCATGAACACAAGGAACAGATGCCAGTTCTGGGGCTCGTACGTCTCATTCCACATGCCAATTATGCCGATGATGAAGGCGACACCCAGTGATGAGGCAGCGGCAAAGAGCGAGGTCCAGCCGGCGCAGGCCATCCATCCTGTGAAGAACGAGATTCCCTTGCGCATCGAGGGAGGAGAACAGACATCTGAGGTCGTTAGTAGGGACAATGGGAACTGAAAGGCCACTTACAGGCCCAGTCATACTGTCCGCCGGAGAGAGGGAAGACATGGCAGATTTCAGCACTCGCAGTCAGCACTTCCTGCGGATGTCACTTACAGCGAGGTAGCCATGGCCAGCGATCCAACTGCAGAGACGACGAGGCCCCACACCATCGCGGCGGACCCGCCCGAGGCAAGGACGATCGAGAGAGATGCCGCCCTGGAACATGTTAGACAAAACTTGGTGTGGTTGAGGATGAGCAAGGATAAACGTACATAGCTGAAGTCAGCGAGCGCTCCGGCGAGTTCAGGATCAATGCCAAGTCCGTGTCCATCACGAGTAACTCATCCCCACGGACCCCCGTCCCCTTCCCGCGACCCTTAATCGCACGGAGTCCCTGCGGGGTGGCGTGGGGTATCTTGGTGGTGCCCGGGTAGCCGGCAAAGACAGGAAGACACAGGGACTCGTCGGCAACACTCACCGGTCCATGAGTTGAGGAGTGAGAAACCGAGACCGAGACATGCCAGGAAGGAGAAGCGGCGCTCGAGTTCGACACCATGGTTCACATTCACGATGTGCACGTTGCCCCCCGCCTTCTCCTCAGTCAACGACGGGGTTTGTGTGGGGTTCGCCTCAATCTTGGATTCCACAGTCATGGTCGCGAGCTACGATGGTGTGGATTGGGGAGAAATAAGCAGCGCACGATAAGTCGTCGGGAATGAAGGGAGTTGGTTGGTACCGAGGGGAGACCAGTCGTCGAGCGTGGAGCGGTGGTCCCGTTGCCAAAAACGTTCAAGCTTCGAAGACGAGGACGTTAGTGTTGGCGCACGTTAACAAAGACGATGAGATGGGGGGTGTTGTGAACTGGAATGAGGCATTAATATCTGTTAGCGGCAACACCAACTTCCGAGTTCACCACGGATGATGCCGACGCGGCCCAGTGGGGCATGCCCGCAATCTCCAAGGAACACGCCTTATCCAGAATGGAGATTTCGTCAACCAACTCAGACCCCCAGGCTCGGCACCTGATCGACCTGATCGCGACGGCCAGCGGTTACAGACCGGGTTGATTGGTTGACGACGAGCAAGAAGCGATAGATGGGGCCTGAGCAATGCGTTAGAAACGGCATGGCGCCGCCGGACATGCAGCCACATCCTGAGGGACGCTTGGCAGAATAATGAGGACCAGGCTCAGCAGAGTAATCAGGACCAAGGGAACGGAGTGATCGCGGCTTGACCCATGCAGCCTGAGGTCTGGCTTGGAGGCGGCGGGGTGTCGTCACGTGCGGAACAGCATGATGCCGAGAACTGCCTGTGCGAGCAGCAATGCCTGGGTTGTGGCATTTCGAGGCGTTATCTGCCGGGATTCCAGCTCGTTACCACCACCATGGATCAGCTTTGAGGTTGAGCCATGTTTAGCCTCAATTGTCCGACCCGACTTCCGAGGAGGCCGACTTCCGATCTCAGCACTTTGACCCTGTTCACCCTGCATTCTGAGATCTGTTCCACGCCACTTCCTATCTTGGGCGGAGCATGAAGCTCGCTCGATGCTTGCGCTCTGATGCAATGTAGCGTGGCTGCGAAGTCACGCAGTGTTTACAGCATGTCGATGCCAAGATCAGCGCGTTCCCTTGGAGTTAAGGCGGCAGTGCCCGAGGGTCCCCGCTTTTCCCCCACAGGTTGAGGCATTCCGGACAGAACAGGATGATGTTGTTGACACTGCGATGTGTAATCATAGTCTGGAGGTGACGCTTGATGTTGGAGGTGACGGCTGATGTTGTCCGCGAAACGGTAGATATCTAAGCTTAGCAAAGGAGAGTTCGCCCGAGTGGAATGATGGATGAGGATGATCCCTCAAAGACAGTGAGGCGTGCCATAGAGGCCTTTGGGTCAAGTTTACTGGCGCCATTCTCAAGTACTCAATCCAAGAGGACTCATACGTCTGGTGTACCCATCTCACCTTTGCGTGACCTGTTCTATCTCACCGTAATGCCTGCCTGCCTGGATTTGACGCAAGGAGTATTGGTGGCGTGCCGACAGTCGTCCACTCACCCAAATCGCTGCTTGTGATGGGCCCTTCCGGTTGAGACGCATGATAGACGCAGGGCTGTTGTAAGCCAAACGATGCTTTGCCGATGATAACGAGGCACGATCGGATGCCCGTTCACATATCTATGTCTCCATCGCATGATCTCCTTGAGGTTATCTGTAGCCTCTCGCGGTTCTGAGTCGGAAGACGGAGAATCTTGACATCCGACTCCGAGATACCAAGGAGCCCTGTGCTTGCCGAATCTAAGTTATGTATGCTGCTTCAATTTTACCACAGAGCGCCTTCAGATAGCGATAAGCCTCATCTTGTGATCGCAAGGAACAGCTCATCGCATCGTGTCAGCTGGTCCACATCTGCTCGCCACGAATGTTCGCCGCTCATGTGTGGGATCAGCGTGTTGGAGGTATGTCCGGAGGCAAATGGTACCTGTCGCTGTTACCGATGCTCGAGTAAGCGCGCTTTTTCGGCGTGTTCCTGTTCCTTGTTGCCCCACCTGCTTCTGCCATTACCTCGGCAGGCGTTGGGAAAGATGCCGAGGTTAGTCCCAACGACAACGACACTGTGCTGGAAACGCGCCTGAAGTGAAGAACGGATGATGCTGGTACGGGATGCTGGTACTATGGCCATCGGACGAACCCCAACGAGAGCCTCCGGGTCAATCCGCTCATAACAGCGACGCGGACCCCCACAAGCCTCTGCCGACTTTTGTTACGAGCAGCAACGAGATCCAGCTCCTCTAATGCTCACTCGCTCACGACTACTACCATCTCCTCTTCGATCCCAACTCCTTTCCGAAACAATCAAGATGCACAGCCAGACAGCCCAGCTATCGAGTTACCCTCTGCTCTCGCGCATCGCAGCCCGAGCACGAGCCGAACCGTCCGCACCCGCGATCGCCGTGCCCCCAGCGGAGACGGTCAGCTATGGCCGGTTGGCTGCCGATGTGCTCCGCCTCTCCTCTCGCCTAGCCGGCTCCCTGCCTCAGACCGGAGGCGATCAGGCTGAGGCACGCGTCGCTCTTCTTGTCGACAAGGGATACCTTGCGGCACTAGGCTTGTTGTCAATCTGGGCGGCAGGCGGCCTGGCAGTCCCCGTGCTCCCATCCCTCCCGCTGGCGGAACAGGCCTATATCGTCAACAATGCCGACTGCGCTCTGGCCCTCGTCGACAAGAACAACCGCGAGCGCGCAGATGCCTTGGCGAAGCAGAAGCTGGAGGGAGAGCCTCTGACTGTGTTGGAGGTCAGCCTAGATGACCTCAACGGATCAGCGAGGGCCAAAGGCCAGAATGGCAATGGAGCGGCCGTCGACGACGTGACAGACCAGACAGCTGGTGCCGCACTTGAGGCGCTCCCACAAATTGATCCCGAGCACCGCGCCATGATGCTCTTTACGTCGGGCACCACTGGGCGACCGAAGGGGGCTGTCACGCGGCACGTCTCGCTCGCTGCGCAAGTCGAGAGTGTCGTCAAGGCGTGGCGATGGACGCAGGACGACAATCTGCTTCACATTCTTCCTCTAAACCACCTGCATGGCATTGCTGTTGGACTCCTGCCCACGTTATGGGCCGGTGCCAGCGTCGAGATGTGGGACAAGTTTGATGCCAACAAAGTGAGCACACGACATCCGCAACAGTGGGGACGGCAAACACGGAGGGGAACGGCAAATGTCTTGAGTGGGGGAGTTCCGGTGTCGGGCGGTTGCCGTTTGACCAGGCTTTATTTGCCGACTGCCAGGGTGTTGGATTGACGGTTCCGACTCTGTGACGGAGACACAGCCAGCTAACGGAAAGGTTTGGGCACGCTGGATCAACACCGATGGTCAGAGCCCTATCACCATGTTCTTCTTCGTTCCTACCGGCTACTGTGAGTGCAGTCACACCCCCATATGCCCAACCAGACATTTTTAATGGTGCTGACACTAGCCCGCCTCATCGCTGCTCACAAGGAGATGACACCCGAGCAGCAGGCCATTGCATCGGCGGCATCGGCCAAGCTGCGACTCCAAGTTTCGGGATCTGCACCTCTCCCTGTGAGCGTCAAGGCGGCGTGGGAGAATGGGATTGGCGGAGGTCAGGTCCTTCTGGAGCGCTATGGAATGACCGAGACGGGCCTGATTGCTGGCACCGGGTGGGAGAATGAGAAGCGAATCAAGGTGAGTGTGCTAACATTCGTATCAAGCTCACCGCCAGGGATGTGTCGGATACGCAATGCCAGGCATGGAGATCCGCCTTTGGGACCCCGCTACGTCGTGCGCCATTACTGACTTCGACGTTCCCGGAAACATCGAGTGTCGTGGTGCCCAGGTGACAAAGGAGTACTGGCGTAACCCCGAGGCCACCAAGAAGGAGTTCAACGACGGATGGTTCTGCACAGGCGATGTGGGCGTTTGGTCAGGCGCACCCGCAGAAGAGGGTATGCTGAAGATCATGGGCCGCGCCAGCGTGGACATCATCAAGAGCGGCGGCGAGAAGATCAGCGCTGTTGAGATTGAGCGTGCAATCCTCGAGCTCCCCGGCATACGGGATGCTGCTGTTGTCGGGCTCCCGAACGAGGAGTGGGGGCAGATCGTCGCTGCAGTTATCGTGACCGACCGAGAACAAGTGAACATCAAGGAGCTGCGAGAGGAGCTGAGAAGCGAGCTTGCGGCATACAAGCTACCTAGGAAGGTCAAGGTGCTGCAGGCGATTCCGAGGAACGGGATGGGCAAGGTTCAGAAGAAACTCATTGTTGAGCACGAGTTTTAGCGACACCTCGTTGGGAGCGGTCGTGCTTGGAGTCCAGTTTCTCAATTAAGCATAGCAAGCCAGGGACGGCAGATCTGTTTGTTTAGTCCTTGGGACTGGGAGGCGATGCCATTCTCATTTGACACAAATTCGAAGCATGCACTTTGTTCGGGCTTGACGAGGCTGCTTCGGGGGCGCGGGAGGGAGGGGATGCGGTCGTCGTCCTGCTGTCTTCCTGATCGAAACCGTGCCGTACACAGCTTGGAGCTCGGGAAGACTCTTCGATTAAGGGACCGTTGTCTCACCGTTCGGACGGGGCAGCTGGACGCCACCGATCTCTCACATCTGCGATTTAACCATCAGATGTCAGTTGCCTGCATGCTGCCTCCTGTTGACCTGAAGCAGGGGGACTGGGCTCATCCGGCTCATCCCGGCCCATGGAAGGGTTCAATTGACACCCTCTTGACGGAACCTTGATGCTGTTAGCCATCCCTGCCGTTGGCAGTGCAGCCGAATACTCCTCCACCTCTCCGATTCTGCTCGCGCTGCTCGTGACCATACACAGCCCCAAGGTCGCTCTGTTGTTCGCTTCCAAAACTTGCTTTCCGTCGACTAAACCAAATGCTTGGACGCCATATGCTGCGCATTTCCCTTTCTTTGTCCGTCCCCGCCCCCCCTCGCCTCTCTTGTCAACTGTTACTCCAGTGACCTCCCGTCACTCCCGTGAGCTCGAGCCGTCTCAATTATGCACCCAGACACTCAAATACCCAGCTCCGAGTCTATTGATCTTTCCTCACCACCTCTGACCTCTCTGACATTTGACCTCCGCCTTATCGACCTTCGTCCTCCATCTACGCGTCGTTTGAGGAGCTCACGATGTCCAAATCGAACCAAACCGACCGGCGACTGGCCCTGTCGCCAGGGGTCCAAGGCTTAGCCAACACCACCATGTCCGCTTTCAACGTCGTCGCGACCAAGGCAGCAAAGACCAAGTACGGGCAGAGCGTTGGATCGTTCCTCCTCGCAAATGGTCCGGCAGGCTCGAAGCCAACAACTGGGTCTGGATACAACTCGGGAGCTGGCGCATACAACTCAAAGCCACCACCTGGCTCATACACCCACACAATTTACGCACCACCTCCACAGTCGCACACCATCCACGCGCCCCAGCAGTATCCTCCCGCTCCTACGTCGCACCCGTCGCAACAACCCATGCAGGCTCCCAGTATGCCGTATGGCGCCCCCAACTACGGTCAAGGGCCTCCGCAGAATCCAAGCCATCAACATTCGTCTTCGTTGTCATCGTATCCCTCTTACACGCCTTCATCAACCCCGGGCGCGTCGTACCAACCTCCACAGGGAGTCCCAGACCAAAGCCAGAGCCAGAGCTACAGCCAACCCTACCAGGCTCCGTCTGTGCCGACGTACGGAGGCCCCACCCAGCCGTACTACGCCGGCGCGCCAACGCACCAAGTCTCAGCCCCACAGCCGATGACGCAGGACGTGCATTCCGTATTGTCTTCCTCGCCGGTCGATGCGCCGCCGCCTCTTTACACACCCTCTGCTTCCTACGCGGCTCCTGTCCCTGAGAAGTACTCTTACCAGCCTCAGCAGCCTCATTCCGCCCAACAACCCCAGCAGGCTCAGCAGCAGCCGCCGCACGTGCAGCACCAGTCATACCAGCAGCCTCAACAGCCACTTCAACAACAGTCTCCGCTGCACCCTCAGCAGCAGCCTCAACAGCAGCAGCAACAGCAGCAGTACCAGCAGCCCCAGGTGCAGCCTCAACAGCAGCAGTACCAGCAGACTCAGGTGCACCAACACCAGCAGCAGAACTCGATACAGAGACCCCAGCCTTCGACGCAGGTGTATCCCGCACACGGCGGCGACCCCGGACAGCCGTGGTATCAGCCATACGCTCCCCAACGGGCCGGCTTTGCCTCCCCACAGTCTTCCATGTCCTCAATGTCGACCGGGTCAACCCCCATGTCGTCCCCACCGCTCGCCACACCGCCTACTCCGATGTACTCTGAACCACAAGCGTACTACGCTCCCGCTGGGGCAGGCGCCGCCGCCGGTGCCGTTGCCGGTGCCGCTGCGGGTGCGGCGGTCGCGTACTCGGCATACACGCCTGTACCTCCGAACCAGGCCCACCAGCCTCTGCCGCCTGGTGCGATTCCTATCTACGCCATGGTGCCGACCACAGCACCTCAGCAGACCCAGCCTGGCGTCAAGCCGGGGAAGCAGGGAAAGCTGGGCAAGCTCAACCAAGTCACGGGTATCGCGGCCAATGGAGCTGAGATTGTGGGAGCCTTTATGGATTAGGAGGGTGGTCGCGGACGACGATTTGCAGCCAATCGCAATGTGACGGAACGGCGGTCTAGACTTGCAGCCAGGCCCAATTCAAACCCTTGACAGAATGGCGGTCTCGATCACGTCCAATACATTCCGTTGGAACGACATGTGGCGACGATGGGAGGCCACGGGATCATCGTTTAACGCACATACATTGCACACCATCACTAGCATAGTTCCGTTCCCTCCTGGAGTGTACATTTAACCGTCCTACTATTCACTGTCTGTTCAAAAATACATGAATACTTGTCCTTGTGCATTGAAAGTGACAAAATCATTTGATCATGACGTTTTGTATGACGATTTCGTGTAACGTGCCTTGCGGACCACTGCTCTCGACGGTGCCAAAGTCTACTACATTAGGGGTCTGGGGATCAAAGCCATCCTTGGGACAGTCACTCATGTGGGTGTCGCGCTGAAGACATGTTCCTCTCCACGCTTATCGCATCCATACTGGGAAAGCCAACGCTCAACGCCAAGCTTTGAAAGCTGTGAGGATGACAATTTTGTCGGAAGTAGAAGTTGGCGGCGCCAGCACCGCTCTCTCACGATCTCTCAGCCGCTCAGCACCGCCCAAGGGCTAGTTTAACGGAAGTTGAAACCAGGCACGGCGCGTGCGTTTAACATGCTTGTCCCTGGATCCCTGTAGAGCTAGGCCCCCCTTCTCCCTCACAACCATTTCCCAACTCATTCACCTCACTCACTCCACTTTCTCATTTACGCACTCTTCTCATTACATCTCACCTCCACTCACTTACTTACAATGAGGCTCCTCACCGAGCTCAACAAGATCAGCAACAAGCTGCTCGGCGATAACGAACCACATGGCTACTACATCGTTCCCGCTCCTGGTCACGGCGCAGGTTTCGCCCCACCGCCAGGCATGTACCGCCCACCCTCTCAAGTACCGTATTCGCAGCCTCCTCATCCACCACCTCACTCGTTCTCCTACCCCCCGCCCGCCGGTTATGGCGCTCATCCACCTGGGATGAACGGCACGCCGTCTCCGATGCCCCCCTCCCCAATGCCTCCGTCTCCTATGCCGCCGCACCCACCCCCACACCACCAGGCGACATGGCCACCACCACAACCATCGCCGTTTGGAGCACCTCCGCAGCATTCGCCCCCAATGGGAGGTCCTCCGCACTTTCAGTCGACCATGTCACCTGCACCATACGGCCAGCAGGTGAACGCGGCCCCGGCGTTCGTTCCACCAACGCCGCACTCGCCGCCACAGGTACACACGTCTCCACCTCAGACATTCTCTTCCCCACCTCAGGCATTCTCTTCTCCGCCACAGACGTACAACTCTCCCCCACCGTCCTATCCCTCACACCCGCAGAGCTTGCCTCTTCAGGCGTTCTCTCCGCAACAGCAGTCTTATGCTGGCAACCCACACGCGAACGCGCCGAACCCCACACTTCCATACCCCTTCTCTCCTCTCCAGTCTAACTCTACCCCGCAGTTGTCTCCCGCAACAAGCTCCGTCAACGCTCCGTCCCCACAGACACCGCACGCCCCTGCAAGGCTGGAGCCGTTGTCTGGACAATTCCCGTCAGGTGCACCGGCAGACCCGAAGGATTGGATCAGCGGCCTGTACGAGATCCTCCCGACCGCCCTCCAAGCCGCCGCAGAGTACACGTCTGACGCGCACATCCACATTGACACGATCTGGCTATATTTCGTCGACCTGGGTGGAGGCGTCTACTTTGCTGATGCAGTGTACGGCATCGACGGAAATGCGTTCCTGCACGGCAACCTGGAGTGGGCCGGCGTCAAGGTCAAGCCTCAGCAGGCTCAGGACCTGTACCGCGTGCTCGCTGGAGAATGGATAACCAAGATCTGCATGCGTAGCAAGGTCGAAGAGGTGCACCCTGCACGAGTGGTCGTGCGGTACGAGGTCGATGCTCAATCGTTCGCGAGTACCATGTGCT
Organism: Cutaneotrichosporon sp. PL3408A; assembly: GCA_023629975.1. Taxonomy (NCBI): domain Eukaryota; kingdom Fungi; phylum Basidiomycota; class Tremellomycetes; order Trichosporonales; family Trichosporonaceae; genus Cutaneotrichosporon; species Cutaneotrichosporon sp. PL3408A. The sequence continues at coordinate 1,562,835 of JAMAMB010000008.1, forward strand.
ACGAGGTGGCCAAGGTGCGACACCCAACTCTGAGCCCGGCAGATGTTATGAAGCAGTGGGTCGCGCGGCTGAAGGCGACGGGCAACGACAATGCCGAGTTTTACCCATCCGTCTGAGCGGTGACGAGCCTTTGTTGGGTTATCACTCGCTCCTCTCTGTGCTGGTCCCCTTCGTTTTCGGACAATTCTATATTACCGACTTTATAGCCTCGATCTGTATGTATTATGCCGTTTGTTCAAGCATGGGGCAAGTGGTTGTCGAGATGAGGGAGTTCGTCACGGAGTTGGACAGGTGATGCTACGGCGAATTCCGCGCTATGGGGTTTCGGAGACACGGAAAACTAGTCAAGCTTATCTCGGTGTTGCGCCCGCAGTCACGATGATTCATAAGCCAACTGTAAGATGCCCTACGACAGAACGCGTTCAGAGGTCCCTCGTGCCATAGCTACTCATCGGCCTCCTGATCGCCGCTGGGAGTGTGCTGACACCGGAGTGTGGTATAGTCGGAGTCATTCAGAGTCGAGCGTTGAGATGGTGGCGTGAAATCTCCGAACCTAGAGGGCCTGCGACAGTGCCACTCGGTCGTCCACGCTCAAAGCAACGAAGCGTCTTCGTTACCCGTGGTGCGCAGCCTGTGAAGCCAACTGTCGAAGACTTTCACCTGGCTGATCCCCATATGTGGCGGCGGGGCAACCTTTTCAAGATCCCACTCCATGCTGCAGTCCATGTTACAGGCGGGCGTCTCAAGCGAGGAGACAAACTTCGCGGGATGTCCTTTCCCTGTCACACCAGCGGAGGCGCAGTAGTCGGCCCACGGCTTCGCGATGGCCGCGTGCAATGAGGGCAGTCTGTTGGGACCCTGCGGCCCGATGAACGGGGGTAGCTCGGTCGGGAGGAGGATCTGCCCGTTGACATCGAAGACGGCAGCTACGAACTGCTGCTGCGGCGTGCCCAAGTCTTCGAGGTAGACCCAAATCTTGTTTATGGCGGGGTTCTCGTTGCACCAACCGGACCAGACGTCGCCCCAGATTTCGGGGAAGACCTCAGACATCATGCGCATGAGATTCTCGTTGCCTTCTGCCACGTCGTCGGGGTTGGGCCCACCGGTGGGCCCACCGGGTGGGCCCGGCTGGTGTTTATCGTCGACGTAGTGTTCTTCTTGCTTTGATGAGGAGCACCCCATGATGACAGCTGGTGGGTGGTGAGGAGGAGGGTGTGGCGAGGACAGATCGGCGCGATTGCATTATAAGTTCTGCCTTGCGCTGGTGTTCACAGTCCGTCGGAGTCACTAACAGTGTGCTGGGCAGCAGCATGTCCCCAAATCACGTCGACGCGTCGTAGTCAAGCAATCAACGGTGAGGGTCGGGGTAGCGTGAGTTTGACGGGTATGGCCCAGCATGGGACCTTTGTGACCAGCTGCAGCGTATTTTTAACCCTCAATCTCTCCCACCCTCCTGCAAGGAACCGTCATTGAAAGGCCTCGATCTTGGGCGAGTGATGATAGCAATAGTGCGGTCTGTACACTGTAACTTCGACGGCTCATGCCAAGTCTTACGAAACGGGCGCTCACCTGCCCCTGTATCAGGAGCTGCACTCCATCGCGTGCACCTGACATCTGGCCAAGGAGCACTTGGTTCCGGCGGGATGAGACGTCGCCGAGGCAGGGAAAATGCGCGCGCGCTGGATTGCTTCCGACGGAAGATGAGCAGTCAGGAGACGGCATGACTGGCCATCGAGCCGAGCCGCTTGAATATCGAACATGAGGTTCCGCAATGAGGTTCCGCAAACTGTTTGGGTTAGAGGGACAAACACATGTACGCAGTAAGTGCAAGGACTGGATCGCAGCGAGTAACAGTCGACACAGCAGTGATTTGAGGGTACGCTGCTTTGAGGGCATCTGCTTTCTCAGAGCGGATCTGCAAGCCAAGGGGCCGCGCACAATATGGGCAGGGATCGGTGCAGAGTGTGGAACGTCGCTGACCACCAATCTCGATTCCCGGCCTCTCCACGCGCTTCGGCCACTGAGATGCGACATGATGCATATGCTAGTCCTTCCAAAAGAGCTTGTTCTAGTTTTACTTTTCATGCGAGTGGTGAGGAAATGATGCAGTGGCCCGCATGGGCGAGCCGAGGCGAGGTGAGGATACAGTTGTCACCGGCGGCGGTCACTCTGCGCACATAGACGAGCCATCCCCCTAGCCTTCCCTGTCCTCCACATCCTTGCCGCTACTAACGGCAGGCGACGTGCTCATCCGTCTAACACGCAGGCCCCGCACCACCCCTCTACTTCTTGCGGTCGTCCTTGGTCAGACGGCCGAACAGGCGTTCAGCCCATCCGATCGCGCTCCCGATGATACCAGCAACCTTGTCCCCGACAGTGTGGGCCTCCTCGGGGTAGGGGTCGACGTATGGAGTCTTGTCGGAGGTCTCGCGTTGCTTCTCGGCCTTCTCCTCCGACGACGCAGATGGCTTTTTCTTGCGGCTAGAGGTTGAAGGTTCGGAAGAAGTGGGAGAGGCGTCTGCTGAAGATGACGGCTCGGACTCTGGAGGCGGACTCGAGCGGTGGGGTGCAGAGTCGGAGAACTTGTCGGGGTGAGGAGGGGGGGTCGTTGACTTGGCGCGCCGAGTCTTGGTGCCAGACGCGGAAGACGAGGGGGCCGAGTCCATAAAGCTAAGATCCGGCGTGCGGCCCTCAACGTCATCAGCGTACGCTTGGATGATCTTGCGCTGGGTGGGAGTGAGAGTTCTTGGGATCTGCACCTTCCAAGACACGACGAGGTCGCCACGCTCGCCCTTGCGGCCGTACAGCGACTTGACGCCGCGGCCCTTCAGCACGGCCTCCTCGGCGTTCTGCGTGCCCTCGCGAACGCGCACGTCGACGTCGCCCTCGAGAGTGGGAATGCGGACACGACCGCCTAGCATGGCAGTCTGGAGCGGCACCTTGGCCTCGTGGTAGATGTTGGTGCCCTGGCGTCTGAAGACAGTCGAAGGGCGGACGCTGACTCGGACGTACAGGTCGCCGCTTGGCCCAGAGGCGGAAAGTGGGGCGTCACCAGCACCAGGAATCTTGATCTTCATGCCGTCTTCGATGCCAGCGGGGATGTCGACCTCGACTTCCTTGCGCTCCTTGACGCGGCCGACACCTTCGCACTCTGGACACCGGGCTGAACGAGGAATGGTCGATCCAGTGCCGTTACACGCAGGACATGTGCTGGCCATGAACATCCCCTGCACCTGGAACGCCTGCTGGCCAGTCCCGCGACAGGTAGGACACGTGCTCTTCTTCTCGCCGGCTTTGAGACCGGATCCGTGACAAGGCTGACAGTCGACGACTGGGGTGATGGTGATCTTTCGCTTGGTGCCCTGGCACGCGTCGGTGAACGACACAGAAATGTTGGTCTCGAGGTCGTCGCCGCGCATCTGCCTCGCGCGGGGTCCGGCGCCTGCTCCGCCGAACGGTCCACCGCCCGCTCCGCCGAATGGCCCGCCGCCCGTGAAAGCACCTCCGCCTCCGAATGCGCCGCCGAAGAGCTGCTCGAACAGATCCCCCGCGTTGCCCGCGCGCCCGCCGAACGCACCGCCAAAGTCTTGGAATCCGCCGAAGCCGCCGCCACCGCGAGCAAACATGTCGGGGTCAAACCCTTCCTGGGTCGATGCCGAGCCGTATTGGTCATACGCGTTACGCTTCTTCTCGTCAGAGAGAATCTGGAGTCAGCTCCATGTCTCTTGACATCTTTCCACAGCCGACAGGCTATGCCCAACGCCAACAGGCAGCCGCGGACGCCCGACTGTCAACTTACATCGTACGCGGCCTGGATGTCGTGGAATTTCTCGGACGCGTTCTCCTCCTTGGACGTGTCTGGGTGCCATTTCTTAGCGAGCTGTTGTCAGCTCACACCCGTGTCTCCGCCCTCACGCCGTAGTACGCCTTCTTAATGTCGGCCGCGCTGGCATCCTTGGCTACGCCCAGCACCTCATATGGGTTCTTGTGTGATGCGGAGTCGGAACCCGAAGCATGGAATTGGCGCTGGTGTGAGCTACGGTCCAGTACATTAGTACCACTCCGCTTACAATCTGTGAGTGTGCTCGAGTGAAAGAGGAAGATTGCGCGCGCGAGGGGCCGGGAAAGCTGCTCGAGGTGTGGATTGGCTTCGACTGGGCGCGAGGGGACGCCGATCTCTGAAGTCGGGGCAATGCAGAGGAGCTAGCGACGGGCTGCGCCGCGAGTGGAATGGATGACAGTGCTCGTGTTGGTAGTCTTGGTGGCATTGTGAGTGGTGTATGTGGTATAGAAGAAACGATCTAACGTCTCGTACCGAGACTGGGATGGGATAGTTTGCGTTGAAGATGAAAGAGTTGAACTTTGTTGGTGAGGGAGATTCTCGTTGGGTGAGGTGACAATCGACGCTTCGAGAATTCAGTAGGACTACTACAGTGGTGGCGAAAAAAAGAGCCGAAACAGTCACATGAATACCACGTGGCCTCCACCTCGTCTTCGGCCAATGGTCTTGCCCGCGTTTCCAGCGCCAGTTCCGATCTTCGGGCCATGCAAAATGCATTACATTATTAATGCACTTACCCCATTCAGATACTAGCAGATGGGGTGGGTGTGCAGCAACAGCAGGCTCCCATGTGCCCAGACGTGCTCATTTGCCAGCGGTCTGGTCTCGTGCCTCTATGATGGACTGCTGCAGGCCCTTGAGCAGGGTGTACGTGAACTCCGTGAGAGGGAGCTCGACCTTGTATTCTCTTGCGAGCCGAGCTACGGCGCCAACGACCACCTCAACCTCGAATGGACGTCCGTTCTCGATGTCAAGCAACATTGACCATTTGTGAGCGGACCCGTTGACGACAAACTTGTGTAAGTCGTCCCATTCTCGCCGACATTCGAGTCTCTTGCTCCAGGATGACGCCCCCGCATAAACTTACCCTGTCAAAGTCCATGTCCACGATATCGTTAATGCCACCTACAGCCGTCCCCGACGGTTGAACAATCATCCCCTCGTACAGAAGACCAGTCGCAAAGCCGAGTGACACAACCTCGCGGTAAAACTTCTTGATCTGAGCGTGATGTTCTTCGCCCAGCGGTCGGAAACAGCTCTGGTAAGTCCGAACCAAACTCTGGATCCCAGCTTGTGTACAAGTCCACACGTTCTGTCGTCAGCTAAGACCGCTGTAATGGTACATTACCTTGGCATACCGTGTTGAGCGTATATCTTGTGTAACAACGGTATTCGCTCCTCCGGCCTGCACGAGGCCAAGCCATAGATCCAGCGCAGCCTGCTCCTGACCACTTGGCGACCCCTTATCCGCCCTGTAGATCCCACAGCCCAGCTTATCAGGTCCTGGCCAGGACACAACATCTCCTGTGGAGTTGGTCATGACCCCGATCCACGCGACACAGGACACGATCGGAACGTTGGTGGCTGCGGCCAGGTCGTTCTCGACATCCAGTCCATTCTGGATGAGCACGTACGCGCCTACTTGAGATGTCTTGAGGGCTGGGGCGAGAAGTGTTGGGGTTGGGAGAACGTCTGGGAGGCATTTTGTGCACACCACGCAGAGGGAATAGTGCGTGCCGTCCGACAAGGCCTCGTCAAGGGATTTAAACACTGCAGTTAGCAAAATGCGAACATTGAGGCGACGTTGAGGCGACTCACCCCGACCAGGCTTATATTTCTCAATAGTCCCAAAGCGTCCTGTCACGAGCTTGGCCCCAGTGGCTGAGTACAAGGGGTAATTTGACCGCGCGACTGCCGAGACTCGCACCTTTCCCGACTGGCGTCAGCGGAAACACTCGACCGAGTGGAATGGGCCCGGGGCACCTACTCACACGCTCGAGAAGGTAGGAGTAAACAGTACCTATGGCGCCAAGACCGATGAGGAGGACGTCAACTTTGGACATATCGACGGGAGGGGGGAGAGATGAGTGTAATGTTGCTGTGATGATGATTATGAGGAGGAGGTATCGCGGACCGAGTCAAGAGTCAAAGAGTCCGAGTGCGGCATGCAAGATGTGTTCCGGTCCGGGGTTTGTGGAGGTGGAGCCCCGCGAAGTACAAATACGTGTCTTCTATTATCGATCGTTTACTTGCAAATGACAATACATGACCATTCATGACCTCGTTTATCGGATGCTCGGGTACAGTCAACCCCGTCCATGCGGTCCAGTCAACCCCGGATTAGAACCCGTTTTCACCCCGAGCTTGATCCCCGCTTAACCCTGCCCCCGCAGCCCCACTGCCCACATTCTTCCCTCCCTTCCCTCCGCCTTCCCTCCGCCTTCCCTCCGCTTCCCCGCTATTCGCCACTTTTGTCATGGTTCCAACGGCGACCACCGCTTTCAACATCGTTATTCTCTCAATCTCTCATCTGATCTTTTGATCTCTATCTCTTCCTACTCATTAACCCCCCACCCCTCGGTCATTGGAAGCTTCTTGCTTGTTATCAAAGCGGCCCTCGCCGCAAGTCCAGTCTCAAGCCAAGGCCATCGGCGTCCTCTGGCAAGCAACCCCGTAGTCAATCAATCACCAAAGCTCTCACGCGCTCAAGCAATCGGCGGATACGCACGCGCACATTGCGAGCAGCACGGATCACGGGTCACACGGTCACACTGTCACCAGATCAACCACCTGGTCGCCATACGAAGCGTGATCTGATAAGGCATCCACTACGCCGCATCACATCAACGCCTCCTCGGTCATGTATCACCACCACCCTCTCGACGCGTCGAGGTCACAATCTCAACAACGAGGAGGAGCACGCGACACCAACGGTAACAACTACCACGATAACCACCACCATCACCACCACCGCCCTCACCACCTTTCGGTGTCCCCAACTGCACATCACTTCCCCCAAGACGGCTTGAGACCCTCCCTATCCCCAACCGCACCAGCCGCACATACACTCGTCAGTCTCAGAGGTAATCACCTTCACCAGCAGCATCCACCACATCGGTCGCCTCCTCACCTCCCTCCTCCTCCTCAACTTCATCCACCGCCTCATCAAGGGCACCGACGCACACCATCGCATGGCCAGGGACCCCCTCCTTCACCTCAACATCACCAACACCAACAGCACAACCCATATCCACCGGTCAGCTCGGCCCCAGGGAGCGCGCATAGTACGCACAGCACCCGCACGACGCCACGTTCTCATCCAACACCTGAACATGCACACCCCCACGCATCAGGCCATCCACCTTCTCGAGGGGGCCAAGGACCCGGCCGTCCAACGAGTGTCGTCCTGGCTGCCATTGCATCATCGGATCTCGAGTACCCCGGCATCATGCGGCCCCACGGTGAGCAATACGACCAGTATGAGCAAAAGCCTGGGCCCCCTCCCGAGCCATCATATTACGACGTTGGACCCAATAAGCGCCCATACGACAGCCGCCAATCTTGGGAGCAGGGACAGCACGAGAATCGGCCTGTTGGTCCGACGACAGCTCCCTCATCGGCCACACCTGCTTCAGTGTCCGCACCCGCGTCCACAGGACCAACACTCAAGGAGGAGGATATTCCCCGCAAAAAGAGAAGACGCAAGGGCGGCTCGAATGCTGGTCCGGCAACGGCATCGGATGTGCCAGAGGACGCGGAGGTTGAGTATGCCGACCCGGATGGGGACACGACGCGTGGGCCTGTTTTCGTGCACCCTCCCAAAGGTGCCGTTCAGGCATGTGTGAGGTGTCACCGCATCAAACGGAAATGTGACGGGGCGTTTCCCCGTTGTGCAAGCTGTACTAGAGCTGATGTGCCGTGTGTGTTTGAGCTGAGTGCTGCGACATCTAAGTGAGTGAGGCCCATACGGCGTCGAACGACGCATGTGTCGACCTTCAAGTCGCCTCGCTTAGTCCCGTGCTAACCGCAGCTATGTTCACACACTCAAAGATAGCAACGCGAGTCTCACGAGCGGCATTGAGGCAGCGCAAGCCCGTATACGAGCTCTCGAGGAGCAGTTGTCCCGCGCGGGAGGTGCCGGTGGCGCCACAGTAGCCGCTGGGAATGGGAATGACAAGCGCCCGCAGACTCCCGTGTCCGTCCCAAGTGTGGCGATGCTGGTCGGCCCGACGTCGCAGACCTACTCCGGAGAATTTGCACGTATGACGGCGTCGGCCCTGTCAATGAAGGAACACGCCGCTCTGGGCATGGAGGGCAGGCGGACGCCGAAGAACTTTCGTTCGATGTCGCCAGTGCCGCAGCAGCCGCTCACTGAGCTGCTGGGTCACGAGGCTGCGCTCAAGGCTGCCAAGACCTACTTCGATTTCAACGGCTTGTCGTATCCCATTCTCGACAGAGGCGAGACGCTCGCTACCATCGACGACATGTACGGCGTGACACCGAAGGCGCCGACGTTGCTCGAGAGAGAGCGCGAGCGCGAGCCCCCTAAGCGGCGTACAACGGCGTCCTCGACCAACTCGGACGCGTCGGACGACTCCGAGCGGCGCCAGTTCCTCGTGGCCATGGTGCTTGCCATCGGGACCCACTCGACTGCGCGGTCCGGGGACGGCGACGGCGATCAGGCGATTCTGGCTGAGCGGCTCTACCGCGCCGCACTCAAGATGCGCGCCCGCACAATCGAGCGGGAGAACGTTGTCTGTGTCCAGGCGCTCTGCCTGCTCGCGCTGTGGACCATGTCCAACCCAGCGGCTGGGAGTATCTGGCAGCTCGTCGGGTTAGCTGCACGCGTGATCACTGCCATAGGTCTGCACCGCCGTGCCGACCCGGGCGTCCCACCCGACATTGCGGAGCAGCGACGCCGTCTCTTCTGGGCATTCTACAACATCGACCGCATTCTCGCACCAACGCTGTGCAAGCCGCTGGCGATATCCGAGGAGGACATCGACATCGAGCTGCCAACACAAGGCCCGGATGACAGTACCTTCCGCGGCCGGCCAGTGATTGAACTGACGCGGTACATTGTGCGGTACCGCGGACTGATGGGACGCATCCTCACGGAGCTGTACTCAGTCAACGGGAAGCATAACAACCTTCCGGAGCCCGAGCGCATGGCTATAGTGCACAAACTGCACTCGGAGCTCAACCAGTGGATCGCGGACTGCCCCGCTGCCGATCCACCAGGAAAGGGTGCAGACGCACCGAAAGCCAATCACGCGGCTTGGTTCCAGATCCACTACAATCACGGGCTGTGCACCCTCTACAGGCCTTCGCCGTTGTACCCCGAGACGACGCCCGAGACGCTCCGCGCGCTCCACGACGCAAGTAGTCGCTGCGTTGACCTCTACCTCGACATGTACAACTTCAACAAGACGTCCTTCCACCTTCTGCAGATCATTGCGCTCTTCGTCTCGTGCATCTCCCTCCTTTGCTGTCTGTGCGAGTGTGACGCACGCATGCGTGCAGCCGAGACAGAACCGAGTGCCGAAATGGCCGGCACGCTCGCGGAACTCGGTCTGGGACAGTACTCGAGTGCGGATGATCCCGCGTGGGCCGCGGAGATCCGTTCGCGCGTCTCGCAGTGTCAATCGCTCTTCGATGCCTTCGGGCACCATATACCCGCGAGCGCGCGGTATCGCGATACATTCTTCCGTATCTCCGAGATGCTGCTGGCCAGATATGGACCGCTGGACAAGGCCGACGAGGGCGCGGCATCGGCGGCCACAGTGCAAGGCGCTTCAGGAACCGAGGCGGGGCCAACTGCTCAGCACAGCCAGCTGGATGCCTCCTTGGACACGACAGGCGGGCCGGTTCACGCGATGACCAACGGCGCATCGGGGCCACCTGCATATACCGACGCGCCGGTCATGAGCGTGACGCAGACTGGTCTCGTGCCACAGGTCGCGCCTGGCGAAAAGGCGCCCCAGATCCCAGGGGTCGACGACATGGCCGGCGCTTGGGACGCGATGACCCAGTTATGGTTCGACCTCGGCGACATGTTTGGCGACGAGAGTGATCCGTTCGCGACTCTCGACAGCGACTGGGCGGGCGAGTGGCAGAATGCGGGGATGGGCGTTGGGGTTGGAGTGGGTGGGGTCGGCAGTGTGGATGTCGGAAACGAGGTGGGCGCCATGGGAGTTGTGTCAGGTGTAGGAGGTGTGAATGGGGTGGGACAGAATGGGATGCCGTGGTGATGAGAGTATGTCTAGTGGGTGGAGTCACCAATTCGTGCGAAGTCAGGATACCCTTTTGAGCTCTTGCCTTCCTCTGCTGTAGCGTTGTAGTCTGTACGTCGACTGATATGTTGACACACCATGCATCTGTAGACTAATTATGTGCAGTTTGTGAAAGGCTTGCGGTATGTAAACAAGAGGGATGATGAATGGGCCGAGGCTGATGAATATGGTTGCCTCAGTGATGTGTAGATACCATAACAATGACTCAGGCAAGAATGTGTCAACAATGCTTGTTTCTCAAGAGCATCATAGATTGACTGCTCGAGTTAGCGCCTGCATGTACAGAGCTGGTTAAGGCGCTGTGGCAAACGCTCCAACGCGTCCCTGCACGCCGCGGCAATGGCTTGAGGCACAGTTGGCGCTTCCCCGTACCCGACTTCCGTCCCGTGACAGGTAACAGCTAGGTGTTAGCCAGTACAACTCCCACGACCCACTAGTCACTGCGCGCGACTTGCTCTGCCCATGGCCCCTGCCCCACCCCCAATCACGACAACCTCTGGCGTTCATGAGTGCCAGCAGCTCGGACTTCGGACCTTGGCCATTTGTATGTGTTGGCGGGCGATGCGTCCACGAGTGATGGGATGTCTGGGACGTGCGGGGAGGAGACCGCTGGCGTGCACGCCTGTCATTACCCGTTGGCGGCGCGCCGAAGGTGTTCATGAACGGCCAGATGTACTTCATGTACATATTGCGCAGGGTTGGGAGATCGACGCACGAGTCGGCGGCCATGGCGCCAATAACGGCTTGGAGGACGCCTCCCAGTCCCTGCCGTCAGTCAATATAACCGTGTTCAGAAATTACCGGATTGTGAGATGCATGGACCCAGTACTCTGTCTCCTTCTGGGCTTCCGCCATCATCTCGGCAGCACGCATCTCGGCGACGAAGGAGGCAAAGCTCGCCTGTAGGTGCTGGGCGACTTTGATGATGTCGCTGAATCCTGAAGACACTGCAAACGCGGCCAGAGCAGCATTGCTCACGCGGCCATGCTTAAGGTTGGTCATGTGTTCTGGGGTTACGTCTGGGTCTCCCCACACACTCTCCAGCGTGAGAAGCTCGAGAATGGCATTGCCAAGGAATGAGTACCGCTCAAAGTTGGCGTCCATCGGAGGCAGGCGCAATAACGACTTGGCTACGGACGCGTCCTTGAATTCGTAGCCCAAGACCGTGACGCTGCCACCGGTGGCAGTGCGACCGAGAATACGCGAGAGGGCCGAGCTGGTCTGCAATTGATCGGTGGACCGCAACTGGATGGGGATGCACAGAATGTGAATTGCGTCCAGCGCCGCTTGCATATTCTGCTTCCCCGAAAGGTATGCGGCGCCCAGGAGAGCCTCGAACACGTCGGCAGGCACCTGGCGTTCAGTCTTTGATCTCTGTGCTACTCACCTTGCCTCCCAGATTGATTACGGCCTTGTGAATCGCTTCGTTCCCGTAGTCGTGGGTCTCGTTTACCCATCCCCACGGGCAGAATTCTCGTGGCTGCGTCTTGCGGGAACGAATGTACTTGACAATACCGGCCTTGGCAGCAGCAGAAGAGAGGACACGGTTGGACACAAGTAAATGGCGCTGGGTGCGCAACTCATCACCCACATCCGTCTCATCCGCTTCGCCCTCTTCTCGAAGCCCGTCTTCTCTCGTCCCACTGCGACGATACACATCCACACTGGCGACAAAGTTTAGGACAGAGTCGCCGAGCATCTCAAGTTGCTCATAATTGTATGGCGGGGGCCGGACGTTGGGCGCAGTGATAGCCCGCTGGACGAGCTCAACGTCAAGCCTCCCGCCAAACACCTCTTGGTTGCATTCAGCAGCAACAAGGCGTTCGTCGAGCACACCCATGACTGCTGGGATGAAGGTCGAGGTACGCACCACGGAAGCAGCAATCCAGTGGAGACGTAATAATTCGGGTATCAAATGTTGCAGTGGTTTGGGTTGGTTTAAAGTCATTATCCAACCCCCACCCGCGGCATTGATGACGTGCTCCGACTCGATGATGGGCTGGTCATTGTACCGCACCCTCGCCTCTTTGACTAACTCGAGAATGCTGGTATCCTCACGACGGGGTGCAGGCGAATGCGGATTGAGGTCGGCGCGGACACGTAATGCGTAGTGCCGGCGACTCATCTCGTATGAGGAGCACAGAACAGCGTCCTCCAGCGAGCTAATGAGCATCTTGCGATCACTAAGATCCAGGACGCGACCGACCGGTTGGTCAACGAGAATTACTTCGTCCCACGCCACATCGGTAGGCGTGCACGTTGAACCGACATACTTCCTTTTGAGAGGAAGAAAGAGGTATGGTGCCGTCTCCAAGAGGCCATCAATAGCCTTACAAGTGAGAGAGCGAATATACTTGCGCGTCCACTCAAATGCCAGATCCAGCTGCTCCTCCGACAGCTGGAATGGTTGTGTTGCGCCCACTCGGACTTGTGGGACAATGCTGAAGTCTTGCGTGAGGTAATCTGGCATGCCGAGGGAGATCTCTTTGTCAAAGGGGAGCGGGCGCGACGTGATAAGGCACAGTCGCCGGCAGAGAGGGTTGAAGTCCTCTCGCTGGGTAAAGTCTATAGTGAGGATGGAGGCATATGCCTCCGTGGTAAGAGGAGGCAGGTCAGCCCACCACGACGCGTAATTCAGCGCCTCGTGGTCTTCTGACGAGACTTTGGGACCGAGGAGCTGGCGTGCAGCATTCCGCGACGCCTCATGTGGACGCACGTACTCGTAAGACTGAGCGACCGCTGAGCCGGGGGTCATTGCTTCTGGCGACGTGACAAACGTCTCATGCACGCCGGCTGTTGATCCTCGTCGACTTTCCGTGTAATGAGAAGCATTCTCCCGATCGGGCCTGGGAGTGAACTCAGTTTTGATGGATTGGAGCATGGAAGGTGGTGCGGGGTGGTCGGAATGATTCGAGAGTTTGGAAGTAGCAGGCTTATTAGCGCTCGGTGGTGGACCCGCCTTGGCAGGGCTTGCTGGGGTCGGTTTGAGATCGTCGCCGATCTCGCCGATTGCGTAGAGAGCACATACGGCGTGGAAAGACGCATTCTTCTTAGCAATACTAGGATTTGCAAACGGCGAGTCCGACCTGATGTGACGGTGGCGCAGATTGCTGTTGGAGGGGAGGCGGGCAATGGCGAAGGAGCGCACATCGCCGTCAACCTTCACTTCCTCGTATGAGAAGGAGAGGCCATTCTTTGGATCGTTACGGAGCCAGCCAATGTACCTCTGCAGCGTCTCCATTGAGTTTGCGACTGTGAGCCCTGGCGGAACAGGGTTGTGAGTGATGATGGGTTGGGGGATGGCGTTGGAGACGCGGGGCTTCTTGGCTGGCTGTCCGTCACTGTGCTCCCGCCGTTGAGGCGACGGGCGTTTAGTGCTCATGTTAGACGAAAGGGTTGGGGACGCGACGGTTGAGAGAGAGGCGGGAAGTACAGAGTGAGCGTAGCAAGGTGTCGGGTTTGCCGCGAGCACCCTCTTGCAAGCCTCAGCTTGCGCTTGAATGCGATTGAGCAAGAATGTCTCAAGACGAGGGCGTGGGTGTCGACTGGGAGAGTGAGAGCGAGTGAGTGGAATGTGTGTAGTGATCAAGAGTGAAAGAGAAAGTTGCTGTTTGTGCACTGATCCACTGATCCACTTCCATCATCCCCTCGACCTTCGACCTCGTCGTTGAGCAACAGACTTTTGGCCCCGGCACATGGCATGCTCATTCCGCGCGCCGCAAGTGGAGGAGTGGAGGGGGTTTGGGTGGCTCGCGTTTTGAAACACTGTCAGTTTTACCCATTTAACAGATGGAAAGAAGTCTCTGCAAAGCCTTCTAAGATCTGACGACGAGGGCGACAAGGACAGCGACGTATGATCTACGGTCAGAGTCGTTGTTCACAGATCTCATATCTCCTCCGTACTGCGACAGGGTTGTCTCTCACTGTCATCCAAGGTTCCATGCCGTAAACTCGACGCCTGCCACTTGTTCACTTGGCATTTCTCACTTGTCATCTGTCACTACAGTTGTAGGATAGAACGTGTACATGTACAAAGCCAGAGCTGATTGGCACCTGGATAACCGAACACCTTGGCACAGCCACCACAAGACCGATGTGTTGTGGCAACCCTTTCCCGCCGTGACCCCGCCGAACAACTGATATCTCCTCACACTCATTATTGCATGCATGTGTCCTTCTGCTGCTTCTCTGAAGTCAAAGGGCTTAAAGTTTAAGACAATAGTAGTAGTGGTGATGCATTGCATTATTGTATGAACGTTGGTTTGTAGCAAGGATGAAAGAAATTTCGGCAAACAGTCAACCCCCAACCGGCAAACAAGGGCAAAATAGGAGCCGGATCCGGGGAATGGAACTCTCTCACTGGCTCGTCGTCGCAAACCTCACCACAGACACACACCCATCCAACCCATCCACCATCCATCATCCACCCGCCGTCGTCGTCGTCCCGAGGTCATCATAATCGTCGACGTCGTCACTACTTCTCTTGATTCAACTCTTCATTTCCCCCTTCCATCTTTTAATCTTTATCTCTCTTATCTACCATATCTCTCATATCTCTTACTTCTCCTACTTTTTACATTCTTCGTTGGCCGACATCGTCCTCACCCTCCCCGTACCCCGTACCCCCTCGCCCCTCTCCTTTTATTACTCTCAGTCATTTCCGACCGCTGCATGCAGACACGACGCACAACAACCCACCTACAACCAACTCTCATTCACTCCCTCCACTTTGCCTCTTGAACCGACAATGCCACGCAAGAGTTATCGCGAACATCGCGCTGAGCGCGCAGCAGCTCTCAGGTGAGCCGCACTGCACACACTCTCAGGTTTTTTCTGAGCCTCTACGGCGTCTGTCGCTACTGCTGAGCTGCTGAGCGTACTGCCTGTCTCATCACCGACCACTCTGACCCCAGTGACGACGGCACCGATCTTGACTCCCTTGCCTCGTTCAGCACGATGGCTAGTCATACCACGTTCGCCTCCCAGGGAACGGGCACGTACCCGTCCTTCGCCTCCTTCGGCCTCAATGGCAGCTCCCAGCCATCGCCGTTCTACTACAACAGCACCGCATCGTACCTCGCACCGCCGGCTTTGAGGCAACGGACATACTCAAATGTCTCGAGTGTCTCGAAACGCGACGCGTCCTTTGACAATGTCTCAATAACAGCATCCCCTCACACCTCCTCGCACATCATCTCCGAGCCTCCGTCCGATATGCCCACGCCATCAGGTCTTCCCCCTTCCCCGGCGCCTCCACCCAGCCGGAATGTGAGCGGGGAGGATGTCGATCCCAAGATGCGCAAGAAGTCTCGAGAAGACAAGGAGCGGGAAAAGCGGCGTCGCCGCGCACGCAATGAAGAACGATGGCGCCGTGCGCGGGCGCGTGAAGCTGCGCACGACGCCCCGGTGCGGCGTGCCGCCAAGGTCGCTCATGGGATCATGGGAGCGAGCGGCACGCTCGCGACTGCATTCTTTGGCGCCCTACTTGTCCGCATCGTTCTCACCCTTACGGTGCTGTGTGAGTTTTCCGTGTTGGGGCGCGGGCGCAACTTGCATGGCATGTGGCCCCCCCCTTCCAGCTCTTCGTACTTCACTAACACTTAGGGATTGACGACAAGTCTCGGTTGTCTATTGCGCGCGAGGCCAACGCAATGCGGCAAGTCTGCGCTGGGCGCGTCGCTCCAATCCTCCGTCCCACCGTTGTGGTCTGCAACGCGACCTTTGGCGGGCCAACAGACGCAGACTTTGATGAGGTGTGGCCGGGGACAAAGGTCGCCGCAGCTATTATCGCCATGCGTCTCGCGGCCGAGTCGCTCCTCTGGAGCGCAGCAGTTGTGTGGTCGACAGTTGAAGGGTGGCGCGAGGGACGGACACTGCGGACTAAGGTAGCCGCGATTGTATATCTCGTTCTTGCGCCCGTGCTGGCGATCAGGGAGGCCGCTTTCCTTCCGTGAGTGCACGGTCATCAAGGGCGAGCTGACAGCAGGGTTCGCGGTGCACTGGGCTTTACTGCGTGGGCGCTTGTCGCGACGACAAGCGGGTATGACACCGCTGCAGCGAGCCTCGTCACTGCAGCCGCGTGGTTCGGAGGGACCGCTCGCGCATACATCCCCGCCTTCGTCGTGTACGCGTTCGGCAAGTACATCTGGCTGGGCAAGAGGCGGTGAGCTCCTTGCGTGCGCAACACGGCTGACATCCAGTCATGGCTATCTTGGCCGGCTCATTGTTATTGTCGGCGCGACCGTCGCCGTCCTTGGCGGTATGAGCGCTGTTCCCTTGAGAGACCGGGTACAGTACATCGTGTCTACCGTCCGAGACGCCGGCGCTGCTGGGTGCGTCGCCTCAATTTTCAGTGCCATACGCAGCACCGTTACCATCCGCAATGTGCTCTCCGTAAGCTGCAAGGCCAAACTGCTCAACTGACGGCAGGCGGTTGCACTCATGCCGATGACCTACCTGACCATCAAGTCCTCGTACTCCCTCCGACCTTCTGACAGGGAGCCTCTCCCCGCCAACGCTGTTCCAGCCACAGCCCGCCTTCTCCCCATTGCGCTGACCGCCACGGCGGGCGTGCTAGCGCTCTGGCCGACTGACCCAGCACTCCCTCTCCTCCCGCTCGCATTTGCATCAGCCCTGCGGCGCGACGACGACGAGTGGGCCGTGGCTGTGCAGATGCACCACGTCGCTGCTATGAGCCTATGGCCCGCTCTCTCCCGTCCGCTACTGTCCCTGGCTGGTGGCTATGTCCTGGCTTGGAACATGGTCATCGGCGCGCGGCAGGATGCTCCGGCCCCGCTCCTCAAACTGCATCAGCAGGCGACATTCATTGCCAACCTCTTGGCAACCGTCTGCCCACTGTTCGTCCACCTGCCCCTTGGGAAGGTCGACTTGACCAGGGCCGGCGAGTATCTCATGCACGTTCATAGAGGTTTCCTTCTCTTCTCAGTCGCGGGTGTCGTCGCGTGGGCGAATGTGAGACTCGTCAAGACGGCGTGGGCAGTCGGAGCTCTGTAGAGTGTACTATTCCTGTACGGTGAGATACATCTTGTTGCATTTGGCCGTGCGTTTGATGTTGCGTGTGTACTCACATGTCATGTTGAGTGGGAAGGTACTTCTCACTTCATTGTTACTCACCCGCCTGTTGGCATTGTGGATGTCCCAGTTGTTCTCACAATGGCCGCTCAAGGCTTCTGCCTCCATCGCGGACTTTCCTCGGATCGTTGAAACGCAAATGGGACGCTCCCCAATGCTTATCCGCAGTATCTCAACGGCTTTTCACATGACTCGAGCTGAATGAGCGCTGTCGGACTGCCGAGTATGGTTCTTCCTTTTCTCACCGGTACCTGGGAGGCCATAGGCCGGACGTGCTATTTGTAGGCGGCGACGCTCCGTGAGAGCTGGTTCCTTCTATGGCTGCCGCGGCATCGCCTAAACTCCGGGCTCATAGACAAGTCAGGCCAAATGGCACACGGAGTCCACGGGAACAAGCTACAATTTGGTTTGGCTCGTCGCTTGAGCAACACGACACGAGGGAATGAAGGGGCTCAACCACATATGCATGGCCCCACAATGACGCGGCTGCTATTGATCCTGGGAACGAACGGCATACCACACTTGGGCGACTGACATACCACACTTGGTTACATGTGGGCATGGGGCTCCGACACGAGTGAGGCATGTTCACAAGGACGTTGCGGGGCGGCAACAGTCCCCACGACAAGGAGCGCTATCGGTCGAGTCGCAAATGCGGAGTTGAGCGCTTCGGCGTTCGATCATGGCAGGCTGAGTACAATCCAGCCGATGAGCAGCCAATCTCTGATTGTGGCAGCAGTGTTGACACGTCGATGAAGCCCGATCCGACGCCGCTCCCTACGCTTGGCGGAGAGAGTTGCGGTCAGCTGACCATCTAGTTACCGAGACTAGTTGCGATGGGGCTGGAGACTAGCAGCGAATTGTGCACGAGAGGAGAGACGGGAGGACCGCGGTGGAAGCGTCGGTGCTGGAAATAGGAAGGCCTTATCGGGAGTCGTGAGTCACCCGATCCGATTTGGTCCATGCGCAGCACTCATCAACAAGCGGACTTTGACCGGTAATACTTTAGTTTGAGAATCCAAGATCCCATTAAAGTTAGCTGCAACCCGTATTACTGGGGCTTTTGGAAAATATGGTAATGCTGTAAATGGTGTTGTAATAGGGCTATCGGCCTGCGCTTGTCTGCTCGGGCCGGCTAGTCTCAGCGACAGGCCCCAATCGTATATTTGTTATCCCGAAAGGTCATGTGACTGGTTAAATCTAATCGGGACTGTCCATAAGACTAAGAAATATATCGGTTTAGGCGTTCAAGCCGAGGAATCAAATACGAGCAAGGAGGTGCACGAGGGTCGAGCTGAGGCTGAGCTGTTCGCTGTTCGGCCAATACGGACATTACGGGGTACTCTGAGTCTTGCCTCCGGTTGGATCGCATGCGGTAACCCGGTCCACATCGAAACTCGGGTGCAAGGCCTCAATCGTTAGCGTCAGCAGGTGTTTTAGGATTGCGCAGGGCAGCGCAGGGCACATGCCCGACATGCTAGACGAGCTGCGACCAGTTAGAGCAGGTATCCAGGTGGCCCAGGTTGCACAGGTGGCACAGGTGGGCTCGGCAAGGGCTCGGGAGATGCTTACTGCTCCTTCCGAGTCGAGAGCTTTCCGTCTATTTGTACCCCGCCTCCTCCCCCTCCTTCATCGCATCTCCTCCCACTCATCTCACCTCCATCCACCATACTCTGCCAGCAATGACCGGATCCAAGTTCGCTGCTATGCCCAACGCCGAGGGTTACTTTGGCCCTTACGGTGGCCAGCTCGTCCCTCCTCACCTCAAGAAGGCCATGGACGACATCGCCGTTGCCTACGATAAGATCAAGAACACAAAGGAGTTCCAGGATGAGCTCGCTTTGCTTAACTCGACCTACACTGGTCGCCCCAGCCCCATCTTCCACGCCAGGCGACTCTCTGAGAAGCTTGGCGGTGCTCAGATCTACCTCAAGCGTGAGGACCTCAACCACACTGGCGCTCACAAGATCAATCACGTAAGTCGCATTCGTGAGGCATTGTACGGTAAGATTCGAGAGTACCTGGAAGATAGGTGGTCTGCGCCCAATCTGAATCGACGCCAATCGGCGCAAGAGCCGCTGTGGGAGCTCGTGCACTCCTCCCCTTACTCCTCGTACACCCCTCCCCTTGCTCCTGATTATATCCTGCTCGCAATGTTCATTGCTCACACCCACGCAGTGCCTTGGTGAGGCCCTCCTCGCCAAGCACATGGGGAAAAAGAAGGTTATTGCGGAGACTGGTGCTGGCCAGCACGGTGTCGCGCTCGCCACCGCCTGTGCTCTCGTCGGCATCCCATGTGAGATTTACATGGGCCAGGTCGACATTGAGAAGGAGGCTCCCAACGTCACCAAGATGAAGATCCTCGGATGCAAGCTCATTTCTGTGACCCGCGGACAGGCTACCCTCAAGGACGCCGTCGACGACGCCTTCGACGAGTACCTGAAGAATCCCGATGAGTTTATCTACGCCATCGGTTCGGTTGTGAGTAAAAGCGGCTAAATGAGCTACGTCTGTGCGGTCGCCAGGCTCAGAGTTTCACGTTTCACGAGCCGCGCTGACCCCAGGTTGGTCCCCACCCCTTCCCTGCCATGGTCCGTGATTTCCAGTCCATTGTCGGCAAGGAGGCCCGCCAGCAATTCCAGGACGCGTACGGCAAGCTCCCCGAGCACGTCGTTGCCTGTGTCGGTGGTGGCTCCAACGCGATGGGTATTTTCTCGGCTTTCCTCGAGGACGACGCTGTCCACCTCGTCGGCATCGAGCCCGCCGGTCGCGGACTTGATGTCGAGGGCGACCACGCTGCCACTCTCAGCAAGGGTAAGCCCGGAGCTCTCCACGGCATGGCCTGCTACGTTCTCGAGGACAAGGACGGCAACCCTTCACAGGTGTACTCGTGCGCGTCCGGTCTCGACTACCCTGGTATCGGTCCCCAGCACTCGTACCTCAAGGACCTCGGCCGTGTCGACTACCAGACAGCCGACGACAAGGAGACGCTGGACGCCTTCATGGAGCTCTCGCGGGTCGAGGGTATCATTCCCGCCCTTGAAAGCTCGCACGCGGTGGCGTGGGCTATCCGCACTGCGCCGACTCTCGGCAAGGACCAGGCCATCCTGGTCAACCTTTCTGGGCGTGGCGGTGAGTTGTCTCGGCCCAATATTTGACGTCGTTTGCGGCTTCTCCAAAGCTAACACACTCCAGATAAGGACACCGACTACGTGATTGAGCGCCTTGGGCTTTAATGGAATTGTTTGGGCTAGGTTGTATGAGTACGAGACCGCAGAGCGAAGATGGCAGTTTCTGTGACTGAGGTACCTGCATCTGGGTTGCCTTCACAACCGATGCCTAGGACTGCAAAGCGCAACATCGCATCTGAGGTTGTGATTAATTCAGCTCGCGCAAGCACTAACAAGCAAGTGTCATCTCCATGTGCTTCTTACTGAATACGGAATGCCCTTGTCCGCCATCGCACCGCTCACTCATCACAGACACAGGTCCAGCTTGAATGTCCGGTGATGTCGCCTAAAATATCATCACTCATGACTTCAGTTACTGCATGAGGCGATACCCATTGTCGCACCAGCAAGCTCCACGCTAGGACTTTCCCCTACTTTTCGGCATCACTGGCCAAGTGTGACTAAGTGGACAAGCTCCACGCCCCAATTGCTCGCCGACTCCTCGCGATCACTGGGCAACTGTGTTAAAGTGGACAAAGGTCACGGCTCACGACCGCATCAGAGTTTGCGACTACCTCGCTCCCGCTCCACTCTCCCTCACAACAATCCGCCATCACCCATGGCGATATAGAGGGCGATAGAGAGCGGTGTCGCAGGCCGGAGGCGAGCTACGGGGCAAACTGCCTTCAATCACAGTCGCCACCAAGAGACTGTGATCATCACCTCGTTCTCGAGGCGAATAATAGCGACCATTTGCGCTCGTTGATGGTAACAATAGGCATCTCGTGGCTGCTGGCGTGCTGCCATCATGCGCACTAGGCCATAAACAAGCCGCAGGACGCTGGTCCCCCATTCAACCTTCGATGCCTTCAGCGTCTCCTGCTTTGCGATCCTATATCTCTGCCTGCCTCGACTTCACTGAACTTCACACCCATGGTCTCCATCACCCGCTCCAAGGCTCGTCGGCGCAGCCGCAGCCGGTCGCCGACCTCCCCACTGCCTGGGACTAGAACCTCCACATGGCAGCCACTTCTCCTTTCCTTCCGGAGCCACTATCTGAACCGACGCCGCCGTCCCGATCTCCAACCCCTACGCCGGCCGCCCCCTTACATCACCGAGCTGATCGAATCAGCAAAGAAGCGTGAGAGGGAGACTTCCTGGTGGCGTGAACGCTGGATCGAGCTGTCTCCTGGTGTAAGTCTCTCGAATATCTGCTTTGTTAGCTGACACCAGGGAACTTACTGGGTCTTTGAACGGCCCCGCCCCGGATACTCCATCGCATACCTCCCTGAAAGCATTACTCATGTTGTGGCCGCACGAATGAGGGCTGAGGAGCTTACTGCGCTGTTTCCGCCCTTTTGTGCTAATCGCATGGCCTCTTCTACATCTCCTCCGCGTCCTTGTGACAATGGGCCGGAAGAGACAGAGGAGAACTACCCAATCCAGGTCACTCCTGGCGCTGGGCTGCCAGACTACAGTTCTCGCCAGCTCGATGCCCATTCCACTTCAAACGGCTACGATAAGGAGAACGTCTCGCCAGGCAAGCGTTGCCGAGACGACACCGCCTGCGAACTCGGATACATCACCTCGACCCGCCCCATGAAGAAGCCTCGCTACTACATTCGTAACCTCGACACCCCTCCTGGGCCTGTGTCACCGGGCGAGTGGGCATCCCTCCAGAAGGCACGTGAACAAGAGTCCGAGCGCCGCGCGCTCGACGGCATCGTTATCCCTTCTTCTCCCGCATCCTACCCTGAGGCGTTCGCGCTTTCGACGGCCCAGCGGGATGCGAGACCCGAATGGCCAGCCGAGCTGGTCCGACGCGGTTGGAAGGAGGAGAACCACTCACTCAACCGTTTCGGCGCTGTAGCCTCCAAGGGCTGTGAACCAAAACGTGCACCTCATGCCACCCCCGCAGACACAGCTCGGCAGAATTGCCGTGGTACTGATGTCGCCCGCTGGGCTTCGGACGTCCGCCCGCCCACCCCTCGTGTCCTCAACATATTGTCCACCCCGCTCTGGGCGATGAGCGAGGCGTTCCTTGACCGTGTCGCTGCTGGGCATTACCCATCGCATCGCAAAGTTGTGGCTTCGCACAGCGAGTTTGCCGAATATGCCACCGCAGTCCGCCATTCTCGCGCTGTGCAACCCCGCACTCCTCCTCCACCCGCTCAAGCCCCACATTCTTCGCCTCCCATCAGTTACAGCCCTCGCAGTGATGTCCTCCTCTCAGCCCCGACGTCGAGTGCGTCGAGTGGATGCGCCTCAGATGGTAACCCTTACAAAGCAGGCCAGGTCCATTTTTCCCTGCCAACCGTTCCAGCTTTCCTCTCGGAGCCCCCGACTCCGACGCCCAACGCCCGGCCTCAACGGACGCCCCAAGGCCCCGTGTACGCCCAGTATCTTGTCACCTCCCCTGGCGAGTACTCAATCTCTACGGGTTCCGCTGTGAACCTTCCCCCTCCATCGGCCAGTGCGGCTCCCGAGCCAACCGCGGTCGAGCCATCTCGCACCCGCCAAGTCCCCTACGTGACGCCCCGGCGTCTAGCCCGTGCGCCACAGTGGGTCCGTGACGCCTGGGCCTTCTACGACATGATCGATGCCCACACCATAGCTCTTCACGAAGACCGCGAGAGGGCAGGGCAGCGCTGGGCCGCACACAGGGCTCAGTGCGGCGATGGGGCAAGCTTTAAGGAGACTGTCGCGATGGCCACCGCCGAGGCCCACTACCAGCTGGCAGAGACATTTGCTGACACGGCACTCAAGTTTGTGACTAATCTCACTGCCGGATATGTGTAGATGTACGCTGGAGAACGACGACTATGCTGAGCTGGCGACGACTCAAAGTCCGACAAGGGCTCCAGTTTTCATGCGAGGAAACCGTGTTCTAGTGTAGAGTAATAGAATGCAGAGTGTGGGCCATGCAGGTACCTCGTACTTGAGACAAGGGGGCATTGGCAGACAGCAGACGAAGTCGCAAAGACCACAAACTCTCACAAACAAAGCAGTCGCGACACACAATACCCATTTATATTGCAGCATTCCACTCCCGAGGAAGGGATCCTACCAGGCAACGTGGCGGAGTGGTCTAACGCGGCAGACTTGAATTTACGTAATCATAGATCTGTTCTCTTCGGAGGCGCAGGTTCGAACCCTGCCGTTGTCGAGCAAGGATTCCTTTTTGGGGAAGGCCGTCAAAGGCACCCTGGATTCTGCAGCTGCTTGCTTGTCCTGGGGACTGAGGATACGACGATACACACATTTGCTCGTTCGCTCTGTACAGTCCCTGTACAGCTGTATAGTCCGCGTACATATAGGGTTCCACGTACATATAGGGTTCCTCTCAATACATCTAGGGTTCCATTATGTCCTCATCGCTTGTTGAACCAACCCAGGCCTCGTCCCAACTCTGTCGCGGAGCCCAATCGACGTCGTCATAGCCTTCTGCAAGGCTTCGCATGTTGAACATACCCAGGCCTTGTCCCACCTCAGTCTCGGTTCCGTTCTTACGGTTGTCGAGGATGCGCTGGGCTTCAGACCGCCAGTCGCGTTCGACCCAGTCGCGCATGCGCTTGTCCAACGCCTCCCTCCTCATTTTCGGAACGATGTAGGGTTCAATCGGCGTCGTCATGGCCTTGCGCAGAGCGTCAATGAACATCTCGTAATTGTTGGCTTCGGGGTGGTAGACGAGTCTGCGTCGTCAGCCTTCGCGTTCCTTCGATTCAGAAGCCTTTGCTGGAAATGGATTGGCCTCATGCCGATGGACCAAGCGACCGTGGCTGGGATTCACGTCGTTTCGCGATACCCGCCCCTCATGACAATGAGAACCATGAGAACCCTACATGTCTCCTCACAGCAGTAGTATACTCACGGAGGCTCCACAAACCGCAGATTGTCTTGCTGTGAGTACTCCCAGCTTCCAGGTTCGTCCGGCTTGGAATTCGCCTTCATTGAGTGCTGCTGGTTAGCAGGGGTGCGGGTGACAAAGGGCGCCGGTTCGAAACTGCAGCGAAGCCACTGAACAAGCATAGGCTTAACTGGCTCGAGTGCCTATTTCGCGAGCCCAGGGCCTGTGCTTCTAGATGCTGTCAACTCACTGGATTGAGGAACGGTACTCCCTAGACTGTCAGCAATCCAGTTCGCGGCAACAAGGTTCGGACACTCACCCTTGCCAACGCTCGGTAGGGCGATGGCGAGGTCATAGGCCACCCTACACCGACGAGCGCGCGTGAGTTTGCCAATTCTTCGTCAAATTCTTGGGCGTTCAGCGGTGGAAGCAGTCGCACCCCCTCTGGGAGGACCATTTCGGGATGCTCCTTTATGTCCGCCTCGGTGCGGTTTGGATGCAAGAACGAGACAACGAACTCGAAGTCGGGGTACTCCCTGCGCATTTCGTGGTAAGCCCGTGTGAGGTACTCGGCAGGAATGAACGGGTCGGCCCTCCAGGGGTAGAGATACTCGATGCGCTTGGAGAGAATGTATGCGCGGTTGGGTCGCTCGTAGAACGGAACAAATTGGGTCTCAGAGAGATCTTCGAGAGCGTACCCCAAATACGTGACATCTGGAAGAGAGCTCAGTACAGGTCGTCACGAGGGGTGAGGCACTCCAAAGAATGTTGACTTACTGCGGTAGTGGGCCATTCCAGGTTCGCGCCACTCGTCCTCGGCCGTCACCACCCAATAGTTGCTGATGACGGTACCCACAGGAGTGGTAAAGTAGTAGAACCGGAAATACTTCCAGGTGGGAATGCCATCCGGCTTCATTGGTGACCTGAAGAAGTTGTCTGGCTTGCCGTCGCGCCCGCTATTGTCGTTGCCCATGATGACCTTCACCAAGTGCCCCACTTGACGGTAGATGTGCGCCACGTAGTTCCAGTTATCCTTGCAAAGCAGGACGGTGTAGCCCTGGCGTTCGAGGGAATCTATCATCCCCATGCACCACACGCCCTCGCCTCCATTGTAGCCCTGGAACATGGCCATATGGCAGTGCAGAGCGGCCACGATGACGATCTGGCTGTCAGCGGGGAGGCGATGCGGTACCGGAACGCAGCCCACGAGGGTGCTTACCTTGTGAGCGTTGGGGTGGCAGTCGCCCCGGGCCGTACAAGCTGTCAACTGACGAAGCTTGGCCTCTGTGTAGTACATGTAGTTGTTCTGGAGTGAGTTCGGTTCGTGGGGCGGCTCGGTACTCACATAGTTGTTGTTAACGGTCAGGCCAGTCCATTGATTGAGCTCCTCGTATGTGGGAACGTTGGCGAGCACTTTCGCGGCATCCTTCTGGGTGCCACTCTTGGACCACCAGCGGCCACCGTCTTCGGGTGGTGCAGTCCATGCCGTGACGCCTTCTGGTACGCCAGTATAGGCCGTTTGACCGACGAGGAGGAGAACGACGGAGACGGCGAGGCCAACGACAACAAGCCGCACAGAGACACGCGGTAGGGCAGGGAGAGAGGGAATTGGTGGAAGTTGAGGCGACATGCTGGGTCGGTCTCTCAACACCCTAAGGTGATGGATAGATGAGGAATAATGAGACGTTGTGAACAGTCAACGACGCGTCTAGTCTCAATGCCGGATGTTGAATATCGCGCGTCTGGTTATCGCATTGATTTAGTGCAAATCTCTCTCAGACAAATCACACACACACACTGGACCCAACGACAGCCGACTCGCACCGTAGACCAGGAGCCAGGCGCCGCCCGCCCGCATATCCACTACTCCCCCATACTCCTAACGTGTTACGTGTTCCATAGCATTACTATCTTCCAATGGATACCCACCATTTTTTGCCGCTCAGTGCAAGGTCCCGATTCTGCGCTCCCGCTCCGCCGTCTGCTGTAAGGTAGGGTACCGACGTCGGCCGCCGGTACATGCTCGACCCCGGGCAGACGTTGCGTTCTCCCGGCGCGCCTCGTGCAGCTCCTGCTGCCATTCCTATAGGGCCTTTCAGGCCATTCAAAGGCATGGAACATCGTAATACTACTATTGAATCACAGCCAACCACCAAGGTTTGAATACTTGTGAGGAACGTAAAGCCCTCGAAATCTTCCTTCCTTCCAAAGTCACGGCAGAAGTTGGTCTGCTGCAATTGCCTCTGGACCTGGACTAAAATGACGTCCAGCGGAGGGTTGGAGGGCTTGACGGGGAGTGTGCTCTAGCTCTTTTGCTTTGAGGGCATGCTGTTGGAGGCCGACAGCATATGACTTCAGAATTCGCACATCCAAACCCAGAGAGTACCAACAGGACACGCTCCGCCTCCAGACCGTGCGGCGGATTCCTATGGGGATTCCTGTATAAATCCGCAGCGCTGATGCTCCCGCATGGTGTGCCTGGAGTATCGTATCTGTCTACGGGCAGTTGCGACATTCAAGTACCCTTACTTCGTGAGCTCCGGCTTATCAGCCGTCCTTGGTTCCAGAAGGGTCCTGTAGGGTCGTGCTGAATTGTCAAGTCTCCTTGAGACCTCCAATTATTGATGAGTCCGCCCTTCCGTGAGCTTGCCTCCCTGTTCCTGCATGACTTTGACGACATGTCTAAAGCTAAATTTAAGGGACACTGCGGGCGGAGAGGGTCCCACCAAGGGACCGTGCCTGTGCCGCCGTTCGTAGTAATCCGCGAACTTCTCCTGCTCGAGAAGCAGCGGTGCGGATTCCCGGGACCCCGAGCGAGGGCGAACAGCTATGAAAACGTAGCCCGTCGTCAGGCGGTCAACATCACAATCGGCTTTGCCTACGACAGTACGGCTGTCAACCGCTCCACGAGGTGGGTGGTAGTGATTATCGCGTCGTATTTGTACATTCCACGATGGCCTGGTGACGCTAGCAAGTACAGAATCTATCCTACCTCAGAAAGCCACTCTCTTTCCACCTCCTGGTCCACAGAGCCACAAGCTCAGCGCTCACTGGGACACACTGTGCGATCGTTGGACTAAGCTGAGCAGTATGTTCGACCGCGAACTGTATTGGTGCCCTCTCCCTCGCAAAGCGCTTCTGATAGAATCCCAGCAGCTTGTAGCTTGGATTCTCGGCAACGTCGGGATTGGACTGTGCGAGATCATCAAGCCAGCGAGCATTTTCCACAGGCTGGTACTCCAAGCCGCCATGCTGCAAGCCCGCGAGGATTGCACTCCACCCGGCCTCACGCGGGTTCAGGACGTGGTACACGTCTGCATGTGGCCGCGTCAACCCCTCAGACGCAACGACGAGATCGGCGATTGCTCGCCCGCAGAGGTCGACTGGCAGCCACTGTGGCCGCTCCTCGAGCTTCGGTAGTGTGCCAGTCACATTGGCGGAGCGGAACATGAGTGGCCATGCTTCAGTCTCGTTCCATACGCCGTACTCAGTGTCGCCGACCAGCTGACCGATACGGAAGACGCCAATGCGCGCCACGTCGCCCGATGGCTCCAGTATCTTCTCCACTACCCACTTGCTCTGTCCGTATCCCATGCCACCGGCTGTCGAGGGGTCGTCGGCAAAGTCCTCCGCGACAAGTGTGTCGCCGCGGCCCTGCCGTGTGCTAACGGATGACGAAAAGAAGAAGGACGGCTTGACGGCCTTGGGGGAGCGGAGTGTAAGGTTGAGCAGGTTGACAGCACCGCCGACGTGCTCGTCAAAGGAATCGATGCTCAGCACGAAATTGACGGGCCAGGCATTGTGAATAACAGACGTTGCCCGGTTACGCAACGCTTCATACTCGGCCTCTGTAAGCCCCAGGTCGGTTCGGTTCACGTCCGCGGCCAGTGCATTCCACTTGGGGGCAACGCTACGGTGCCGGAGTTTCAGTGATGCGGCAACGCGCGAGGTTGCCTCCTCGTGTGACTTGGCTCGCGCGAGACATATGACCTCGTCAACTTCAGGCCGGCGGAGAAGCTGGTCGAGAATGTGCGCTCCAAGACTTCCAGTCGCACCAGTGAGCACAACAACCTCCTTGGCAGGAGTAGGGTCCGAGCCATGCGCGGCAGCGCGGCGATCGACGTGTGCCAGCCATTTGTCGACCATGGCGGACATGGAGGCGTGTGCACGCTCCAGCGGGTTGGCACACGCAGCGCCGCCCCTAACAGCGAGAAGATGAGCTGCAAGTTGCGCAATCGAGGGGTAGTCGTATACAATGTTCTGACCGAGTGTGGCACTGCCGAGCTCGAGGCTCTTCTGCACTACATTGCGAATCCGCGTCGCCTGGAGCGAGTCAACCCCAAAGGCGAAGAGGTCCGTGTCCGACGCAAGTTCCGAAGCAGCTTTGTCTCCAAGCGCATTGCGGATCGTCTCAGCCAGGAAAGCCTCCATCTCGCTCTGATCCGTAATCTCGCGCTTGGGCGCACCGGTGCCCCGCTCAAAGCGCTCGTAGACGCCTTCGATGATGTCGGCAAACTTGCGGTAGCACGCTGGGCGGAGAATGCTCATCTTCGTCGCGACAGGGATTTCCGTGCCGTGTGGGAGAATTTCGATCATCTCGGGCAGAATTCGCGAATGTGTGGGTGCGCGGGAGTTGGCATCTGCGATGACTGGCCAGATGGCGTCGACGTACGCCTTGCGGTCGATGGACAGCTCGGCGCCAGCCTCGGAGGGGAGAATGAGCGCCCCTACCTGCGGTTTGCCGTCGCCGAAGACGATGCATTCCTGAATCAGAGGCGAATTACCACGCACGTCAAGCTCGATGGGTACGGGATTCGTCTTCTCGCCGAGCGTCTGGGTGAGAGTGTCGTCGAGGCGTCCCACGTATTTGAGCCATGTCGGGTGATCGGGGTGCTGGTACACGAGGTCCTTGGTGCAGTACGCCCCGTCCGCACGGTTGCTCATGATCTTGGCTGGCCAGCCGTCCTTCACGACGACCTCGAAAGTGTTGGATCCCTGGGGAATGAGCTCGAGGTACTGGCTGATGAGGCCCTCGTTGCGGACGTAGTTCCAGGCTTTGTCCGTTGCAAAGTCGCGATTGGAGGTCATGAGGGCGCCAGTCTCAGTCGTGCCGTATTGGGAGAAGAGGGGGACGCCAGCTGCCACCAGGCGATCCCCAAGGTCGTCAGGTAGTGCCGCACCAGCAAACGAAACAGCTTCCATATTGGCAAGAGACTGCACGCCTTCTTCGGTCTCACCCAAAAGCTTGAGCACGTAGGGGACCGCAAAGTGCTGCACGGGCGGCGTGGGAGACGTGTTAATAACTCTGACGATATTCGCAGAGGTGATTGGCAGATGTGGCGGGAAGAGTGTAAACGTTTTACCGTGATAGATGCACCGGAAGACTGAGAAGTGTCCGAAGCCATGGAAGAGTGGGAGAGCCGAAAAGCCGGTCTTTGGCACCGATGTGGCCGCGTTGGCGATGAGGCCGTAGTGCGTTACATATACTGGCTTGGGAAACCCGGTCGAGCCAGATGAATGAAGAATAACGCATGCCCGCTTTGTCTCCTCCTCGGGCGTAAGGCGAGGCGGGAACGCAGTGATCTTCGCATCGCGCACACCGCCCGGTCCCCACAGAGGGAAGCGCTTATCTTCAACAATCGAAAGCGCGATGCCCTCACCCGAGAGCATGGATTGCGCCTCGGTCGCTGTCCCGAAGAACTTCGGGCCGTAGATAAGGTGGCTCGCCTCCGTAATCTTGCACAGGTGAGCAACAGCTGCTACCGAGTTGTTCACAGAGAGAAGGAGTGCCGTGAGGCCCAGTTTGGCAAGTGCCATCTCAAGCAGGCTCTCATCGATAGCGGTCGACACGAGCACCGCGATCACGCGAGGGGGAGGAACGTCCCCTGGAACGCATTCTGACTGCAACCCCAGCTGGGCATAGTATGCTGCGAGGCGGTCGACTGCGCGGATAATGTCCGAGTATGTCAGAGTTTGGAGCTCGTCACCAAACTCGGCAGCACCTGTGTGCACGGCGGCATCGTCGGGTTGGGTTTCTGGGGTGAGCGAGGTTGCGATCGCGGGAAGGGATCGGCGACTCGGCGACTCACCAGCTCGGAGCGCGAGAAGCTCCGTCAGCGACCGGGCGTGGAACTTGGGTGACGGGATGGGCATCTTGGGTTGGCTGGATATCGTCACAGCCATCCTGCTTTCTTTTATGTCTCAGCAAGCATGAGATGTTGTAGGATAACCGCAGTCGAGCGAGGAGATAGGTGGGCGGAGCTGGGTGTTCGGCATTCAAGCGACATTGTCCTGTTGATGATCGGCCCGACGGCCCGTAACACGTGTTCGGAGTCACGGTCCGCGGACCGCGGTCCGCATCTCCGCACACGTGTCGGAGACGGAACCGGCGCCAAGCCAACGTCAGAGACCATATGTTCCCATCTCGGTCAAATGAGGTTCTCACATTCCTGCTCCAGCAAGGAGAACGCTGTCCCGGAGGACAGGTGTTACGCTATCCGACTTCTCAGATGGCCATCTCGTCCGTTTGGGCTCGTGGGCCCCAGAGTAACGTCGGAGTCTTGCGCGGCGTCTTGTGGCGGCCCGAAACGGAGCTCGGTCCGTTGACGTCTGACTGACAATGAGCCAGGAAGGCTAGCCACATTGCCCATCTTCATCCCTCGACCACGATGAAGGATAAGAAGGCTCGATGTTGGGTCTCTCCACAGAACCCCAAGGGACCCCACTCCTCCTACTTCACCGACAATGACGGCCAGCGTCTCCGCCTACGACGCCGAGAAGGCATCAGTGCACCACAACGAGGACGAGAAGAAGCACGCCGATGACCGATCAGTCGACTTTGCAGATACTGAGGACACTCCTCCTACCGGCTTTGCGAGACTGCTTCGGCGTAATCCCAGCATTGACTTTATGCGTGAGGTTGCGCTTGAGTGCGAGAAAGACGACCTCGACCCCCAAGAAGTAAAGAAGGTAGGTAACTTCACGCATCACAGCAAGCGGGCACTACTGACATCAGGTCGAGCGCAAACTCTATCTTCTCATCGTGCCGACGCTGGCAATGTGCTACCTGTTCTACTATGTTGATAAGACGACTCTCGCATATGCTGCTGTAAGGCATCCCTTCTCTTCTCAACTAACATCAGCTTTTCGGTATCAAGGAAGACCTTAACCTCCACGGGACGGACTACTCAAACCTAGGCTCCATCTTCTACGTCGGCTGGATTATCTGGGCCATCCCCGGCAACCTCTTGCTGGCTAAGTTCCCATTGTCCAAGTACCTCGCAGTCAACATCTTCCTATGGGGTGTTTTCCTTATGGCGCAGGCCGGGTCGCAGACATACGGCGCTATGCTTGGCCTACGATTTGTTTCTGGGATGTTTGAGGCGGTCGCCGACCCCGCTTTTGTCGCAATCACGTCCATGTACTTTACGCGTCGGCAGCAGCCCCTGGTTATTGGGTACTGGTATGCCGCGAACGGGGTTGGTATTGCAACCGGCGGACTGCTTGGGTTTGCCATTGGCGGCATCAAGAGTTCTATCGCTTCATGGCGCCTCGAGTTCGCCATCATCGGTGCCGCGTGTGCCGTGTGGGCATTCATGATGGGCTTCCTCATTCCCGACGCCCCGCACCGCGGCAAGCCATGGTTCTCCCGCCGCGAAGCCGTCGTCATTCTCGCTCGCAAGCGTTTCGACCACCACACCATCGAGCGCAAGGAGCTCAAGCTCGAACAGGTTAAGGAGACCCTCAAGGACCCAAAGACCTACCTCTTCTGGGTAGGTGAGAAGCATCGGATACATCTGACACCAGTGCATTGGTTTCTTCGCCAACGTCCCAAACGGTGCGACATCGAATTTCGGCACCCTCATTGTCAAGGGACTTGGCTTCACCGGGCTGCAGAGCACTCTCCTCCAAATCCCGTACGGTGCCTTCATCACACTTGTTATGTGAGTCGCACCGACGAGGGTGAAGCTAACCCCAGCTTCCTTGCCATCGGATTCAACCACTGGTTCCACAAGTACCAGATCCGGACCTACCTCATGTTCTTCGTGACTCTTCTGTAAGTCTGAGCCTGGATTCCCCACCAGATTGGTTTGTGCACGCAGGGCAGCTGACACGCAGCACTGTCGTCGGCTTTGCCATGATGTCCTTTACTAAGAGCACCGCCTCTCGCCTAGCGGGCTACTATCTCACCGGCTCGTCCAACGCGGTCTTTGTCCTTGCCCTCTCCCTGGTGGCCGGCAACGTGGGTGGAACAACTAAGAAGACATTAGCTTCAGCCGCCATCTTCCTCGGCATGTCCCTCGGTAACAGTGAGCCGCTCGTCGCTCGTGAGGTGCTGACCCCAGTCGTTGGGCCGTACAGCTTCATTTCGTCCGAGGCGCCGACTTATCACACCGGCACCATTGTGTGTATGGTCAGCCGTGCGGCTGAGGCGGTTGCCATTCTGCTGCTTCGTCTGTGTTTTGTCATTCCAAACCGCAGGCGCGATGCGGCCTTCGCGGCTGGCGACCCAGACTACGACCCCAACGTTCGTGTGTTTGAGGACATCAGTGATGAGCGGAACAAACACTTCCGCTACGTGTGTTAAACTGGCGAGACTGTGGGCAGAGAAGAGCAACCTTCGCTGGCATGAGCAGGTAGACGGAGTCAAGCCAGACGAGCCAGGAGTGGACGAGTGACTAGTTGTTCAGCAGTAGTAGTGCGAAATGCAGCACTGTTTAGAGTCCTCAGATAGGTGTGCCCAAAAGCATACCCATGTCTAGCACGTACTTATCTAGCAGCAGAGTACAACACTACACCGCCCAGTCCGACACATCCTCGCCCTCGCGCACGAATGGCCTGTCAATGGCAGCGACAGCGCCCTCACACAGGGGACATGTAGCAGCAACAAGCTCGTCGAGGTCGGCACGGGCCTGCTCCAGCCGCGCCTCCATCTCGGGGTCACGACGTTTCTTCCGCCCAGCTCCACCTGTTACAGCCTGTGCAAGCGCGTCTGGCACGATCAGTTCCCGCAGTCTGTCGCCGGCGGCAACCAGCGTTCGACGGCCAGGTACAGCGCCGAGGAGGAAGTCTGCTGCCGAGGGCGCGGCCAAGCTGTCGGACCGGCGTGGTGTACCCGCACCAGAGCCGCTGAACTGGGTTGAGAGGAGTCGGTGCCCACCCGCTGAGCTGGGGTCTGCGCGCACCAGCTCGTCCTGCAAATGCAGGATCCGGCGAAGCGACCCTGAGGGGAGATACTCCATAGCCTGGAGTTAGCGGTGAACAACTCTCGTGCTGCTATACAACACGTACCATGGATATGAGGCAGTCGGCGTGGAATGCGTGTTGGCACGGGAAGACGTAGAACTGACGCGACGTGATTCCCTGGCCGCATCGCCAGCATTTGTCACTCATCTCGACAGCGACGAAGCGTGTCGATAGAGCCTCAATGTCGCGCTTGATCGACTCGGCTGACTGCGTCGCCTCAGCCATCTCCTGCTTGAGCTCGTCAATGCGCGCCGAGTAGTCCTCAAGAGCACTGCAGATCTCCGTCTTGAAGTCGTCGATGACAACAAAGTCGGGGAAGAACGGTAGGATGTCCTCAATCTTAACGAGATCGGTCGACTCGAGAAACTTCATGGCACTCTTAATGTCGCCCTTCTCCTGCACGACATATTTCGCAATTTTCAGCCAGAGCTTCTTGCGGAGCGCGTCATCGTCATCTGGCTTGTCGGCGTTGATCTTGGCCAGCTCGAGGTCGCCCTTTTCGAGTGCGAGGGCCACACTCTGCTCGTACAGCCCCATGCGGGAGTAGATGTGCACGCACGGCTGGATGCGGCCGTGTGCCTTGCACAAACGCAGAGCGTAATCGAGATCGTAGTACGGCTTCTCGGTGAAAGGGTCGTCGGGGCATGACTGGAGGAAGCGAAGTAGAGGACCGTCGTCTGGGTCTTTGTCTGACGCGTACAGCGTCAGAAGAAGGTTGTAAATTGTCGAATCGGTTGATGCTTGCCGGAAGACGACGTGCTCGAGATACCTCACCGCCTGGTTGGTGGCAAGTGGCTCTGACTTCTGCTGCAGAAGAGCCGGAATAAGTCGGCGTGGTTCCAATGCCGACTGCCTCTCCCACGCGTCGACAGTCTGTTTGGGAACGTTGCGCATGAGAATAGACGCAAATCGGTAATATAGCGCAAGAGAATCTTGCCTGCTGAGCACATCGATGGCCTTGGTCCAGTTCTCCTCCTGGATCCAGTGCTCAACGACTCGGTCGTGATCCTTGTTCAGCTCGGCGTAGTAGAGGTACAGGTCCATGCGGCCGTGTGCGAGGATGAGCTCGTAGACTACACGAGGGTCGAGGTTGGTCTTGTAGTCCTTGATGAAGGACTTCAAGTCTTCCTCGACCATGTCCCGCTCGATGTGCAACGTCTCCACGTCGCTCGTCGCTGATTCAGCTGCAATGAGATCCTCCAGTGTGTTGCACTTGCTGAGGTAGATTTCCAGCAACCATGTGGCGATCATCATGCGCTGGGTCAAGTCCTTTTTGTCGAGCTTGTCGAGGCGACCGATGAGGTATGCGCGTAGCGCGTCGCGTTCATCGGCGTCCACAAACCTCAGCGTGACGTACTCGAAGCTGCGAGTCGACTCGGCATACGCCCTTGCAGCAAGGATGTATTTGCCCTCAGCAAAGAGCGCGTCGCCTTGTTTCGAAAGAACAATATCCCGCTGCGCCGGCGTCGCGGCGTACTCAAGAGCCGAGGCAAAGTTGCCCTTCTCGAGCTTGGCACGCCACACGTCGCGCTCCTCCTTCTGCACGACGACCTCGATGATTGACTGGGTCGTTGAAACCCAGAAGGTACGCGAGACGGGATCGGAGGAGAGCCCAAGAGCCTTTTGGCCTGGACGCAAAGGGAGCGATCCCTCCCACACGACCTTCTCGCTCAGCTTCGACACGGCCACTATGCGGTCCGTGTAGAGCATGAGCCAGTGCCACTGGGAGATGGCGACGGAGATGGGAATTGGTGCTGGTTGTGAAGGTGTTGGTTGTTGTGGCGCCCGGCGGAACGTAGCCGACGGAGTTTCAGCGGCCGTGGGCGCGGGTGGGTAGGGAAGCAACGAGGGCTTGTAGAGGATGTCAGGAGTGGGGGCATGAGACAACTGCGAGTGATATAGCCCTGGTGCGGTGAGCCATGCGATGGCCGTTGGGGACGGCAGGTCGGCTGCAGCCTGTCCCTCGACAGAGGGGATGAATGTCCGTAGCTCAGATGACGACGGGCTGCCGGGCAGCTCGTGGAACTTTGCCGGCGCCTCGCGCACAGTGCGGAACACCTCCTCAGCCCATCCTCCACCCTTTCCGCCCGCGAATGTCGTCGTCACAGGCCCCTGTACCTCAAAGACGCGGTCTTTAGTGGTGAAGACGACCCAGCCCCGCCTCTCCTTCGACTCCATGTTCCAAAACCCGAACGCGATGCCCGTGATGGTCTCCCCGCCTTCGACATGATACACATTCTGCAAGTCTCGCTCGACCTGCTTGCCCATGGGTAGCTGAACAGCCTTAAAGATATCGTCGCTAGGAGGCAGGGGCAGAGAGAGGATGGTGCCGTTCGCACAACCGAGGAGCACGTCTGTTGAGGGAGGCGAGTTGGGGTCGGTGGGGTGGTCAGTCGGGACGGGTGACCAAGCTACCGCAGTGACCGTCTGGCGCAGCCGCAACGCCCGTGGCCGCCGGTTCTGCTGCGACGACATACCCGGCGTTATGGGTAGGTAGAAGCTGTCGCCGGTCGTCGTGGTGATTATGAGATGCCGGGCTGTTGGATCCGCGTACAGTGCCTTGATCGCCACATCGCGAGGAGCGGCACCCTTGTCTTGCGCAGGCTTGGGTAGGTCAACGGTCACCAGCTCGTCTGGAGCATTGAGGTCGATGATGACGACAGAGAGAGGGTGTGTTGCGAGGAAGAGCACATTGTTCGCTGCGGTGAGGTAGACGATGTCC
Source organism: Cutaneotrichosporon sp. PL3408A (assembly GCA_023629975.1). Lineage (NCBI taxonomy): Eukaryota > Fungi > Basidiomycota > Tremellomycetes > Trichosporonales > Trichosporonaceae > Cutaneotrichosporon > Cutaneotrichosporon sp. PL3408A. The sequence goes on from JAMAMB010000008.1 coordinate 1,599,046, forward strand.
GAGGGCGGTGTGTATTGCACAGTTGAGAGGGAGAAGAGAGGAGGTAGCGTTGAGGATGCTCGCGCGGACGGGACGAAACCGGTTTCGAGCTGGTGTGAGCAGCCGTTAAAGATAGTCAGCTTTACCGCTCGAACGAGGGGCGCGACCTCGTCGATGCCTTCTGCATCCTGTTCAAACCCCTCGTACTCGATGTGTCCCAGACCGGGCTTAGTCCCTCCAGACCGCTGCCCACCTGATGGCCCAGCCGCATGCTCGACAACTGAGCGTCAGATGGGCTACCAATCAAGTCAAGTAGTACTCACAGTCGTCGAGCATGGACATGGCTGTATTCTAATGGGGTATAGTTTTAGTGAGATGGTGAACGGAGGTCCCTCGTCGTTACGGGTTCCCAACGGTCGACACAACGTCACCCCTTGCGCACTGGTCCGTCATTGACGGAATCAAATTCGTTCGATTCCGAAATCAACCTCCACCTTCTGCTGGGATGTCATCCAGAACGGAGTTAAAGCGTTGCTCTACCTTTAACCACCCCTCCTCTTTCTATCCCACAGCTCTGTGAGGATGCGGCGAACTGCACTTTGAGAGTGCGCACTTTTCTGCTACTAGCAGAGGAAGCACAGCCAAGGCGTAGGACGACAGTCATCAAAGTTGGACGTGACTACACCTGACATCACCGCTGCGTCGACAGACCAACAGCATCACATTAGCCTACTCAAACCGAGAGATATACAATAATATGGACCACACTCATCTTCAAGCTCCCCGCCAAGTTCCTCGCCTACGCCAACAGCCAAGACTAACCCCTGGAATGGAGTCCGTTCACGAAGGCACCGTTCATTCCGACGCTGTGCAGCTTTGCAGGCTTGCACTCCTGAGCAGCCGCAAACGCAGCAGACATGGCCTGCTCCACCTTGATCAAGAGCTTCCCAGCGGCTACAGCACCTTCACAGGCTAGAACGGTGCGGGCGATCATCTGTACCGTAACAGCTGCTGCCCACGGATACATGACTGCCTTAAGGACCGTGGTGGCTGAAACGGTACCTGTCGCGTTATCAAGTTTATTCAAGTGTTGCGCTCGCGCCTAGACTTACCGAGTTCGTCCTCCAGAACAGCAGCGACGGCCTCGAAGATTCCAGCCGCGGCCGAGAGGCAGACGCCATCGACTCCGAGAGTGCGCGTCCCAACAGCAATCGCCGCCTCCAGGATGCCGCTCTCGAGGCAGATCTGGGCCAGGGCAGCGTTGCTCCCGACCTGGGCGACGAGGTGCTGCGGTTAACGATGGCGATAATGAAGGACTGTACATGGCGGCCACCGAGAGTGAGCTTGAGCTCCTCGCCCATTAGGAGGAGGACGGTGCGCAGGATTGCGTCACCGCGCTGCGCAAGGAGGAGATGGGCGTTGGTCGCGCGCGGCACTGGGATCCTGGTGAGCTGAGGTGCGCGGTACGCTATTGTGAGGGTTGTCGTGGGTAGAGCGGTGACGGAGGGGATAGAGAGCAGGAGGGGGTACGACACAGGAATGCTTGTCGGCGAGTACAGCATCAACTTCCAGCTCTGGGGGAGGGCTCGGGTCGGACGATTGAGGGTGTCCTTCGTCATGGTAGGAGCTGACTCTGCTGGTGAGCTGTTGTGAAAGTAGGAGAATGGAAGAATGATTGGTGTCGCTGGGGAGTTTAAGACTGCGGTGCTGAAGACGACACTGATGCGTTTAGTGATGGAGGGCGAGACCGTGTGCAACCAGTCCTTCGCCCCTTGCATGCGGTGTCTGGCTTGGGTGCAATCAACGCATACGATGAAGCCTTTCGTGCTTAACATATCAAGGCAGTCCTACTTAGCCACCCCTCGTCAAATCTGAGGTGTCATGCACCTGGGTTTCGCGCTGAAACGGAGGACACAAGGAGGGTAGATTGTGGGACTGTTGGGACCACTGCACTCGCCTCTTCACCAACGACGAGCCATGTTTCAATGTACACAAACATCTGATATTGCCTACAAGGCGCCCTCGGCGCCGCACCACGGCGTGCCATCTCCGCCTCATTATCCCACGCCACCTGCGCGCCGCCTACAAGTCGTCGCCGTCCCAATTCCACCGTTTCGCCTGATCCCACAACGCCTCATACTTTGGCGTGAGGAAGTTCTTGCCCTCGTTGTCCGTCTCAGCATGGCGAGCACGGAAGAACTTGAACGAGCGCTCTGGGATCTCGCCCTCCCAGATCATCTCGCACTTGTTCTCGCTCATATCTGGTCCGTCCGCATCCGCATCCTCGTCCTTCTTCTCCTTGTTCTCGTCCTCGCTCTCGCTTCCACTGTCTGCACCCTGCGCGCGGGGTTCCTCCGTCCAGTCGATACGCGAAAGCATGAGCTGGCGATAATGCTTGATCTTCTTCGCGACGCCCTCGACGATCACGAGCGCAAAGTTGGCGTGGAATATGACCATGCCGCTCAGCATGTCGTGCTTGGCCGTCTCGCGTACTTTGAACCTGTGACGCCCGTTTGTGAGGTACCGGACGAGGTAGACAGAGGCGAGGAGCCCGTTCTTTGCTTCTGCTTCCGCGAGCTTGGTGTACTCCTTCGCCTGCCGCTCCTCCTTGGACAGCTTGCGCTCCTCGTTGTCCTTCTCGTGCTGGAACTGACGCATCTCGACCTCGCGCACAATCTTCTTCTCCAGCTTGGTCGGGTCCTGGACTGCGTCCGATGTAAGGACCTTCATCATGTTGGCAAGCCGCACTTTTGGTGGATCGGGGGGGATGAGACCCATTCGCACTCGGTCCTGCCTATCCTTGAGCTCGGCCATGCGGCGCTGTCGGCGCATCTTCTTCTGCTCCTTCTTTGTGAGCATGAGCCCACGCTCCGGCTGGCGTCGATCACCAGCCGCCGTAATGGCGATAGGGTGCTGGACGAGGTGGGTGATGAGCGATTCTGTCGAAGTGCGAATATAGTCATTCGCCTTGTCCAAGTTGTCGTAGTTCGCCTCCCCAGGCGGCAGGATTGCCTCGTCCCACCACTCGACAGTCGGAGGCGCCTGCCGCTTCAGGCTACGTTCGAGCACATCAAACTCGGAATCCAACCCAGCCTTCCTGCTCTGCGCCGCAATTCGCTGTTTGAGCTCCTCGAGCTTGATCTCGTTCCGCAACTGTTCGCCCTGCTTGATGTACTTTCCTGGCGCCGAAAAAGCCATCTTACGACTCTTCCGCGCCGGGCCAGGACCCTGCTCCTCCGGTCCAATTCCAGCAGTCGCCGTCGGGACATACGGATTGGACACGGTCGTCGGCGCGGCAGGGGCAGCCTTCGCTGCTTTGGCCGCGGCCTCCTCCACCGCGGCCGCGTTTGCTCGCACAGTCGAGAACTTTGGGGCCATGGTCTTATACCGATCCCGCATTGCGCGCTTCTCGTTTTTCTCCTGCGAGACCTCGACCGAGTCTGCCATAAGGAGAGGGTGGAGGGCCACGCCGGTCGACGCGGGCCTCTTCGGCTCTGGAGCGCGCGGCGGAGCTTCCGGGCCTGCACGTTTCTTGTTCAACGCGTCAATACGAGCACGCGCGGCTGCCATCTTCGCCTGGAGGTCTGGGTCGATCTTGGGCTTCGGCGCAGACGAGGCAGATGGCGGCGGCGGCGCTGGCGAGTTGGACCCCGAACCACGTTGTGCCGGCGAGGCCGCACCAGAGCCTGGTGCGCTGCCTGCAATCCGCGCTTCCACTTCGGCCTTCTTAGCCGCAATCTGGGCGCGGATGGCCGCGAGGTCAAGCGCAGGCTTCTTCGCAGCTGGCTGGCCTGCGGGCTGCCCGTCTGCTGGGCGTCGGCCAGACATTTTGAAGTAGGTTGATGGGGTTGTTGACGTCGTTGACGCTTCGACATGCAACGTTATGCAGTTCAGCACGTTAGGTGGCAAATTAGGTTCCGTGAGAGAGTGCCACGCGCCGGGACCACTCGGGGAAATCCCAACGGTGACACCCCTCGTACGGTGGGAAATCCCTACGGTGGAGGTGTGTACGGTGGGCCTATGGGCTCCGCCTTGACGGAAGCAAATCACACTTGCCCGATGTCCACTGCCAACCACATCGAGCCCATTCCACTCGGTCTCCGTCTCCGTCTCCATCGCCGACTCCGAGCCGCCCACGATGACCACGCCCACGTTCCCCGCGCGTCTTGCCCAAAAGGTCAGGCTCGTGGCCAACCACGAGGAGGCGCGCATCGCAACCATCAACGCCTACCGTCACTGGTACCGCTCGGCACCGGAGATCTGCGCGCTGTATGCCCTCAACGTCTCCCCCTCTTCCATCCGTCTTAAGATCCGCGAGGACTTTGAGAAGGTCCGCAATGTCAAGGACCTCAAGGTCATCAACGTCCTCCTCCACAAGAACTGGGTCGAGTACCAGGAGACCATGAACTGCTGGAAGCAGGAGGTGGGTGTGGATATGCGTTAGAGCGCGGAGCGAACGCGGTGAACGGCACACGCTGACCCTAGCCCCACCTTATGCACTGGTTCAGGCCGCTCGAGGAGCCCCAGAAGCCACACACCTTCATGCAGAAGTGAGTGAAGACGTCGACGAGGGTAACGGCGGACGAGGAAGCGCTGGGGAAAGATGCGTAGACGGAATGCCAGGCATGAGCTGGTATCCGAGCAGTGTGCGGTGCACGGCTTCGCTATCGAGGACACCCCTGGCTTCCCCGAGACTGTGACAGCGGTCGACCTGCTCCATGTTTTGTGGCAGCGGCCGTCGCCTCCCTCAATCCCGCTCGAACAGTCCCGAACCCAACTAACACCAGGTTCCTCGCAGGACGCGACGACCCGAAGCAGATCGGTTCCTTCTAAACGGTTAGCAATGCATAGATATCAGCAGGATGCGCGTGAGGCTAGTTCTACAAAATTACAGGTCTTCGGGCATATCGACGGATGCGAGTGCCGCATCATCAATGTCAAAGTGGTGGTCCATGTCGACGTCGGCGTCGTCGATCTCCTCGATCCGCGCTCCGTTCGTTGTTTGAGGGCCGAACGTGGCGTCAATCTCCGCACCGGCCTTTTCTGCCTCCTCCCTTTCTTGCCGCTGGCGCTCCTCGATATCCTCGAGCGTCCACAGCGAGATACCAGTCTGAGTGTGGTCCCACGGTTGGGAAATCTGGCGGATAAACTTCTTCGCGAGGACGACGGCCATATCTGTCGACAGGTTCGAGTGCGCGTCGGTGATATACTGGTTAATCCAGCGGGGAAGCTTAGATCGCTTGTCCTGGCGAGCAAAGCGCTGCTGTCAGCGAGAGGAATGGCACAGAGCAGACCAACCTTGTCAGCGAACACCATTAGACCCCAGTCTGTCTTTCCTCGCAGGACACGACCGACGCACTGCGCAGCGTGCCGCATGGCGTCGAAAGTGAGGTAGTCATTCTCGCGTACCCTATGGTTGTCGCGAAGGAACTCGAGTCGTGCTTTCAGAATACGACTCTCCGTATACTGGTACGGGATTCTGCTGTCAGGAAACATCGCAGTGCGCAACCCACCCAAACATGATGACAGCTCGTCCGTAGTTACTACGTGCGTCAGTATGAACTGGCGTGGAACACTCACTGGTCAAAGTCGATCCCCTCTGACACTTTCCCACGCGCAACGGAGAGGAGAACAGCTCCTCGCCCATTGTTACATGCCTGCTAGTGAGCTGGGTCTCTCCGCCCTGCTACCGACCTCCCGGTAGTTCTTCAGTGCAATCGACGTCTCCATAGCATCTGGGGTTTCGACGAACAACAACTTGTGCTTCCACACCTCGCTCAGGATACCCATGTCGTACCAAGCACTGACGATGGACTCCATGTACAGGTACGACGGGAAGAAGGCGACTACGCCATCGGGAACCGTCCTAGCCATGTCGATGAGGATACTGCCGAAGTTCCGCACGACGGCCGGGTCGTTTCGGACCTCAAAGCGCGACGAGATGGGGACCTGGTCTGAACCACGCGTAATAACCATCGGCAGGAAAGCGTTACGGGTAAGCGTCATGGGGTAAGACTCTTGAATGACCGGCTGGAACTGCAGAATCTTGGGATACATGTCCAGCGGGGAAATTGTTCCCGAGGTGATGATTACGCTGCCGAAGCGCTCGAACACGGGTGCAATGGCCAGTGAAGGGTCCAGACATCTACGCAGATTAGACATCGTCATAATCTTGGACTTACGTGAAACGGAAGATGGGGTTGGGAACTGTGGCGTGCTCCGTTTCATATGGTTCGAGAATGAGCAGGAAGCCTGTCGTTAGCTGCGGCCAAAACATCGTTCTCACCCTTCTCGTACGTCGACACGAGGGTGCCAAATGCCGCGATCTTCTGCAACGCAGAGTGCTCCTCGATATTTGTGAGCTCGAGGGTGCGAATAAGGTTGGTCAAACGCTCGGCGGCGAACTGGAGAGGTCGCTTCTCGATGAATGTGATCTCCTTCAAATGAGCGAGGAAAGAAACGGGTGTCTCTGCGACGACGTGGAGCACACGCATACGCGTCTTCAGGTACTCGATGAAGCGCTTCATGAAGGCAATGAAGTGCTCCGCCTTGCGGATGTTCCCTGGGATGGCTCCTTCAATCATATCGCTTGTGAGGACGGGGTTTGCGAGCATGTCGTCTTCCTCTAATCTATCGTTGGCCGATCGTAGTCCTTCCACGAGCTTGTTGTATTCCTCTTGCAATTTTGATGCATCTGTCTTCTTGATCCTGCATGTCAGCTCTGCAGGTAGTAAGGGAAGGCTTACTCCTCCACCTTGTCTCCAATCTTGGCTACGCTGCGAGCTGCGGACTCGAGCATTGGTCGAGTTAGATCAATAGACAGTGATTCGATACAGACGTTATCTGGTGTGAGCGGCGTTGAGTTACCTTGCTCACCAATATTGTGCGCCTCGTCAAACACAACGATGCTCTCAGAGCTGAGCTCGTGCGAGACTTGCTCAGCGACCTTTGGGTCGAGGAGGTAATGGAAAGAGTAGATCATTACGTCGACATACGGCATCTGCAATTAGCCAAACCCGCGGTCCTAGCTCAACGCACCATACGCCGGATGGCAAAATAAGGACAGATGCCCTTCTCGGTACCGTATTTCTTGACATCGTCAAGCGTCCATACACCGGGAGGAAGTTGGTTTCCCGCTTCGTAGTTGTTGAGCTCCTGTCGCGGTTAGACACGGGGGACACGACGAGTGTACAACATACCTCGTGCCAGCTGCAAAGGGGCACACTTCCTGGATCTGCCCGTCCTCTCTCACACGCATACGACGACGTGAGGTCCCTGCACATCGAGTCTACAACCTTGCCCTTCTTCTGTTTGTTCACCTGCGACAAGTCAGAACACTCAGAACACTTAGCGCAAGCCACACACCTCAGGATTCAGGCATAGATTTTTACGCGACGTCAATCCTAGTCCTCGAAACTCGCCGTCGTTGGCGCCTTGCTCCTCGCGATACTCCATCAATCGCTTCAACTCCGCCAGGGCTTTCTCGATCTCGGGCACCGTACGCGAGCAGTAGATGAGTTTGCGCTTCTGAGGATAGAACTGGTGTCAGCTTGTCGTTAGAACGAGCAGCTTACCTGTATGTACGACACAATCAGACTGAGAAGGGAAACAGTCTTTCCTGTTCCCGAAGGCATTTCCAGTACACAGTGGCCCTGAAGTCAGTTGCGTCTGGGCAATGCGAGCTCACGCCTGCATCGAGTGTCTTTTTCAGGTCGCACATGTACGAGTACTGTTCTGCATGTCAGCTGGAACCACGCTTTTCGTTATGCCGTGTAGGACATACCGGGATACACCCTGGGGTTAACATTCGCCACCGAGGAAGGTACTCACCGGTCGTACGGGAACAGCACGGGCAGGTCATCGATCATGAACTTCATCGTGGCTCAGTTGTTCACGTTTTACGCGCCGAGAGGTCCAAGCCGTGTCTCCGAAATCCTGCTTTCCAGGCCTCGAAGCCTTCCACTCGGATTAGGATATAGGAAAGAGGTCGTAATGAAGAAAGATGAGATCGGAGTTGTCAGGCGAAAGGAAGTCGATCGCAGGCAGAATAATACAGTCAACCACCTCCACCGACCAATTTGATTCCGCACCTCCACACATGACGTCCATGTTACCTTCCAGGGATGATTTTCTACAGTGAAGGCTTCGACAGCCGTGTTGACAACGATCTCTGCCTTCTCATATCCAAACTCAGCGACTGCTGTACCATGGTAACAGATACTCTTATCGATAGCGAGCCCGACCGAGGACCATGGTCTCGCGCACCGCCCGAATCGTTCCGCTCCCTCACTGGCGCACAAGAGGCGGCACTACGAGCCTATCTCGACTCCGGATTACTAGGTCTAGAACGTGACGAGCGCAAGCAGTGAGTGATTCCTGTTCATAACGATCCGCCGATTTGATAACACGGGCAGCCGCCTAGCTCCCCTCTCATCTCTCCTTGGCAGGCTTACACCCCTCCTCAACGCCATCCTCCAGATTCCGGCTCTGGAGCCTTGGGCTTCCACTCGTGTCGCCTACCTCCTCTCCTTCACCGCATCCATGACACGATACATTACTTCTTTGCCGCTTATGACACTGCCAGCCGATGCGGATGAGAACGATCCAGAACAGTGTGCGGCGATCGAGGAAGAGGCAGGGGACACAATGCAGAGTGTCCTAGATGTTCTGAAGGAGACTGGGAACGGTTGGGTTGCGGTGTTGCGGGGAGAGGGATGGGTTGCGCCTGAGGAGGGGAGCGCGGCGGGGAGGGCAGTTGCTGTGCAGGGAGGTGGCTCAGTTGACCAGACGTCCCGGGTTAGGTTGAAGAGCATTGTCGTGCTGGCCAGGGAGAAGGTATTGGCTTGGGCGAGGCCATACGGTGATTTTGGTGGGGAGGTGATGGGACCTGATGGAGATGAAGGAGAGGTGGAAACGACAGAGGAGATGAATGGGTGGGAAAAGCAAATTGTGAATATGTGGACCGGAATACTAGAAGAGCTGGACAGACAAACACCACCAGAAGAAGAAGTCATATAGGGCCCAACTGGGGCCAAATTCAAATGCATACAGGTAGCTAGACAAACCATGCTTCTACGAGAACTTTGCAGGATACTACTGACATGCACACGAGATCTCCTCCTCCTCTCCACACACACCTAGCTCGTCGCTATACTCGCGACATCCTCCTTCTTCTTATGCAGATGTACTGCAAGGTCACTCCATGCTGTTGTTAGAAAGATCCACTTTACGCTCGACTCACCGCCTCCAACGCGCACCATGACCTTGACACGCTTGGGTGCCCCGGGCGGCCCGCGGCCGGGGAACTCCAATAACTTGACACTCGTGCTCCTCTCCCCAGCTCCGAACACGAACTCTCCTGTCCAACTCTCCCCTTCTACCTTCCTCTGGCCCCTGCGCAGTGGCTGGTCAAGGCGCGTAATGAGGAAGTTGGGTTGCACCAGATCGAGGACCTTCTGCACCTCTTGATCCAGCAGGTCGTACTTGCTTGGCGTGAACGGCCTTGAACCCAAACTTGACGGTGCCATGTACGAGGACGCTGAGGCAATGGAGGTCCGCGACGAGGGCCTATGGGGCACAGACGGCGCCGGCGACACGACCCGGAACGATGATGGAGGCGGGCGGCCAAGGGATGGCCCAAATGACTTGCGCGCAGCATTTCTACTACCAGGCATGGTAGGTGTGCTCGGCACACTCTTCCGGGGCGTTGTGTGCGGCATGTGTGGCAGGTGCGGCACGCGGGGCGCACTAGATGGGGGAGAGAAGTTTGGGCTCGCAACACGACGGAGCGGAGTCGTCGTTGTCCCTCCCCCTCCTAAATTTGCGTGACTGGGTCGTCTCATAACGACGGGGCTAGACCCCGCAGCACCAAGACTTGGGCGTCTCAGAGCGGGAGGCGTCGGGGGGGCCTCATATGGCCGTGTAGAGGGATTCCATCTTGGCCGGTCCATTGTCGAGGGCACAGGAAGTGATGGGCGGGACTGCATGCGTCGCAAAGTCCGCTTCTGCTCAGCATTAGGTGTAGTCGACCCAGGTCGCGGCATAGGCGGTGCAGCGAGAGACTGTCTGGGAGTGGGAATGCCAGATCCTGCGCTCAGAACACGCTGCAAGCCGTACTGTGGCGGAAGGTCGTTGGTGCGAATAGGTGGCGAGTGAATGGGAGACGTGCAGAAGGATGACTGGTCATCGTTCAACATCTCCATGCTACCCTCCTCAAAGAGAGGGTGGTCCGGGTCGTTCTGGGATAGCACTAACCGGACCTTGTCTTCGAGGTGTCCCAACTGGCGTTGTAGCGTTCTCCATCGCACCTGCATATCCGAGACACGTCGCAATGCTTCGCCGTTCTTGATCGGTCGTTCTGACACGCTCTTGTCCATCATTCGCAGAATCTTGTTTACACTCGGGACATATGCGCTGACTGTCAGAGGTGCCCCAGCCGTACAGCGACTCACACTTTCAATCTTGCGTGCCCAGCGACGAGGCTCCGGAGGCGCTCAATACTCAGCTTCCCTTCGGGAGCGGTGATTGGAACCGGGGCTAAGGACGATAAGACACGACCGACGTATGCCTGTGTGTCAGCGCCCACAAAAGAGACATATTCACTTACAGTCACTTCCTGGAGACTGGTCTGCAGCGGATCCATCATGCCTTGGGCTTGATCGGCGGTTCTGTTGTCAGAAACAATGGGACATAGACATCTCTCGTGCAATCGTGCGAAGCGCACGTACGTTCGGAATCGGATTAGCCATGGATCTTCCTGCAGCTCCTGCTTGAGCTGTGCATGCTGCTCAAGAACCTTTGCCCAGTCCGCTCGCAGTGGCCCCAGCAACCCAGCGGGCTCACTGCCAGGTTTGGGATCGTACGCCGTCATGCGGTGACTCAGTTCCTCAATGGAGTCGTTGAGCTCTGATAGCAATCCGTCGAGCTTGGTGGCGTGGCCTGAGCGTGCGGATGGGGTGTGTCGAAGCTCCTCAATCTCATATATCTTATCCAGCAGAGTGGCGACCTCGTTATGGAGGTTCTCAGCCTCAAGCAGGAGCACCCTGGGTATCAGCTCAGACCTCATGACTGTGGGACACACGTGAGGTCTGCACCACGGGATTTGCGCAGAGCGGACCGTGTTGGTCGATGTGGTGCGGACGTGTCCGAGTGGAGTCCTGAAGAGACGGACGAGGAATCATGCTCTGGTCGGATGGGGTCAGGCATCACGGGGAGCGATGAGGGTGCGACGGGAGACGACGAAGCCAATGAAGCGGTTGGTGTGGTTAATGGAGGGCGTTGGTCTCGTGCGAGGGCAGTGCCAACATGGTCGAACTGCAAGTCGACGAATTTGCCGGCAAGCTCTGCAGGTGTGGGCGAGAGCTCGAGCGCAGTGGGCATGGCGGGGGGTGTTGAACGCGAGGGATGCGTTCGATTTTTGTTGGTACAGAAGACAGGTGGAAAGGATGGAAGATAGATGGAAGATAGATGACTACTTGTTTGGGACGCGTCGAGTTGGGAGAGGAGGAGGGGTGACGTTGAGCTTAAACCGTGCCAGCAGAGGCGGAGGTCACCATTTCGTAACGCGCGTGGGGTAACGAAAGGCGGGAATGGCTGCGTCGGATCTCACGAAGCTTGGTCGATTGGAACCGAGTCTGGGATGAGATGTGGGACGGGGAGTTTTCACGTGTGTGTGTGCGGCCTTGCGAGCAGCCAATTCAGCCAAGATGCCAATATGCTAATGGAGTAGTACTGTAGAGAGAGTGAGAGTGCAAACGGCGTCTATGTAGTCGAGTGTCGCAGGCCCAGAGGCCAGAGGCCAAGGCGGAACAAGTTGGCACAGAGGACCAAGTGGACCAAGTGGTGGACGAGGTACCCGGAAAGCCAGGCACGCTTCAGAGGTTCAGGGGGGACGCCCACCACTACTGTACAGTACAGTAGGTATTCAGAGCACAAACAGAAGCGACGGCGAGCGAGACAAAAGGCAGGCAGGTAGGGAGGGGTGGAATATCTAACTGAAGAAGAGGGGATAGAATTGGATATGGCAAGATGAGAAGTCAAACAGAACAGAGAGTGGGAGTAAGCTTGTGCACAGAAGGAACATGTAGCACAGTCCTTGAGTCGGGGGTCGCGCGGTCGATAAGTGTATATATGCAGACATAATCAGCGGTTGTATGTACGGGCACTAGCAGGGCACCATGTAGAAGGCATTATTAACATGACAAGGGCGCTCGTGTAATAGGAAATGGGGGGCAGGTCTCGTGTAATAGAAATTGGTAAGGATTACCCTAACAATTATGTTCAACTTCCTTGTTCAAACCTCCCCTTTAAAAGATTGATGACGTGTGATTTAAGTAAATCTGATTATCGCCAAATCAGGCACGATGAGGAACGATGGAGGGGAGGGACGTTAGTTGTATTGTATGAGTAGTGGCGTCATTATTCTACCCCACCAGTCAGCAGTCAGCAGTTCACTTGGTTGAATCCCCCCTTCCCCCTTCCCCCTTCCCCCTTCCCCCTTCCCCCTTCCCCCTTCCCCCTTCCCACCCCCAGCGCCATCTATTGCCCACCACACTCACCGCCTACCCGCCTACAGTGTATACCCACCCTCCACCCCATGCACCCCCACACACCCTCCACCATCTCACACAGCCACTGGAAATCCCTAACCCCCACCCCACCCACTCGCAACCTCTCGCCCCTCACCGCTGCTCCCCACCACTCTCGCCCCTGGGTTGCCCCCCCCCCCGGCGTCCATACCTCGGCACTCACTTTGGGCTGGCTCACTGCTGACGGCGGTCGCAATTGACTGGCTGCTGCTCTCTCTCCTTCCTCGCCCCC